>VWZW01004023.1:0-279228 GCA_013397115.1 Edolisoma coerulescens
CATCTCCTTTTTCTTCTCCTTTTGGTTATCAGTAAATGGTTCTAAGATATAACATTTGCCTTCATTTCGTTCCCAACCATCTCTTTTTAAAAAAAAGAACTCCTCGCAGTTCCCCATGCGACACCAGGTTCCACCCAAATATGAGCAAGTGATTCAAGCTCTCAAATGTGCCACTGGTTTGACACCTGTGACTTGGGCATTGAGAACTGCGGAGACTCAGGGGCAATAGAAGCATCATATTAGGCATGGCTTTGGAACTTCTGTTTCTTTTAAAATCTGGAAAACATGCAGGTCCAGAAAGAAAAGGAGTTAAACTTAGTTTGATATTTTGATCTCCATCCTCATTTTAGGAGGCTAATTTTTATAGCAGCTGCAATGACTTGCTACATCCTGAACAGTTCATCAGAACCGGCCCACCTCAGATCCAACCTGCCAGAACATTTCATCTGGGTGGTTTCCACCTCTGCTGCCACCTCTCATGGAGGCCCTTCAGCTGGGAGTAAGGAAAGGTTTCCAGCAGGATTACATGCTAGGCTAGTCTGCTTATGGATCCCTCTTCCCTGGGGCCCAATCTCTGTCCCATTGCATGACCAGACATGTGTCCACTGTAGCTTGTTTCTGCAGTTATCTACTGTGAGATAAACATACTTCTAGTCACACAGACTGGGAAGAGGTCACTGTTCATCATTTAACAGGGAACACATGGAACACATACATTCATTTTTGTTCATGTTTAGTGAGCCAGTGGAGGCTATATTTGTTTAGTAGTGTACAGTTCTCTAATGCCTCTGTATGTGCCAGCATGATGTGCTGGGATGGAAGGCCTGGCCATCATGACTCCTGACCCCAGGGTCACAGAGTGAAGGCCTGGAAGAGTTCTCATCTGGATTGTATAGCTGGAGTGCAGCCAGAAGATCAAGGGTGTGGAAGAGATTATTCCCCTCCATCAGGCAATTTTGAGTTTTGCTTCCCTAGGAAGGAGTACAACAAGATGGTAGTGGAGTGCAAGGCATACAAGGAAAGGTTGAAGGAATTAGCCTGCAGAAAACAAGGCTAAGTAGGGATATTACTGCTATCTACAGCAACCTAATGGGACTATGAGAAGAGAGAGACAGGTTCTCCTCGGAAGCAGAGAGGCACAAGTAATATTTAGGGGTCCATAATTATAATTCTGTTAATAAAAGTAACAAGATGTTCATGTAAACTATACGTGATTAAAGCCAGCCTGAGAAAACAATCAGATTCCCCTTTCACCAGCAGACTGTGGGAGACCAATATTGCTATTTGTGCTGTCTGAACAGTATATAATTCTTTGCCCCACTTAACAACATTTCTCAGAACCTGAAAGCAGAGTCAGCTCTTTAGAAGCAGTCACAATGAGGTATCATTCTTAAAAAGGTTTATCTTCACACAAGGGTAAAAGCACACCTTCAGAGACATATGGGTGTTGTCACCTTACAATTTCCCATTTATTAAAATCAATGAAAGAGAGGTGAAACCAATACATTTCTGGCCCAGCAGATTCTGAGCCCATTACACTCTTCTGGCAGTGTGAGGGATATGCTGTACTCCCATAGTACTCCCCAGGGGTCCTGCAGTTAGTCCAGGGCAAAAAACTTTCATTCCTGGTTCTGCTGCAGACTTTTTGCAGTCGTTATTCAACACACCTCTAAGGCAACATTCATGGAGACCTTAGCCACCAGAGTGGCAGTAAGTGCTCCCATACCAATGTGCTAGGCACTGACATTTTTCCCTGAGGAGAGAGTGTCTTGTCTGGCATGGCTACTACCTGGGCAGGGCTATGCCGCTCAGCACCTGGGCAACTCAGGCTCTGTAGAGTCAAAGTTTCTTCACTGTTCAATCTGCACAATCTGTTCAAAAGACACCAAGAATATACCTACTGGTATGAGATGTGACAGCCTAACAAAGCTTCAGTTCTCCTCTGTTGCACTCCTAAGGGTTCCATGGGCTGGACTGACTTTGAGCATGGGCAGTGCCGGTGCATGTCTGTCCAAAACATACCTTTCACACAAAATCACAACAGCTCAGAATCAGGTGTTGCAATGTCCTTGGTGAATGTAATCCACTCTCTGCTCCACAGTCCTCAGTCTGCAAAACTGGGAATGCAGTACATCTCTGTTTCACTTGGCCATCACAGGGATAAGTACATTCAAGGCTGAGCAGGCAAAGTCCTCAGGAAAAGCTGTCTGCCATTTGTCAGCTATTTAATGATGTAAAAAAGCCACATGAAACAAAAGACAATGCAAAAAAGGTTAAAAACATACTCTTATGCGACGCATTCTTGTTCCTACAATTTTTTTCTTTTGAAACTTCATAGCTAGAAAAACTTTGTCTCTATCAGTTCCAGGTACTTCTCTTGATAGTATACTGTACCCCATGGTAGTGACTTTCTATAATGCTTTATAGTTCGTAAAAAAAAAAAAAAATTAAAATCACCAGATGACTTACAACTATGATTCATGTTATTGTTATTGCTCATTATTATCATTTGTCATATGAGACAATGCCTGGCTATTTCTCTTTTGAAAGAGAAATCTGGCTCAGCTCTGAAGGCTCCAAATTCTGTTTATTATACTAGCTGAAACATGTTTATTACACTGTCATGTTTTTATATCCCTCCTGCTACCTTGTGCAAAACATACTTTTGCACTGACCAAATTGTGAGAATTCTGCAAGGCTTTGCCCTCTCTGATCAAACCGCTGATCCACTGAGTTTAGCAGCCTCATGTGGTGGTAGCCTGTATCTGACCCAGCAGTGTCCTCCCCCTCCCAGTACCACACCTAATCCTGAGAGGCCTTTCATGGGGAAGTGCCTTCATGAATTCTAGTCCTAAGATTTCCTGAGTTTTAGCTCTGTTCATTCCTAAAAAAATGTGAATTAGAGTAATGTACTACCTGCCTGTATGGTTGTTAGTATAACAGTGTTTGATTGAGAGGAAAAGCCTCAGGAGATATATATGTAATAGCTAAAAATAACAGTGATAAAGCAACAGTAATGACAACCCTATTTTCATGTTGCAGCTGCAGTGAGTTTCTGCATGACTTTGACCAAGAGGCTTTCAAGGCATTTTGGCCAAATGAGCAACACTGAGCTACTTTTGGATCCCTGAGCTGCACTGACTCCACAACTTGATGGCAGGAAGTCTGTCAAGTGGCATTCTGAACACAAAAAACTGTCAAAGAAAGTCATCTTATGAGAACTCAGTCACTGTTGCTACCTCCTTGATTTTGTACCACTTCTGAAAGACTAACAAGCTCTACCTGTGGACATCTAGAAATGTGATTGTTTCCTCCTGATTTCTGCATCCTCCTTCTGGATCTAATAAGTTACATTACCTTCCCCTAAAAAACTTACATCATCAGGATTGTGCATGACTCAATAACCAAAGGGATGTTGCTAGAAACATGCAAAAGGTTCATGGTTGCATGAAAACCTCCCAAACAGTCTGCTTGGCTTTGCAACGATGTCAATATTTATTGTCACTGTCACAGACCCAGAAAGATTACACAGACACAGCCAGGATCCTGCACTTGCAGTTTGTATAGGGTTACATACAGCACTCTCCCTCTGGCTTTGAATTTAAGAGATATTGCATCAGAACTGGTGTCAATGAGATGAATTTTTCATTCAGCCCAAACGCTGTTGCAAGGTGAAGGGAACCACTGGCTGACGTATCTGGGTTCTTGCTTCTTGCTCCACAGATCCCAGCTGGGTTTGATCCTCATAGGAGTGATGCTATTTCTGTAGTCCCACAACTCCCTTAAGTCAACATAAGCAAATGCTGATGCTAAAAGAGGCAGTGCCAACTTCCCACTGACCCAGTGTTTTCACTCTCCTTGCTTCCCCAGTGACTGCAAATAGTCATAAATACATATGGGAGGGGGAAAAAAAAAGAGGTTAGTTTTAATCCAGAGTGTTGTCCTGTTCCCACTCATCATGTGGCTGCATGACCCTCTGGCAGATGGGAGAGAGAGATGCAAATGGCAATAAGCAGGCAGAGGACTGGAAGGTAAGCCAGGACTGAGTATTAGCGTTTAAATGAATTCTGGAACTAGCAAGAAAACTACAGCACTTGAACAGTGTCCCCTCATGGCTAAACAGCAGTGGAGGGAGGGTGTGCAAAAGCACAAGGCAGACATCCCTGGTCCATTATATGTGGATTAGGCAGATTAGATGAAACAAACTTTCTGACTCAGAAAAAGCCATCAGACCTGTTTAAGCTAGGCTAAATGTACCTAAAGACCCCCTTACTTACAAAATGCTTCACACTATCTATGATGGCATCCAAAATCAAGTACTGGTAATTTCTAATGAAACATAGCCTAGTCAAGATGCTCTTTTAAATCAAAACCATTGTTTCATCTTTTTTTGAAATGAAAATTACTTGCCTCATAAAAAGTTTTTATGTTTCAGAAAATTATATTGAGAATAATGTTTCTTAATAATGACTCTTATAATGCCATTACTTAAAACAATTAAATCAATTAGTTCAATAAAATTCTTCAACTGAACTGCAATATTTTGACACTGTGACTGATTGAGTTTACTGCCTTTGCAATTAATGAAAGATTGGTTCCTTTAGCAATTACACTCTGATTAGTCCACAGCAAGAACATTTTCCATTACTCATCCCCCACTGCTATCAAAGGGCCTTTACTTCTGGCTTTTAGTTCTCTCTTTAATCCTAAATTAACAGAGTTTATCAAAGTCCTTGCTCACTAGAACTCTTGGAGAAAATTTGATTTTGTATTTTGCCTGTGCTAAAACTTCATTGAGTAAGAAAATCCAAGAATTAGACACTGAGGCAAAAGCACCTAATATTTTTGGTTTAATTAAAAAAATAGTAGTTGTGGCTGTTCAGGAACAAGTAAGAGTTAATGCCAAAACCTGTGATGAAAAAATAACTGTTTATCACAAAACAGCATAAAGAATCCTTTCATAGCCCAAGTAATCAAGCTTCTGTCAAAGTGAGATAATTGTCAATCAAACTTTCAATTCAAACACAGCTGCAAAAAATCAGAGACAAGAAGCCAGACACTTCACTCCACTTTGAGCACTAACTCAGAAGGGAGTACAGAGGCTTGCTAGTAGCTGAGACCTTGTAATTCTGTACAGTTGTAGAAGCACTCAGAAAAGATGTCGAAATTGGAGAGTTTTGTCTTTCTGAAGTTGAAAACAAATGTATTTACCATGCTCGTTAAAATGGTACTTAATGAGAAAAATCTGTTAGTATATTAGCTTTGTTTTTTAAACAAAAACCCCAAACTACGAAAGATGGCTCTTGACTTCCAGTACACAATTAATATTTCTTTTAGTCAAATCATATTAGTAAAAGCTTTTTCCTGGCTCAACAGTTTGAATGAACATGGCAGGGAAGATTGTTAGCGCAGTGCAATGAGCTGGCACCATTCCTGAAAGACTCATCCTTCTTTACTCTGCTCTTGCCTGTAGAAAGTAATCAGAAATTAAATATACAGGTATTGCTAAAACAGAGCTATATTATATATTTATTTGTTACCGTTAGTTTCCATTTCTTTTTTTCCCCTCAAATGTTAAAAATGTTTAAAATGGTGTAAGAGTTTTTGGCTTACTCTGCTTGACTCTGTTAAGTAGAGTTTGAAGTAAAATCTTGAAAACAACAATTCTCACAAGAACTTAATGTTCTGCTTATATTTGCTGCATATTCATACACCAGTATTGTTCATTATACTATTTTGCAAATGTGCACAAATATCAACTAGTGATTTCATAAATCTGAAAACCACAATTCCCTGGTGATGACCATGACCCTAGAAAAAGCCTAGAGAAAACAACCTCTTTACGAGACATACCTTGCAATAGATGTTTGCTTAACTGGAAATCCGCAAGAGCAGCTGCCCAGTGCAACGGTACATATTTGCTTCTGAATCCTTTCTCAAAGACACTATTTAAACATGTTGATGAACTGAGCTGGATTTTTCCCCACCTCCATTCCAGCAAAATAAGGAGACTCAGAAGATAAAATTCGTTTTGTTATTGCAAGTACTGCTATGCGGTAAGTGAGAAATTTACTTTCTATAGTCCTATGTAATTACGACGGTGGAAAATGTCCATTTCCTGTACAGATGCAATGTCTGTGTGTACTGCTCAGTGATATTTCTATTTGAAAATGAATATACTTCTATTTCTAGAAGTGTTTGTGTATAGAGCTCCTTCTTGTCCATATTTGGCTTGATGTTAAAGATCTACTCTAGCTTCACCACTTTGGCAAGAGGAAACAAGTATTTTTTGTATTGAGACTGTAACTCCAATTCAAGCTATATGATGTGTTTCAGATCTGGTTCTGATTTATGTTAAGCTGTAAACAACTGAGAAGTATAACATGGGTTTTATGATGTGTGCAGCTGGACTAGCTATCACAAAGTTTCATACAGCATCCTGAATAGGAACAGTGGTAACAGAGGTTTTTCGAATGCCCCAGTTCTGTGCTGAGTTTGATGCTTTCACCTAGAGGGGAAAATTTGTGCCTCCTGAGCCAGTCACACTTTACACTGTTTTCCTGGACTCTGTTTTAGTCTTTCCTCTGCCGCTGTCTGGCTGGGAATCCCTTCACCCCGTGAAAAACTGTCATTGGCAGAAGACATTTCTAAAGTGCTCCTTCTCTCTTAGAACTGTTTCTGCAACCATTATAGCTCCAAACCCAAAGGAATCGGGAGCGACCATGGCTGAGGTGTGTCACTCATCTTTTCCTCCACCGCTGGCCAATGATGTAAATTTTCAGAAAGGACTTGACTCGATGTCTCTTCTACTCCTGTGGGCAGCATTTACGCACATTGACAAACTTCACTCTCGCATGGAGGAAGATCTGATCTAGGGGTGCACTAAGGGACACAAAAATAAAATTTCTCAGAGTAGAAATGATATTTTCCATAGTAAAATCGAAACAAAAAGGTCATGCTTTTAAGATGTGCGAAGTCCTGTGACACCTATTTCAACCAAAACTAAAAATGTCCATCATCTAGTTACTCTTTTGTTTGCTCTGTGTTTTCACTTGCTTGGGAATTAGTAGGCAATAAACCATAAAGGAGAAACACGGGCTGAATCCTGAGATATTTATTCAGACTAAAGTCTTGTTACTGGCAAAGATCTCTCTGAGTAGCCTTGTCATCCCCTAGTTTTTTCACTGTAAAAAGAAAATATACTAAAAAAATCATATTCCTGCAGCATCCAGCAGTTTTGCTTCTCTCAGTTTCAATAATCAGAACATTACCCACTAATCTGCTTTAAAAGCAGAAGGGTAAAACCATGCTTCCTAACAAGACTTGTGGTGAGCTTGAGGAACACAGGTTTATTCCTTAGATGTCAGTCTTTGGTTTCATTGTGGAATTATCTGGTTCTGGCTAACTTACCCCATCTTTTCTCCTCCCCTGCAATGACTTTAACACTAATTTCTGAAAAAATTACTTTTAAATTTTCAGATCTAAGTTCTGGATAAATTAAAGAAAAAAAAAGAGAAAACAAGCTGTATTAGGAATCACTGGTACTTTGTAAATTAAGATAATTTTTAGATTTCTAGGAAAGCAAGAAGATGTTATACCTTTTGTTGCAATGTTTTGAAATTTTCTATTTGCTTTGAAGAAAACTTTGCCTTGAAGCAAAATTATGGTTTGATAGTCTATAGAGAAACTGCCCATGGTGGCTATGAAATCCATACTGAATCATCAAGACCAGGTGGTAATCTTGACTATTACTACTACTATTTGCAAGACTCATCAGTGGTAGTGATGTGAGACACATTTTGAGACCTAATATTCAGTTCTGATGAGAAGGAAAATGTGACAATAATTTTCTCCCTATTTCACAATGATTCTATGAAAATCAGTTAGTGTTTGTAGAATTTTTTGGTTGGCTAACATGCTGCACGAGCATTCATCTTTTAATTGGATAGCTGAACTTAATCCAACATTCTTTATATGTTTCTTAATCACATAACTCTTATATTTTTTATTTCTTCCTTCAAACTCTGAACTCTTTAGCATGATACGATTTAGCACCTGTTGGTTTACAGAAAGTTGTGCTTTCCATGATATGAAAGTGAAATTCAAAATATTGACAAGATAATGAATTTTTCCCTTCTCTGTACTTTACATGTGTGGATAATGATGAAAATCATCATACTGTGGTTTTGATTTTTTTTCTTTCTGGTGCTGATAGTTCACAGTAGTAGATGAAAATCATGTCAAATTGTGCACCAAGGGTGTCTGTTGCACAACTTTCATGGTCTGGAATCTGTGGTTCACTGGTGCTCCATAGGATTTTTGGTAAAGATGTAACACACGAGATCGTGTTTCTAACTTTACATGAAATTTTCTGTCATAAGAATAAAGAAGTTAACATCAAGAAGTTTTAGCCACCAATGATTGTCACTAAGAAGTTCTGGATTTACCACTAAGCAAAAGAAATTAATATGTATTGATAACTTTAAAACAATCTATTGTGTCTCAGAAAAATGATACATGCAATAAATGCTGTCACGCTGGTACAAATTTTTAACCATGGACCAAGATGTTTTTAATCTCTTCTGTGTCTTTTATTCTATACATTTATCATCTGAAGGTTACACTTTGGATGTATTCTAAAGGCAATGCCCATAAGGAAGCCAGAGGTGTCAACTGTTTCAACACGTACACACTGACTGCCTAAGGGATGGTGGGAGGTGGCTCTTAACACGTTGCTCTGGTGAACCGTGCCCTTTTCTCTTGGCTTTTTCAAGACAGCTCAGAATGCTGTTTTCTGGGATCTATTTATTTGAAAAGCTCTTTTGTGTCTTATCACACATGAGGTGGACAGAGCTACCAGGCTTTACCCTGCTGATATTACATGAGTATTCACCTTTGGGGTCTGAAAATTTTCCAATAGAGATCCCTAAATGTAAAATTTATTTCATCCCTTCCAGTCTTCCTTTGCTCCAGTTCTTTTATGCACACAAGTGAAGGAAAGAGATAGAGAAAGAAACAACATGCTGACTTATTGTCTTAGAAGGATTTCTTTGTACATTGATTAATACAACTGAAGATAACTGGTATGGAAAATATGAATACAGCATCCTAATAAAAGAAAAAAGATTAATTACCAGTCTTCATAGTGATAATTCATTTGAAATGTGGATAGGCTGGTGCCTTAGTCATGTTCTACTCATAGGCAGATGCCACAAGACAAGTAAAATTCATTATGTTCTACTATTCCTTTGTTTATGTTACTGGACAGTATTTTCTAAAATTTTTAGTGGTGCTGATGCTGCTTTTGACCCTACTGCTGCAACGTCAGATACTGGCTTGTGTTTGGAATGAAGGCCTTTCAACAGAAGATTGAAAGGACATTTCTCAACTTCTAGTGCTGTGGTATTTGATTTTGTAGAGCTTGAGGTCTATCCTATTCAGGAACTGAGCAACAAGTTGGGCAGGAACATCCAAATCCTGTCGCACTTAAAACTTGGAGCCACTCCCCAAGACACCATCAACATTATTTCAGCGATGTCTATGACTCCATTTTACATGAAGGGCCCTAATTTAAGCTGTGTAAAAGACCCAGCTTCTATAGTTTATGCCAGGGCAACATCTGAAACCTATCACACATCTCTCTGACTATTGGAATAAATTCTCAAAAAATAGCTGTCCCTTCTCATTACCAGCTAATGATGTACATTTATGACCTGTTTGAGTTTCTCCATCCAACCATGTTCTTCCTGACTTTTGAGGAAGATGTGTTTGTTCAGCCACGCTGTTCATCCACTTCAGAAATGACCACCCACTCTTACTGGCTGACATGAAGCACAGAGGAAATCATTTCACTTAAAAGTATAGTCTTTACAAGGTCAGCATGAAAGCACACATGCAATTCCCAGTATGATAATCAGACCTTATGGGCAAGTTGGATAAACTTATTTGTTTTTTTATGGTAAATTTTGACCTTCCCAGGTCCTTAAAACTTACAGTTTGAGTAAACATATGTGTGTTCAGAAATATTTTTGTCACACTTTTGCTTCAAAAATATTATTATCTGTTTTAAGGGATTTTGTCAAATATAGACATTTCCCACAAAAGTTTGTTAAAAAATGCCCATGAAAGGCAAACATTTAATCAGATAAACCTAAAAAATGCATACAAGAATTGTCCTCACATACACAGGGTAGCTCCTGGAGAAAAATATTCTCAGAAACTTACTCACTCTTTTTCAAAGTAAATGATTAGGACAGTAAATAGGTGCCAAAAAGATAAAAGTATTCAATTACTTCCAACTAAGCACTCATTTCTTAAATGTTGGGCTGGAAAGTGACTCAAATAATTGCTCAAAAAGAATGCACTGGAGCCTACAAGTTACATTTGTGATGCCATTTAGTTAAATTGAATAATTAAATACAAGAACTAAAGACCTGGTTTTCCTTTATACAGAAGTGTCTTTATGTGACTCTGGCAGTACAGGCTGGCTGTAAAACAAGTGCTGCAATTAATGCCTGACTGAATGACCACTGGTACCGACTGGAACAGTGAAATGAAAACTAACCCCCAAATTTTCCTAAAGATTTTTCTAAATGAGAAATCCCATAACTGGAATCAAAATTACTATCTCCTAAAGAATAGAAACAAGTGCATTGATTTTTTACTTTGATTTTTATGACTGAAGACTTCAGAAAGGTATTGATGCTGTGCTAAAAATACACTGGAAGAGTACAAACGGCTTCTGTGGATTTGGTTTAGGAATAGTTTTCTTTGTTTTTTGGCCAAGTCATAGCAGGAAAACAAGTATTTTTCATAGAAATGCTGACATAACTTTACTAATAGCACCTTTAACAGCGGTTGTTACAATGTGTATTTACTCAGGTACAGGATTAAATAAGAGCTGTGAACTCACCATAGCAACTCCTGCATCACATTGCAGATATGCTGCTTCTAAGATACGGCAAATGTTTCTGAAGAAATACACATGAATATGAGGTAAACATCTATCAATTCCAAATTGTGTTTCAAAAATACTTTGTCATACAGTATAACAAAAAGCAGCATAACTTGATGCTCTGTAAATTAATGTATTACTGGATGGTATTTTCATTGTGTTATGATTTTTGGCTCAAAATAAAAGTTTAGATAACTTCCCAATTCACTATAGCAAAAATAGTGAGAAACACACTATTGAGCTCCTCCTAAATATCACTGTGAATCCTTACACTCCCTAGTAATCCAGGAAACTCACCTGTCCTTTTTGGGCCACCTCCTGCTGATGTTCTGAGATCTTTCAATAATAGTAATGTTCACCATAAGATATTCAGAAGAATTTTGTGAATACAGTTAAAGTTGGAAGTAAGTTTTCTTCTAAACAGTCTTTTTTCCCACTTCTAGACATTTTACTGTTTCCTGTTCACTATCCCTCTGCATCTTGAATTTTATCAGCTAATATATGTCCCTTCAAGTTATCTTTATTCAGGTTGGCTTTTCTTGTTTTACATTAAAAACCTGTCTTTGTATTTACAAAGTTACTGCTTTTTTTTTTTTTTTTTTTACTTAAGTGTTTTCACTTTCAACTTCAAACCACTTAGGCAATGCCTAAGGTGACATCCTGATGATATCCAGTGGGTTGCTATACCTCCTGAAATTAAGGTTTTGCTGCTGTATCTTTCTTATACTTTACTCACCAATTCATCTCAGAATTTACTCCTGCAAGGAGAACTAAGTTATCATATTGCTTTGGGTTTTTTCTTGATATTAAGCAACCATATTGTCTCTTCCCAGATTTCACTTGTAGAGGGGGAGCATCCATTTTCTCACATTACCTGAGATGACTGATAAAGAAGACAACGAGTATTCTGTTCTGCCACATAAAAGTGTCTCCATACGTTCTTTCATCACTGTTCAAGGTTTTGTCTCTGTGGTACAGAAATGCAAAAACCCCAAATAAATCTTGAATATTTTTGGTAGCAGAGGCAGAGGTCTAGTTAAAACCGCAAAGCATTTTATTAAGCCCAAAAATATCATTGTCAATCAGCATTTTTACATTTTATCAGAAGGAAATGTTTCTTTGTTCTTACAAACTAACAAATTTGTTCATTGAAGATGTTTAAAAATCTGTTTAAAAATCTACTGATAAAATGCATCCCCTCATATGCAACTAATTTTTATTACAACACTGTTTCCCCATTGGTTTACTCTATTTTTTCACAGAGGGTTATTTATACTTGGGGTAAGGGATGGTGTTCAGTGACTGAATGGTTGGTCCCTGGTGTTTCTGTGCACTGGGGACATGCTCTAGTCCCAGGTAACCCTTCCTATGATGGGGTTCAAGGACTCACCTTTCCCATAAGCTGGGGTCCAAGTGGTGCTTGGTGGAGCTCCCACCCTGGCTCTGTGTTCCCTGGGATGGTGCCTTGATCCTGGTGAGAACTCAGGCTGAGTGCCCCAGGGCCTGGGAGAGGTGTTCAGCTTAGACTCCCACCAGGACTGGTGGCCTCCTCCTGGATGAGCTGTGCAAGGAGCTATATTAATCTCTGGTTTTTATTCCCTTGCCATGGTGTATTATTGGTGTAAAATATGCAGCTGCTCAGGTGAGAAGGGGTGGTTCAGTCAGCACTGGTGAAACCCTGCCACAAAATGCCTGCCTGAGAAGTTGTGTGACGATTTCCACCTTTGTTATCATTCAAAACTTTCTTTAAGCTGCTCACTGTGCTCAGTTTTGACTGTCCCTTTGCTCATATTAGGGATAATGTTGATTGTGACTCTGTGGTGGCAGAGATTGTCACAGGGTATTTGAGCTCTGCCGTGGCTTCTTGACATCTCTAGTCCTCATAGGGTTTTTTTTGGCTTGTTTGTGGTTGTTTGTTTGTTTGGCTTTTTGCCTGGCTGATTGATTCAAGATACATCCACCCCAAGTTTACAAGCTCCCAAAATGAGGAATTGCTGGTTGTGATCCTCAGATGACTGAAATGATAATAATAATAATATGGCCAAAATTTGTTTGTTATAAAGCAATAACATTCTAGATTACTTCTCATGACTCAGGTTTACACACTTACTTCAGTTTAAGAGATGGAAATAGCCTGGTCACCATGGTGTTGAGTTTCTTACATTAGCTTGAAATCCTTGTGATTAACTATCACAGGGATATAACCACACTTGTACTTGCTATTGCGAATCCAGATCACTCAGCCCTTCACAAACTGTATCAAAATGAGTCAAATGTCTGCCTACATGGCTCTCCAAACAAGCATGACCAATGTATACCATTTTCTGAAACCAGTGACAGTCAAGTCACTGGTCAAGTCAAGGGTGTGATGTGGCCACCATCATGTTCAGCTGCCTTTGAGATCCTGTATTCAACAGAGTTTCTATTTATAACTATTTATATTTATTGAAAATGGCCTTTGGCACCAGGACAGACCAGAGCTTGGTCTTTGGTCTTTGGATCCACTGGGGAGAGCCCTGTCTGTCTCCCATGCCCTGCCTTTTTTCGCCATACAAAACAACAGCCACTTATGGAGCCATGGAAATAGTTCAGGACTTCCTATACACATTGCTATAGATATTACTGGGTGAACCCATTCATTAAAAATAAAATCACATCCCCTCCACCCATTATCCTTCCCTTACCAGAATGTATTTCATCTTTACTTTTCCCCTACCTGCCTTACTCCTGATGCAAACAATCTATTCCGCATATTGCAACTTGGTGTTAAAATTATTGTTTTATAGTGATTAATGTTTTATTTTTCTTAAAATTGAATTTCTTAATTTTTTTAATAGGAAGAAAAATCATCAGTTTTGTAAAAATGAAATGTCAGCATTACATGGCTCAGAGAAATACCATGACTCTTTTGCTATTGCCATCTCAGATTTCTGGACAACGTGACTTACTTCTTGCTGTATGTGTGTCTTTGCATAATGTTTACAATTGTAATATTTGAAAAAGAATGTTTCTTTCTCTTTCTCAGTGAACATTTCTGTTTGACATCATATAGTAATTCCTCATCAATGGTGCTTGAAATAAGCGAGCATTAATGATTGCTATAATATTATGCGGCTCACTGCTGAGTGTGCATCTCACACCACCCAAGGGAATGGGACACCCTCGGTCCTGAACAGATTTAGAACATGACTAAGCCTCTCTCCCAGATTCATTGGTACAAATGGTCCCTTTTTAACATTGAACATAATCAAATCTGCCCATTGACATTTTTTCTCTTATTTATTTTTCTTTAAAATTTTTTTTGATTTTGTTGTGTGTTTCTTTGGTTTTTTTTTTGGCATAGGGTTGGTTTGTTTGTTTGCTTCAGGGTATTTGATTTAAGAGAACAAAGAATAAATAATCCTCAGGTATTTTTCTTACTGGAAAATGTCTGCATAAGTTCTTTTATTATCTTTTTCCTTGCCACTGCAAGAAGATTTCCATAGATTATCATTACAGGTATATTTTACAGTGAAGTAATGAGTAACACAAAACAAACACATCCTTTCTCTTAATTGAATGAGCTACAGCTTTTTGGCTGAAACAAACAATAATATTATTTATAACTCAAATTACATTCCACAAACTCATCTATAAAGAGACTATAAATGGCATGGTAGGGTTCCCTATTGGCTTTTTTCTTTTTTTTTTTTTTTCTCCAATGACTTTCCTGTTGACCCGTCTTTTAATTTACAAATAAAACCTTGACTTTCTTGACTGCCAGCACTGAAAATCCACCCTGGGATCTGAGATCAAGCTGTGTTCTTTCTGCTTTATGCCAAAATAGACTCCAGTTCACCTCCTTGATGCTGAGGTGGCTCTGCAGGGCTGGCAGGAATGTAAAGAAACAACAGTACTTTTGCCAGTAAAAAGATAGTGAACAAATTCTCTCAGAAGTAGGAAGATACCAATTTTCAAGTCAGCTTTATAGAAAACAGCTGTTCTTTGAAACAAATGTTCATAGGAGAGCTGGGGTGGGACATCTTATTTCTTGCTGTTCTTGAGAAACCTTTTCCCCCTTGGTGTTTCCAGTTCAGCCTGTAGATCAGTCCAGCTGAGGTGTTTTGTGGCTGTGGCTGCACAGCCTTTTCCCCTGTCAGCAGTGATGGACTCAGGTGTTTCTGCCCTCTTTGAGTTGTTTGCGCCCTTATGCTTGTGTTGATGCTGAGACTGTTGCGTGCATTGGGTGGAGGGGACTTCTGTAGAGGTCCCAAGCTCATCTCTTTCGAGCCAGGTCTCAATACAGCTCTGCAAACAGTTGGGCTGTCTTGGATATTTGTTCACCCTTCTGCTTCTGTATTTGTGGGGTATCAGATGAAATCGAGGAAGTCAGTTTCCTAATAATTTTTTCAGTTCTGGTCAAAGGTGAATACTCAGCCAGTTTTTTGCAATTAGTTAAAAAACCTTCCAAAAATTTTTTAAAGTCAATCTTCCATATCATAGTTGGCAAATACATGTTCTCAGTGGAAGTCTGATGGATATAAAATCCTTTTGGACAGAGCACAAAAACTTCGAGATGTTCAGCTTCCATCGGGAAGTGGATGTCTCTGCGGAGGTCAGGAACCCACTTGCACTCAAACACAGGGATCAAACCCTCCTCTGCCGTGGAGCCAACCATGGGAGAAGGGCTCACTCCTTGCAAGGACAGGAGTTTACACAGGGCAGAGAAATGTGGGCAAAGCAGAGTGGGTGCAAGGCCTGACAGGAGTCAAAAAAGGACTGCTCTAGTGTTTTTTCAGAAGCTGCAATTATTCCTGCTGTCAGCCAGGAGTGCTGGGGCACGTGATAGGTGAGAAATACTCCCAGGAGAATGGTAACAGGTGAGGTCAGGCAAAGACAGGGTTGTATGCAAAGGCACACGTGAAGCCCCCTTCCCTGTCTGCAGTGGTCTAGCACTGTTGGCAGAACACAGGTTCAGCTGCTCAATCCTATAATTCACTGTGTTTTATTTCTCATTTATTAAAGAGTAGAGAGAAGGTAATGATGCATAACGGACTGCTTGCCCCTGGAGCTCTTTCAGGCTGTGGACCACAAAACCCCAGATTCCAGCTCTGGGAAATAATTGGCTGCAGCACTGTTGGTTCTTAGGGACAAGTACAGTTCATAGTGACCTGCTGACGTCTGGATTGTCAGCTGCCCAGTACTGTCTGCCTCTCCCAGTGGCTGTCCCCTGCCACACCATGCCACCAGCTGTGCTGAGAGCACTGAGCTCATCATACAGTGCTGCAGCAACCCTTCTGGAGAGCCTGGTGAGCATTGAGAAGCAAAGCTGAAAAATTATTTGTACTTCATAACAGGACAGATTTAACAGGAGAAGAAACACTGAGCCATGGGGAATGTGCACTGACATTTTCAGCTCCTTCTGCAGATACATCCTGTGTGAAATGTGATTCTCTTCACTGTTTCCTTGGGTTTGATGAAAGAGAGATTTAGTGGAACTTTATTTTTTTATCTTAAATGTAATTTGGCTCACTGGATATACACTGAAATGTAGACTAAGAGAAAAGGAAGATAATTACAAAAGCTTATTAAAATAGCTTCCACACAAACCGGAGATTTATGCATAATTTCTTCTAGAAGAAATTGCTTTGGCTTGGTTTGGCCAGTATGATGCACTTAAGTTTTATTTTTAATGTAATTTTGTAGGCTACTTCTGTGAATAGGTAGTTGAGTCCTAATTTTAATAATCACAGCAATCTGAATAGTCACTTTTTTCTGCCCAAGGGGTAAAAATCTACATGTGGCAGAAAATGTATCTGTTAACACTGAGCCTCTGTAAATCTTTCCTACCGGTCACCACTGGAAAGGTAATTCTTTTCCAGGAGTAAACCCAAATTCGTGAAACCAAAGACATTCACAGACATTGACTCTTTTTTCTCTTACCTCAATACAATTTGTTTATATATTACAGCATCTGCTGCAGGTTATGTAAGACCTGTTGCAAGAACTTGTGATATCTGATGAATAAAGGACAAAGTCTCAGTTTAGTTTTGAATTTTCAGGGTTTAGTGGATTCTTCTGTAACCCTGTCCCAGGTCTTACTGCTCCAGATGGTTCAATTGCAAATCATCTCTCTCTCTGAATAATGGAGAAACTCCTGTCACTGTGTGCCTTGAGGTTGCAACCCTGAATGTACAAATGTAATCAAAGGACATTCCTTGGGAGAAGGTGCTGAAATTTACATATTAACAGACAAATTTCTTTTTGAATTAGATGAACTGCTAGATTGCATTATCAGAAACAACCTTTGCATTTTATGAGTTGGAAGTCACTTAAATTAGAAGAATGATCCTATGAATCAAAATGCTATCCTTAGCTCAATTTTTAATATTTGGACTACATGGACATCCATTTTGACATCACACAAACTAGTTAGCAATCAGAAAGCTTAATCTTGTTCATTTCATTCAGATGAATATTCTCACTGGGGTTAATGATCTTCTCACAAGAATAATATGAACATGGTTACTTAATTCTTGCCTAGATAATGTTAAATCATTTGATTAAGTCCCTTTTTTCCCCTCAAGGCTACTGACAAGAAAAATTAACCAAGACTCAAAAACATCCAGTTATGATCCAGTACAAACCACATACATTCCCAGGGAGAAAAATAAATGGAAGTTTCTTCAAACAGAAGTATGCGTTTAATATGAGAGTGAAGACAGAGTAATACTGCTGGATTTCCATAATTACGTAGGCCAACTTTCAAAAAGCCCCAAACCCAAATATGCAGACAAATTGCCTTCAGAAATTAATTGGATTCTGCATAAAAATATTTTGCATTTTACTTGCAAATGTACACTTTTCCAGAGGAAAAATATGTTTACTCATTTAATTAAATAATGCACGCTATTACATACCAGAGAATATGCAGAATATTGGATTAAAAGGCATATGGACACCCTGATTATGGCACTTCTTGTCTTCTTAGCTCTAGAACTGGCCATTGAAACACTGTGCTCATCACACGGGTGAAATGCACTTTGGGAGTACAGGCAATATACACTCAATTACTGCTCTTTATTTTATGGATATAAAATTGAGAGGAGATAAGTGTTTTTAATCAGTAGGAATACATATTGCATGCAGAAAAGTGCATCAAACAAGTGCTGATGTCTCCACACTGAAGAGCATTTTTAGCAAGGATTATACCTGAAAGCATGAATGCTTGACAATCCCTACAAACAAATCACACAGTGATGATTAATAGTTAACAAAGACCCGGTAAAGTCCTATAGTATACAACCAGCTCTAAATTTTATACATATTTAAATCCATAGAATCCTATATAATGTTGCCTCAGTAAGAGACTGGCATGTAAGGACACAAAATGTTAACCTGTCCCATGGACAAAGCTGGGCTATTTCTTCAGGCAGTGCAATGGGAGGGGAAGAGCTGTTCCATGTGGCTTCTGCTTGAGCTGTGCAGGCAGCTCAGTAAACATGGGGTAGGGACAGCATCATTTATTTTCACCAAATCACCAATAGCCATGTCTAGAAAAATGACTTAAGGTTATACAACCTTTGGTATTTTCTACCTCTTGATTTCTTAATTGGGTAAATATCTATTATACTCTGCTCATTTGATTAAATAGTATTTCCAGGTTTACTTTTGTGGTTATTCCTCTCTTTTGAAATAAAAGATCAGAGAAAAATAAGTCAATAACAAGAGTTTATGTCTTTTGGCACTTTCAAATGAGTTTATTTTTGGAAAAGCATGGCTTCATTATTCTGAGTCTACATAAAAACCTACCATATTTTTGGCTCAAGACCTTCCAGGACATTTCACCTTCAGAGCCAAAATGGAGATGTTTTGAAAGAGGAAAATCTTATGAGGTTACCAATGTGTGGTAATATAGCAAAAAGAGATAAGAAACTGTCACAGTGTTCTAAGCCAATGTGTTCCAGCAGCTGCATCATCATCCCTGCACTTGGAAAATCAGCACGCCTTTTTTTCCAGGAGTCTCTTAGCTCCCTCCTTTTCTTCCTCAGTCCTTCCTTTCAGCCCACTTGTGTTTTACCCTGCAAAAATATATGTTAGCCATGGGACAAGTGAGAGGGTAGCATGACTTGGCAGGAAAAGTACGAGAGATGGATATCTAGAACAAAAATTTAAAATGTGCAATAAGAAAATGGTGGAGCAGATTGTGGAAGACAGTCAGGCTGCTTGTAAGTACAGGCTGATACTGGGGTGAGACTAAAACAGAGTATTTAATTTATGCCTGTAGTAATTATCAATATTATTATCACTATATAATGGCTGTTAAAAGCACAAAACTAAGAGAATAAAAATTGATAGAATTGATGCAAACCATTATGATAATTTAAATCCTTATTATCAGTGTTTACTTATGTCTTAGGGTAGAATAATGAACCTTTAATTGCAGGCAAGCAATTTTATATCAGAATAAATCAGAACTTGGGCAGGGTGATAGCATTTATCCAACAATGCCCTTGATTTTGGAACTCAGTCAGCGTTCTCTATATTAAGTTTTAATGCAAAACATCTGAAGCACACTGTTAATAAAGCTGTTAGGTACAACTCATATAGGATGAAATGTTCCCCATTCTCTTCCCTTTTTTTTCCTTTTAACTCACACAGGCCTTATTTTTACAGAACAACTTCACTTTTTTGATCTCCAAACTAAGGGAAAATGGAGCCAAGCAAAATAAAATACACATGCAACAAGCACAGTTGATTTCTGAGGCTGGAAGGGTGAAATGCAGAATGATTTCTTGTTCCAGGAATGTTTTGTTAAGCATGGAGAAATATTGTTTTCTAAAGGAACTACACATATTAAATGGTCTTGAACAGTATCATATCAAAAGACTGATGACTGTATTTTAAAAGCAGGAGATCTTAATATTAGTCTAGAATAGAGTAAGAAGTATCTGTGTTAATTTATCCTAGTTTCAGTGCGTATTAAACAAAATGTGACCTGTCCTGAACTTGAGATTCATTGAGAAGTAATATAAAATGTTATTAAACATGCTAATGGGATACACCCCCCCTCCCCTCTCCCCCCTTGTGTCAATACTCAGACTCCTTCTTGTCTCAGGCAGCCCTCGCCAAAGGTCCATAGACAGCAAACTCCCCTCCACACACCACCAGAGGCCTAGCTCAAGCACCTCATGCAGTCTGGGCTGCAGCCTGAGGTGTTTTCTTACCACGTAAAGGCAGACTTTTTGGCACTTGCAATGCACTGGTGCGTTCATGGGAGATGTGCTGGCCACTGAGCAAGGTGTTGCTGGGCAGATGCAGGTACAGGGAGCAAGGTTTACTGCAGCTAAGTTAAAATCTCTACCATAATTACTAATATTTGCCTGAGTTGGAAGATGGAAAACCATAAGATAAATAACAACGTTGTTGGTATTACAAAATGAGGGGAGGAGAATTATAGTGACGTTCCAAAAAATACCAATCTGAAGAGAATGAAGCAGTTCTTACTTTCTGTATGAGCATGGAAAATAAACAAGAGGAAAATGAGGCAATATTATCTAAAAAAACTTCTGATGGCTAGTATTTTAAAATGTCCAGAACCACAAAATCAGCCACCAAGCCCCCAACATCCTAAAATCTATGCAAATTTTGCAAATAAATTGCAAAGGCTCTGGCAAGAATTTAGCACCAAAGACAGGAACAAGATCTGTCTATTTTTCTCATCGGCCTTGGCTACTTGTCTTGCCATCTACAATGCCATATATGTACATATACATATATGTATATACACACACACACACAAATGTTATTCTAAACATTCAAGTGCCAATAGTAATATCACCATAGTTCATGCTTTAGCTTTTATTAAGCTAATTTTGTTAGCTCTAATTTAAACAGAGTATTGCAAAATCTCAGCAACGACTAAATTTGAATTTGGATATATTTAGGAATCATGCAGTTCTAAATATTTCAAGTTAGAAGCATTTATTTTTAAAGTAAAATGGAGTCTACTCAGGATTTCATGGTTAAAAGTGAAATTATTCATCTGGCTTGCATTTAATTGGGCTAATTAGTGGCTGGACTCAGCATAGTTGTTCTATTTCATAGGAAAGGACTCAATATACCATATTTTACATGAGCCATATTATCTGGTATATGTTTTATACTAAATTCTGGGGAAAAATTTGCAAGATGAAGAGAGAATCTTATTTTACACAGCCTGTTTCACAAGCCTCTCTGAAACCAAGATGTTTAAATGAGCAGAACAATCTTGCTTGTTTTCATCATGTAACTTTTATACAATCCATTTATGGCTGATATTTCTTGAGTTTATGTAGCCTTATATTCCTGATCTCTCTTTAAAGATTATTTTGTAACTTTAACTGAAATACATGCATCAACATACACACAAAAATTCTCTTAACAGAATTCTAAGGCTGTGAGTTCAAGCACTCAAAGGATATAGAAATGAAAGAATCAAGAATGCCAGTGAATTCTTAGGTCATGTCCCTTTTATAAATCTGCATAATATTTGATGATGTTCCTCTATTCTCTGTTGCTGTTCCCATTAAGAATTTTTCCAGAAGTTTTTGTTTGGCCAGCTATGGAAGGTAGTTCCTCCAGCTCAACAAGCCCACTGCTAAAGCTCTAGGTTTTGTTTCGAAACTTGAAGAGATTTATTGGGTCATATTTTTTCTTAATATTGATCATTCTTTAGGAGCTGAAATATCGAAGTTATGTATAGGCATATAAAATGTTTGTCTTATCTTGTTATCTGCCATGAAAAAATCTAGCCCAAATGAAACTGGACAAAGTTATAAGGAACTAACATCGCAGGTCAGTAATGGGAAGTATTGGACAGTCTAATCTTAGTGCAGGCTGGGAATGATTAGTTCTGCCTGAGCTGCAATCCATAAGGAATGTAACAAAATAAAGAACATAAATTCATTATTGGTTTGGTAGGCTTTTCTTTATATATATTTTTTTTTCAAAACACAATTTTCAATAGCCCGGAAGGTCCATATTCGTTCTTGTCATAGACAGCTCTGGAAATCCGACACAAAGGATAAAGCACAGGAGAAGAAAAGATTGGATATAGACACCTGAGCGGCATTTTAGCTGTTTTCATTTCTCTGAAGTAGCCTATTGCTCTTAAGGAGGTTATAACTCTTTCTGAGCCCACAGACAAATCAATTTAAATCCAGCATGGTTAGAATATGCTGTATGAGATGGGCTGAAGCTAATCATGGATTGAGGTCCAGTTTGAGCCTAGAAGTACCCAGAAAATTGCAATATTTATTTAGAAAATTTCAAAAGAAAAATACTACAACTTTTTATTTTCAACAATTACATGGTTTCAAAATTGACCAAAATGTTACAGCAATGTCAAGGAAGGGTTAAATAAGCTCAGAACGAAATGATAGAACACAAGTCAAACATCCTGTCTAGCTAAATTGCCACAGGCTGCACCATGTGATTATGCAGAAAGCACTAAAATGCGCGAATCTCCATCCACAACATAGGGAAAAAAGGGATTTATCTAGTGGTAATTTAAAACTGTTCCTAGTTGTGATTTCTCTGAGTTGAGACTAGTGCAATACTTCATTGCAATCAATCTGCCATGGTTTGCTAGAGAACAAAATGCCACCAGATTCAGAAGAAAAGGAGGTGACCTCATGAACTTGAATACCTGCCCTACCTTGTGGCTATCATTAACTCATAGCTGTTGACCAAAGGGATCATAAAACTTTTGTTGCAATTAATGACTGATAGCGAGTTTTAAAATCCAGGGACGTATCTGTTAAATTAACCAGCAACGGTTACCGTGTTTATTCAGGCTTTATTTATTGTGAAATATGAGATGACATATTTTACTTGTCACTGTGGAAATATTTATATCCTGAGTGGGAAGAAAATAAAATATCTGAAACATAGTTAAATCATAATTATTACTAATTATTGAATAAATGAAACTTTTTGGATTTTGAAGCTGGAAAAGCTGATTCACTGAGTTTGAAAAGAAAAATTAAAGATTCATTTTATACATGGAGTTCAGATTTTAGTTTACAGTTCAAAAATATCTGGGAAAGCATGTAAACATATACATGATTAACACTTTCTTGGATCATGGGCATGGGACAGTACAAATAATATCTACTTGGAAAACAGAGTAAAGTAGCATTAAGTATATACTCTAAAAGTAAAGGAAATTACAAGCTGACATCAAAGGGACTAAGGATATTTCAAGGAAGCTGCAACTCCCAGTATAGTAAAGTATTACATTATAAGTTGCAAAAGAAAAGGAAGTTATCTAAAACCTGAGTCTACATGTGGAAAATTTCACCCAATGTATATTGATTTCTTTGTGGATCTATTCAAACCCTCTTTTGTTTGCAAAGTATTTGGTGAAATTAGTTTATTTGCAGTTTATGAGTTTTCTATAACTTACTATGTTTATTATTAGGAAATTATTTTGTCACCACTGATTTCTGATTTTATCAGTGATTACTTGAAAAACTGCATTTTGATGACGTTTAAAATTGCAGAAAAGTAGATCAATTGAAATAACTTCAAAGAGATTTCAGTTAGGTATAACCAGATTTCTAATTCTGATTAAGGCATTGAAACTTAAAAAGTGTTTCCAGATAAAACAATTCGTTTCATTTAATTAAAAATAAAATTATTTTTTATTCTTTAACATAAAGGGTGTCCAAAAATTTCTGCATATAGCTGTTGCTTTGAATAAATCACAGAATCATAGAATTGCAGAATCATAGAATCATAGAGTGGTTTGGTTTGGAAGGGACTTTTAGAGGACCTTAAATTTTAGCCACCTGATGTTGCAGAAGGAAAGAAAACTGGGTGGGAAAATGCAAGCTATCAATTTCACAATAGATAAGGTAGCATGGACAGCCTTTCAAGACAGCATATTTTTAAGTGCCAGAAAAATACAAGTATGAAGGCCTCATGAAAATCAAGATGGAGAGCTGGTTACCCACTTCCTCAGGGAATGAATAGCTGCGACTCAATTGCTGCAAATTGTTAGTGCATGTTATAAACCCATTTATTTAAAAATTACATAAAAAAGAAATTTACATATTTTGGTACCTGAATAATAGATGAATACTTTCAGGTTTCAAAGTGCCAGGTTTGAGGGTTTGAAACCTTTTCTGCTGAGGAAATGTAAAGTGTGTTGTTCTTTTAAAATTTACCCATATGTTCGTTAGCACATACATGGATGAGCATTAGTTTTCTTTTCTTTCATCCCTTAGACTACTGTGCCTTGATGTAAGGTATGTAGGTATCAGGATGACCACACAAAGAGGAAGAAAGAGTTTTAGCAAATGGAGATACATATTGCCACTGAGGGGTTACGCGTTTTCTTGCATTTAAGTACTTGAAATTCCTTAACAGCTCAATACTGCTTTGTAATCAGTTAGTGTTTAAAAGACAAATATTATTTTAGTCATCTGTTAAACTCCATCATTCATCCCTAATTTCTATTCAATTCAAGGTTAATCTAAGTTTCTTGATGTGTCAAGGAACAAAACAGAGCTGACTTGTTTCTTAGAAGAACTGAGGGCCTTAGAGAGTAAAATAGAAAAGCAAATACCCCGAAATTCTTTCATTCAAATTCCACTCCCATGAATCATCTCTCTCTCTGTACATATGTGTGATATGTGTATGAGAGGAGAGAGCAAGTGAAAATGCCCATTATTACTTTGACTGCCATCCACTCATGCAATTTGGCAGCACCTTGGAGTCATGAAATAGAAAGTATAAAATATGTTTTTAAAGATTCAGGTTCCATCTGTTTTTAAATTATAACAGCTATTTCAAATTCTCTATTTGTACTCCTCAGAAAGACACCTACTTTTTGGTGAAGCTGTGTCTCAGTCTTTAGCTACTTAAATCTTTGGTGGCTCAAACATATTCTTAAAATTGCAGAATTGGCAGTGGAGAAGAAAATAAATCAGTAAATATGTTTAGCCCTCCTTTGTTTATTTAAATGATACATTTTTCAAATTTCTATGTTATAAAGTCAATAACTCTTTGCTGTCAGAGCAACATATGAGTGGATGTCTAAATTGTCTTTTTAGGCAGCTGTCCACTTGCTCTGCTCATGCCATGAGTCCAGCAGGAGCTGTGTGGCCCAAGCTAATAGGCTGTCCAGCTTGACCATGAATTGCACCCACACAGCTTTCATTTTGGTCAAAGCATTTGAAGAGTAAGATGAGGCCTGCCTCCATGAAATGGGTTTAATTTCGAACTGGGCAGAAACACCAAATTAAGTGTAGTGGGTTTGTTCGCTTCTTTTACTTTCTGTGAGATAAAAGTTAGGAGAAGGGCGAAAAGCAGGCTCAACACTTTAAAGAATATAAAGAAGTTTATTACTAACAGAATTAAAGGTAAAAAGAAATAATAGGAACTTAAAGCAAACCCCCCTTTCTCTCCCAAACACTCTCCTCTTCTTCCAACTTGTACAAAAGGATAACAAACATGAGATTCAGGTCATTATTGCAGTTCTTAAAAGTCTCTTCCATATCTGAGGGGAAAAGAGGTTTCTTCTGCTTAGCGTGGTTTCCAAACTGCTACAAGCAAAAAACCAGATTCGCCCGGAAAATCTGCTGCTGTGAAAAAACATGTATCTCATGAATTTTGCCACACTGCCATAATGGGTATCTCTTTTAAGGATAAGCGAATTCCAGCCTGAAAACAACAGCTCTCTCCTTTAACAAAGTCTCTAAAAACTTCTGGCAGGACCACTTCTCCTTTTCCACAGGCTGCACACAGAATTCTCTTCTCCCCCATGTCTTTCACAGAGAAATAAAACAGTTTGTGACATTACAGTATCACACCACTGCATGCAAAAAGTGTTTTTAAGCTATGCGCAACAAAACACGCCGCCGCCCTCTCTTCCAGTCACTGTCTTTGCGTCGTCTCACGTGACTCACACTCATCCTNTTCAAGTAAGTTCAGTTGTGCAGCAAATCATAGTTGTTTTCAGCTGCCCACGGCTCCGAGATAATTTTCTTGCAGCGACTCAGGGATCCGCACCGCTGCGCCGGAGGGGAGGAGTGGAGGGTGCGGGGGTCCCGGGCCCGGCCCGGCCACCCCTCCGAGAGAGACCGGAAACCAGAAGCTCCCTTTCCTGCGGCCGTGCTACTTTTATATGCAAAATCACGAGAAGCGATTGGTCTAAAACTCTGTCTATCAACTCAGTTTTTCAACCCACCACACTCCAGAAGACCTTGGAAATATAGCTGAGCATATTATCTTGAGTCTATCTGTGTGTTAAGTAACTAATTGAACAAATAGTACAGTATTGTGTTGCCACTTACAGACAGTTTTGAAATACTGTAGTCTGTCTATATCGATGCTGAGGGGGAAGGAGTTAGGCCTAGACTACCCTGAAAGGTATCTGCTTTTGCCTTGAAGTGTACTTAGAAATGTTTAAGCTTAACGACAGTTTTTGGAAAACCTCGGCTATCCATAAGTTTGCAGAAGAAATCAAGTGTAGAGGATCTCTGTGTAATCATATTTGGCTTTTAGATATCATGGGCTGGACACTGAGAGCTTCTCCTTTTCTTGGTCTCTCACTTGTCTTCTTGAGTGGAGCCATATTGCTGGTTAGACTCATACGCTTCCCAGAAATCAGGTGGACAGCAAGGATGCACAGGAGAACTTCCCTGCCATGGAGGACAGAGAACCTCCCTTGACTCAAGCTTCCCTTCCCATGACTTATTTTTTTATATTAACTGATGATAGTTTATTGCAGAATTCAGAAATGGTGCTGGAAGTTAGAACAGGAATTCAAAGTCTGTTCCCATCATAATTAACGGCTGAACTACACAATCATGTGTCCTTTTGGTCCCTTGTTTGCTATGGTAAATCACAGGTTCAGAGACAGGCATCAGCTCCTCACATGTCTCTAATGCTTAGCTAAATATCACCTTGCCTCTGCGTCAAGCAGTCCTGTATCACCCAGATACTGAAACATGCAACTATCTTATGCACACATTTAAGAGGATAATTTAACATAATTTTGCAAACAAACACTAGACCAAGAAAAGCTCTTTACTCTTGGGAGGTCAGGTAGAAAATTAATTTCAGATGTGCCTGGTTTATTCTACAATGGCTTCTTTCCTTGATCTACGAAGACACTGAAGATGGACTTCTGTGCCTTCTCATATGCAGTCTCATCCAGCTTGCTTACACAGGAACAGTTATACTTCCAGAGGTGCAAAATAGACATGTAGTGAAATCAGTTTGTTTAATGAAAGCCTTCTGGGTAACCCATGTTAAAAATGCAGTGAGTTTGGTGTAAATTGTGTAAATCAACCTGGACATCCAGTGTTCCTACCATGTTTTTATGCTAAAACCATTCCAACACTCCTAGTTTAAACTATCAGATAATATTCAGCACTCGGTATTTTTCCTCCAAATTGTGGTTGTACTGCTCCAACAGTGAGGCAAAAGGTATTCGTTTTAACAGCTCAGAGGCAGCCAGAAAGAGGACAGGTTCATATTCAGGAGCAGCTACTGCAGTGGGGAGGCAGCTCCTTGCTGCAGAAGGCAGCTCCCTGTCCATGCTGCCCAGCACAGCTCTGGGCTCTGCCTTGCTGGGAGGGCATGTCTTGGCTCTCTGTAGGTTTCCCATCACTTCAGTTGGTGATCCTACTCTTGCTTGTAATTCCTGCAAGATGCATCTTTAAAAGACCAAGGTATTTTGAAACACTTCTGTAACACCAGTGATATTGTCAGAGATAATAGATTCCCTTTTCTTTTTAGACATGTTTACAAACCGTTTTTTAAAAATACTGAAAACACTGGATTGCTAAGACAATTAGAAAATAAGCTATTTTTTTAGATAAAGGAATATCATATGCAGCCAGCAGGGCAGATGGCAGGAAACTTGGACCCTGATATAAATTTTGAAGTTAAGAAACAGAGTTGCTAGGTGAAGATTCAGTTTCTCCCTTTTAGGGTTCAGCTACAATAGAAGGATAACTTTTTACAAAATAGGAGGATCTCATCTGTGATATGACGGCCCCACAGGCATCACTTCCTTTGCCCAAATGTGGGGAAGAGGTGGAAACTCCTTAAGTGGAGTAGAAACTTTTGTAAAGGGTGGGCAGGTGCTGCTGGTGAACAAAATGAAGATGGAGGATGACAGTCAGAGATGTTGCAAAACAAGGGAAAAGGAGTCAGGAGTTTCACATTAGAAATAGTGTTCATTTAGCACAAAGACAGCTTTGCATCTGACCATAACACGCTCTGCATGTTTGATGCAGAAATAGACATGTTTATATTGCTTAACTGAAAAAAGGTTTTGGCACGTCTGTCATGCAAACTGCAGGTCTTGAAAATCTTTGGAATTTGGTACAACTCTAACAAATGTTTGCACACATTTAAGTAGTCTCTTTTAAAGGCAAAACCAATCCTGGTATTCCTTTGCCACTGGCTTTAATACATGGCTGTGTTGGAGAGGCTATGCACATGCCATGTAGAGGAACTGCTAGTGCCTGGCAAAAGCAGATTGGTATAGAGAAGTGTGATCTGGCAAAGAGCAGATCCTTTGCTAATGAATCAGCATGAGCAGTTCGGTTTGGACAGAAACAAATTATAAAATGCCAGCTCAGCAGGAGCACTTCCTCGAATACATCAAAGCTGTTCCTTTCTACATGGCACAGCTGCATTCTTTCCAAGAATTTCTAGGCCAGTATTCTTGCTTTTCAGAGTTTTTAAAAGCATACAACCCCCACCCTGCTCCGAATGTCCACAAACAAATAGAAAAGGATGTAAAAATTAGAAGCATCAAAATATTAAAATCATCAATCATTCAAAGCATGAGCATAGCTGGTTACAGTCCCCCCTTGCTTATATGATGATTATATTTAAAATAAATATGTTGCTTTTTTCCTGGAGAAGTAGATATGTTGAACATTCTTGTTTTCTTTATCTGGGTATTTAATTTTTTTTTCATAATGTTTAATTTCCTCTATAACTAAGCACTAAAGTACTACTTGTATTATTGGCATGAACTAGATTTCAGCCGCATCAGTAACTGTGGGATAGTTTTGCCTATTTCAGCAGATTGTGATAGAAAAATCAGATGTAATATCAGAAGTAACACAATAGCTGAGTTATCTTACAGCATTTCTGAGGCTATGGACAAATTCTGTAAAAGAATAGGAAAACAGCAGGTCGATGTGTTACTAATTATAATAGTGTGGTTGTGGTGTTGTGGTTGTCCCACGGCAGCGAAGCCGCAGTGAGTTGAAACCTATGAGTCCATCTCCACCTTTGTGAGGGGCAGCCACAGCACACATTCAGGGACGTGGGGCACTAGGCATGTGCACCAGCCCCACAGCCTCAGCTGGGTGCTGGGCAGGAGCAGCGGAGTGCTCTCAGCCACAGGGTATTCCCAGCTGGGGCAGTAGGTAGCAGAGATCTAGAGGTACCACTGCTCCCATCGATCTTCCCAGTTTGTTTCATGCTGGTGAGACAAATGGTGGCACTGGCTACCTGTCATGAAAAAGGCAGGGATATTGTGCTGTGATGGAAATATCAGGCTTATGGGAAGGGTTCACAAGCTGCTTGTGTTGGTGCAGAAGTAGGAAATGACAGAGCTGAGCAGCATTTCTGGTCAAGCCAGGCTGCGTTTCCATCTACATTTCTCAGCAGTTTTGACCCTGTGTCTTAACTTCAGCAAAATTTAGGTGTACTGGATTAGATTTCGGCACAGTATGGGTTAGTGATCTTTTGCAAAGTATAATATTTTTTATAATGACCAGAAGTATGCACTTTTAAGAAGAAGGATGGGAAAGTTGTTGTGCATGTCAACAACTGGGGTGAGGCAGATACACCTGATAAGGTAAGCAGTGTACCGTGGTGTTGCAGTGCGCAACCCCTAAAATCCGCCTTTCAGTTATGGCGAGTTCCCACAGCCCCCTGCAGCACCAATTTACATTATGTATAAGCCCACATTTATGTATTTCCCCTGTTCCATATGTATTATGTTCCAGAATGTTCTCCTCTATTCAGTACCCCATTGGTTGTCTGTATTAATCCCTCCTCTGTTCTATCCCCATTGGCTGTTCCCCTGTCAACTCCTCCCATGTTCCCTTTCCCTATTGGTTGTACACCTTCACCCTGCTTCCCTTTGTCCCAGTATAAAATCCTTGCACCTTGCCTTATTCCTGGTCTCCTGCTACTGCACCCTTCAGAGGAATAAACCTCTGGAACCCATGCAGCAGACCCCCCTCTCTGCCTCCGTGCCTGACCATCTGCCTGGGGGAAGCTCCCTCGGGTGAGGAAGCTGCGTCCTTGATTGTCTTTGTGTGTTGCCCAGCTCTGTTGAGGGCGCCGTAGTTCAGACCTCCGGGCTTTCCTTGCCCAGGCTTGCGCACCCCTAGCAGCCAACCCGGCCGACTGCCGAGGGCATCCCAGTGGCTGGCTTGTGCCGCCACACTGTGGTTTTCTGGTTTTGCTGTTGATGTGTAACAGTACAAGGAAAATGGTCCCACCAGAGACAGGGGAGGGGGATGCCCATACTCAGGGCCCCTGCGGAGAGCTCGGTACAAAAGGAGAAGCTCTTTGGCATGTTTCATGAGTGTTCAAGCATCTAAAGCTGCAGCTATTGTTGTAGACTGCCTCTGAGAACTGCTGCCAGACCACCACCTGTGGCTTTGGATCGAATATTACAGAGGACACATCACTCCTCTGTGAAAGAGGAATCTTCTCTTGGGAACAACCCAGCTCTTGCTGTTTCTGGGTAAGTAAAGCAAGCCATTTGTGAAATGTGAAAGACTTGTCCTGACGTCACAACTGGATCTGCTGAGACCATCTCTTGCTGTGCCAGAAAGAACCAAAATATGGCCTGGGAGATGTCCTAGAATATATACGAATATATGAAGCAAAACAGAATAGCAGGATGGAAGCTGTGAGAAAGAGAGTTCTGTGATGTACTGAGAAGAGGATGCACAAGGAAAAGAAATTTTTTTTAAAGGTGTACCATAAAATATGCAGCAGTTGGGCAGAGGTGCAGCTTCAGAGCAAGACTGAATTAGAGGCATTAAAGAACAGAGAATTCAGTAGGAAATGGAGTAAATACTAAGCACATAAAAATGCAAAGGGTAGAAAGAACGTTGAAAATACCCTCTTCCTGGGTATGCCAATGATTTTCTACCAGACTAATTCAGCACCTACATCTTGAGAGCATTTAGGGTCCAAAACTGAAGAGACCTTCCATAAAGTAACTTCTCGAACTTACCTTGCTTGATGAAACCAAGCTTCCTTCAAATTCAACTAAGTCCAAGTATTGATGGAGATGGTCATTGGTTTTTTGCTATAATGACTTTACAAGAAGTGAGAATTTTAAGTCCAGATCCCTACTTAGCCCGCTCTCTGTTGAGCTGTGGTCAGTTTAAATCTCAATCCCTTGCTGCCCAAAGGCTCTTCTGAAGTTTGGGTATAAATCATAGCAAAAGGAGTGGAAGGCAGGGAGGATCTGTAAGCAGAGGTTGCTTTTTCATGAGTCTAGGAGGAGAGGAATAAGAGGGTCACAAGGTACCTGGAGGCTGTACCCCAAGTGTTTGAATTGGAATTATTGCAAAGTCACTGTTTAGAGCTGGAGCTGTAACATTCACACCTTCATTTTCTTAAAACAGGCATTTAGAGTAAATCTGATTTCAGTCCTTCAATGCATTAATTCTCCAAATACAAAGATGGGGACAGTAATAGCTGCCTTCTCACAGCCAGTATGTGCAACTAAATTCTTGAATGTGTATAAGGTTCTCAGATGCTATTCTGAATTTTTCACTATGGTCAGCTGGGATTAAAAGAGTCAATCTCTCTTTAAATAAGGCTTTGAATCAATGGGCAGCTAGTAAGAAAAATGCAAAATATTAAAGAACCGCTCATGACTTTGCAGCAATCTGTTACTGAAACAAAGTATAAGTGATAATATTGTGACAAAGAGTGTGAAATTATAAAAGTCTTTACTAGATAGAATGCACACTTCTTTTTAGCACTTTATCTCTCTGAACGGAGGAATGAGCTAAATTCTACTTTTTTGAAAGGACTGCTTAAAGAATCCTCTGCTAGAATATGTTCCACTGTTGATAATTGAAGCAAGTCAAATGTCCTGAAAATCCAAAAATGTCTGTGTTTTTATCCAAAAAGGATGGTTGGCACAATCCTGTTAACCCGATAAACTCCTTTGGGCACTGGAATCATCTGCCCAGGGAGGTGGTGAAGTCACTGTCCCTGGAGGTGTTTAAAAGAAGACTTGACATGGCACTCAGTGCCATGGTTTAGTTGATAAGGTGGTGTTAAGTCACTGGATTGATTTGATGATCTCAGAGGTCTTTTCCAACCTAGTTAATTCTGTGATTCTGTGATGTAAAGTGATAAACAAGAAATTGTGATATCCCTGCAAGCAGATGGAGGTTGCGTCTTTTTCTGTACGAAGTCATACCTTTATGTGACTACACATGCCTGCATTCTCATATTCACTCACTCTGCCCACTGGCATATAGTTATGCGACACATAAATATCTAATCTGCTTTATACTGGAGTGGTCACATAAGAGGTAATACTTAGGACATAGGAGGTCTTGTGACGGATGGGATCACAGATAAAGAATAAAGGCACACAAAGGAGTTACTGAATGGTCAGAAGCTCCTTTAAAGAAAATCTATGATAGCATTCCTGAGAGAACCACCTACCTCCAATTCACTCAGCATTTCATGAATAGCCTTGTTTATAGAAGTGCTTGAAAAGAATTTAACCAGTCTCACTTGTTTGCCCACAAATTACAGCTCTACCTTCATAAAATCTCTGCTTTTTGAAAGCTCCCTTTAGCACCCAGTACACTTCTGTATATCAATAATTACTTTTTAGTAGCCCAGAACAATTTCAGGAAGCAAGCAGTGAACTGAAAAAGTTTGCATTCATTACGTTCGGTGATTCTCTTGTTCCATTCCACCAGGATAAAGTTTTAGGCATATTTATGTTAATTTATATTCATTCACTGGAAACTGTCAGCAACATCTGATAGATTTTGGGGTCTCTTCATCTGAAGGTCCCTGTGGGCACTGGTGGCCCAGAAGCATCTGTTCTCTCCTCTCAGGAGCATTCAGAGGACAGGACATCAGGAGGAAGTGCTCTGCAGGGTCTAGCTTCTGGCTGCTGATTGCTCTCATGTGAAATGACCGGAGGGACCAAAATTACTTGGAACACAAAGCCAACACTACTTAGATAATAAGCAACTCTACCCCTTTTGAAATGCACCCCTCCTCCCTCCCAAATCATAGATAATGCAGTTTATTTGTTCCCCCAGTGCATGAATGAGGTACATTTCTAATGAGAAAGGTCTGCCTGAGGCCTTGTCCAGATGGGACAGAAAAGATACTGATGGATGGGGAAAAGAAATTACTTTGGATATCAAGATATGCTGCGAGACAGAGCCTTCTACGTACCATGCATTTGTATTGTTGTCCTCAATGTCTCCCAGATTCCTAGACATTCTTCAGTGGCTAAAATCCCCTTTTCACTTGCCTGTTAGTATTTACATAAGTTTCTGACATAAAGCTCACCTTTGAGTACGTGTGGTTAGGTTGTTGTGTTGTGTTTGGTTTGGAGCTAACCTTGCCTGCCACTAAGGTAAGTGAAAGGTCACCCATCAGCTATTCAATGTTTCTTCTGGCTGGCAGGGAATTCAAAGAGTACAGGATTTTAACTACCAGAAGTCTAGATGTGGGACATTTATGGTAGGCAGAGTGTGTGATTTAACTTTACTTGTGGAGCTGCCGGAATTTCTTCATCTTCACAGTGCAACAGAGCTCATACTATCCCTTGGGGTAATGCATAAGAGCATCTGTTGTGCATAAAGAAAGTGCTGAAATTAGTAGAAAATTCAGTCTTCTGTGCTTTGGTTTGGAAAAGAGCCAGTCGCCCCTTAAGAGGGGAGAAGACACCTTGAGGAGAGCAGTTCACAGGTGAAGGCAGGAGAGGACTGAAATCCTCCACTGGAGTATCCTGCGAAGAAAAAATGATGCAACTAATTTCACACGAGAATTTCTTTGTTATTAAAGAAATGGAGATAAAAGCACTGTTAATTCATAGGAGAAGTAATTTAATTTTCTGGTTTTTCTCTGAATTTATGAAAAGCCTGCAGCCCTTCTCAGGTATCACAGTTTCTCTGATTTTGCATGAAAAATGAAGCTTCTAGCCTGACAGAGCATCAACTAGTGGCAGCAGAGCAGCTCAGCAGTACTTTTCTTTTCCCCTCTTCTGACAACTGCCTTCCATTTTGTTTGTCTTGTTTTTTCCACTTTCTCCCTCAACAATTTTTCCACCACTTAATTCTGATTTGATGTATCTGTGCTGACAGAGAAGTTAAGATTGATGACCTCTTATGTTCTTCTGGTCAGAGAAGATGAATCAAACTAAATTGTTTTACTAGTTAATAAAATCAGCCTCCTCTCTCTCTCTCTCTCTTTTTTTTTTTAATAACAGAGCAAAGAAGTTCAGGGAGCAAAGAATGACTTGAAAAGGCAGTTGGATGTAATATGGTGGTGGTTGCTGAAAAATAAAGGTAGCTATGGGCAACTTGCCAGTTTGTTCAGACTGAGACTTAGCTCTTGGCTCAGGAGGAACTGAGTTTTTTAAGTTCATAATGTAAACAGCTGTCAATTTGCTTTTTTTAACCAGAACTAATATGATTTTAAATAGCCAAGCTATTTTTACTTTTATAATTGATCCTGGGTTTATTTCTTGTCCTCTCCCATTCAATGTCAGTTGAGGGATATGTGATCCTTGGAGACCAAGCTATAGTTGTAGATAATAAATCCATTAAGCCTGTCATTTTTTGGTTTTGATGGAACATGCTTCAGAAGGCTAGGAAAAAAGCCACAACAGAATAAATCCACGTATTTCTAAGCATTGATATAAAAATTGCTACCATTTTTGATTAGTATTTCTCCCTATTTTTGAAAGATTCATGTTAGGAGCAGCCTTATCAGGGATAATTTACTGCTGACATCAGATTGCTGCAGGATTTGACAGATCCCACCACAGATATCAGAAAGAGCAGTCCTGGGCTCTATCATAGGTATTGCATGGGTTCTTGTATCTCTAGTGACAGTGGTCAAAACCCTGAAGAATTCACTGTGCTTCATGCTGGCAGGAAATACCCATGCAATCTCTAACACATTTTAAATGTTCGTTTTTCTTCTTTTTCAAGAGCTGAAAGGGTTTCCAGGGATTGGGAGGCAGTGTGTTAGGGTATGCTGCATGTCATCCAGAAGAAATCCATCATGCATTGACCTCAGAGTGGTGGTGACTAGATAGGGAGGATTCTGTTCTCCTATTCCCACATCTTCATGTAATGCAGCATCCAGGTGCACGTGGTTTGTGTGTACTTGCACTGCTAAATTATGCTTTATTTCCAGGAAAATCATCAGTGGTTTGTAGGTCTTGTTTCACAAACAGGGAGTCTTCTACATCTGTTTGCAAAAGCTGTGTTCTTAAAGCCATTTCACTCACTTGTCCTATTCTGTTCTACACCAAAGCAAGGCTGAACTACAGCCCCCACCTGCCAGCTGCACCAAGAGGCTTCTGATTCTCTGTCCTTCACCTTCAGGCCTACTTCTTGCTCATTAGGTGTCTCTTGAACCATTGTGTTCACCCATTACCAAACTATTTCCTCTAAAGCCATTTTAAAAAAAATAATTCAATTTTTAGGGAGGTGTATGGAATTAGTGATCTTTTAGGGAACAAGTGAAGCAAAAACCCCATCCATAGACACATGCTCCCTTGCTAGCTAGAGTACTCCAGAGTAGTCATGTAGAAGTGACACATAAAATTTATTAACCTTCTTTAAATATAAATATATTTGTGTTTCCATGCAAAAGTTTTGATGAGTTGCTTCACATTCTAATCATATGCATTTTGAGGACAGTAAAGTGGGGTCTGATTAAATTCCATGCATAGTCTGTGATTTCAAGTTCTGGATTAGTGCTGACATCTACTGTTTATTCTTGCTATATACATGTAACACAGGATGGGGAATTACTGCCTGTGTGCTTTTTGCTGACTGTGTTTCATGTTTTATTTCTTACGAGGTAACAGATAGAAATCAAAAAGTACAGAAGAACCTCCACGGGTCAATAATTATCCATATGGAATTTTGAGACATGAAATAAGGACAAGACAACAGAGATGAAACTGAATTTTTATCCTTTTAAATTTCCGACAATGCTTCTAATTGGGGAAAGGACTCGAGATAGGTAGCCTAAGGAATGAAGCTGTCTATGTACAGGGTGGATATTTAGCCTGGAAACTCCTTAGTGCAGGGATCCCTTTTCTGTTACAATTTCTGTTACCACTTTTCTGTTACTCTTTCTACAGGAGCCCCTAAAATGCTGGGGTCCTAATCCACAGCTGGTGTAGCTGGCTGCTACTGCAGGGGGAAGGGGTTACGACAGCATTGCAAGAACCCCGTGTCCTCATTCTGCTTGTCTGCTCTGAGTTCAGACCCAGCAGCACCAGTTCAAGGAGTTCCAGCCTGGTCACAGGCATGGTTATCACTCTCAGACACCTGGGCAGGTGTCACCACTCAGTGTCACTGGGACTTGCAAGAAAGAACTGCTGGGAGACACCAGCTGCTTTCATATATGTTGTTATATGGCTGCCATGGCCCTTAGTCATTGCTGGGCTGGGCTGGATCAACAGTACTTTATGTGCTTTGTATTGCCCCGGGAGCCTTAACTCTTCCTGTTCCTGCCAGCCACCCTCCCTTCTAACCTCACCCAAAACAGTTGTGGGAGACAAAACAGTTTTAGAGATTCGTAATGAGATTTTCTCATTATAAAAGGCATCAGGGTGAATATAAGGACGGGAGGTTTGGTGGAAATCCCAGATTTATCATATTACTGCAACAAAAAAGCCACTTTATGTTTCTGCTCTCCAATGAAAGAAAAATCCTTCACTTAAACCAAAAGACCCTGAGTACTGCTCCAAATACAGCCACGGTAGCTGTCAATTGCATTCCCTTTACAAGGCATTGGAATTAAGTACACAAATATTCACAGTTTTAGGATTTGTTCACTGTGATTAGTATCATGAGTCAGAAGGAAGCAAAATTTTCAGGTTAGTTTTAAAATCAGAAGGGCTTTAAAATAACATTTAAATAATTTTTATCTATGTTGTGGTATTTCAGTCCATTGTAGTTTCCCTTTTCCAAATATTTTTTTTCTTGTAAAATGCTTCATTCCCTGTCCCACAAATCCAGGATCTGAGTTTTTCAGAGATGCGCAATTAAACTAGGAGAACTGCAAAAGAGTGCTTCCCAAAGGGTAATGCTAACAATGTCATTGCTGAGAGTAAGGTTTCTGGAGTCTCTGGTGTTGATCCTATTAATGGTTTTAAAATAAAAGAGAATAGATTTATATTAGGTATAAGGAAGGAGTTCTTTGCAATGAGGATGATGAGACACTGGAACTGGTTGCCTGGAGATCCTGTGGATGCCCCATTCCTGGAAGTGTGTAAGACAAGGCTGGATGGGGCTTTCTGAAACCTGGTCTAGTTGAAGGTGTCTCTGCCCATGGCAGGGGTTTGGACTAGATTGGACTAGATGATATTCAAAGGTCCCTTGCAACCCAAAATATTCCATGATTCTATGATTCTTCAATAACTTCCAGTGACTTTGGATGAAGTGAGTAGGGCTCCCTCAGGAGAAAGGATAGCAGCAGGGTAGAACATTGAAAAAAATGTCAGGTCATAAATTCAAGATAAAGCCAAAATTTTAATCCTAGGAAAGCCAATCTAATATGCTTTGTACTATTAGACCAGGATTTCTCAAGAGAGTGAGGCTATTAACTTAGTGTGATAAAAAGACAGTAGCATGCCTGGCACTGAAAATATTTTTTGTTTTGCATATGAATTAAATAACAAGTCTCGAGTACAGTCTCAAAATTGTTACTATTATGTAAAAATAGTAACAGGGAAATTTAGAGAAGTCACTGAAGTCCTATGAGAGGTGCTTTACATCAGAAATTACAATTAGAAGGAAATAGGTGGCAGGTGATGCTAATTGTTTTGGGCTGGAAGAGATCTGGGCCTTTAAATTACAATTCCAGAGAGTACAAAGAGTCTCTCAGAAGTCACTGATGTTTTCATTAACCCAGAGCTGGGGCTGGCACAACGCCTCCTTCCCAGGCCCACACTTGGCCCTGGCCCAGGCTCTCCACACCCCTGAGACCATGTTTCCATCTGCCCGTGAGCCCCCTTGGGAGGTTTGTACCCAGTGTGATGTGGGGAATGGAGTTTCCAGCTTTGCTTATGCCACTGGGGGTTTCTCTGGGCGTGTAAGACCACAGTGCACCCAGGCTCCCTGCCCGGGTCATCTCAGGGGTGGTGTGAGTGTGTGAGTAAGGGAAAGAGGCAGATCCTTGCCTTACTCTCAGTCCCTGCTCCCCCAGCAGCACTCCCTGTGTACAGGAGGGAGTTGCTTCTGTCTGTCAGTACGTGAACATACTGTTCTTTCCTGAAGGGAGAATGACTGTAAGAAAGTTCCTTCATTAAGGCATTTCCATTGCATTTTAATTATGTGCAGCTTCAGCAAGTTGCATGAGTTTCTTCAGTTTTAATGACATTGTGTAATTCACCTCATTGAACTGAGAAAGCTACTGACAACATGAGGGCATTATAAATCATACCTAACTGGTCAGGGATATTTTGTGTCTCCTGTGCTAGAGAGTATTTGCTGTACTGAAAAATGGTGGTTTTTTTTTTTCTCTCTCCCAAATCCTTTTGGTTAAACATCCCCTGTCATATCCCCAAATACTTTTCTCATTTAACACTCAAAAAATTTATATTTTCTGCCAGTTAATTTTTTTGAGGTCAAATTCACCTTTGGCTCGGTTTGGTTCTTCCAAGGTTCTTGGATGTGACTACATTATTTTGACATGGCTGTGGAGTACAGTGCTTTCTAGCTGCTACCTTTGCCATGACTCTGGCCCTCAAAATGGGACTTAAAATTTGGGATCCATTAGACAATTTGGTGAAGACCTGGAGACAATGCAAAGTATTTTAAGAACAGAGATAGTCAATGACATTAACCTGCTCTAATGCCTATGCATTATTCAAAAGAAGCCAGGGACAGGGAATAGAGAGCGAAGGCTTCACCAGTGCAATTATCCAATGCAATTGTATTGAAATGTGAGGTGGTCACAGGACTAAGCTGTGAACCAATAAATAAAATCATTTTCATCACCTCTTTTAAATATTAGCTTGACTTTAAATCTCATGAGTTTAGCAGGATTTGATTGAAAAAGATATTCCTAAAATTGTTGACTTGCAGTGCTTGTAACTAGTCTGGTCTGCATACATCACAGAACCACAGAATATTCTGTTGGAAGGAGCTCTCAAGGATCACTGAGTCCAACTCTTAAGTGAATGGCCTGTGGCCATGACCTTGGCATTATTACCACTGTGCTCTAGCCAACTGAATTAATCCATCCATAATGCTGGGTTTTCTACGAGAAGTGTCTTCTACAGTCATGTTCCCAGTGATGACGAGTACTCAAGGACTGTTTCCTTGTAGGAATGTTGCAAGATCTTTGGTGGAGCAAGGATTATTTTTAGCTCTCTTTTGACATACCCCTAGTATGTTGGGCAGATTGCCATTACCCTGACTTAGACAGCTGGTTAGCTCTTCTCTCTTTTTCTGGTCTCCCATTTTTACTGTCAGAGCCACACATGCAATCTCCTCGCCATTCCATAGATGAAGGAGATGATTCTTATTAATACTAATGAGGAGTTACTGGGAGGAGCAACGTGCAGAGGCAGTATTGCATTGAGGAAGGGAACAATCTGTTCTGTTTCCGCTCCTTTAGGGCAAGTAGTGAGGGGTGTGTACTGCTACAATAAAGATTCATGATAGGCATTTGGCACAAAACCCCCACTTCAGAAGGGCAAGGACAGAGAAGTGCTGTAACAGATGGCCTTGAGAGATGGTGTCACCTATGGAAGACTATGAAACCAAGCTAGACAAGTACTGTGAGGATTGATGTGGACAGTGTTGGTCCTGCTCAGTGGTAGGCAAGGGCTTAGAATTTATAGCCTTCCTGGCCCCTCCCCATGTAGATATTACTTTGCCACACTGACCTGGCTTTTAGGTAAAGAAACTGCCTTTACTTCTAGACTAAGTTTAATACCTCTGTGTTACTGAGTCTGGCAGTCATGAACTCTCTAGGTGAATGTCAAATAACACTTCCTCACCTGCCCTGTCTCTCTATGCAGCCGGTGCAGTGCTGCAGCAGCAGGTTGGCTGTTGGGTGTGCCACATTTAGCACTTTGCTCCTCTCTGCAGCAAAGAGTCTTTTAGTATGTTGCAACAGCATAAAGGCAGGAGGAACAGAACTATAAGTAGGAGGCAGGAAGAATCACTAGTTAGGAAGCCAGTCTGCAGCCTGTGTAATCTTAGTTAAACTCCTGTGTTATTTTAAACATAATGCTTTACAAAATCTCTCTTTTGCTCTCATAAACTCTCTCATTTGTTGTTTCTGCAGCTCCTATTACAACGATTGTCTGCAGTGTCAGTGTAGTCTTGTAGTAACCAAGAGTGAAAGGGAGCATCCATGGATCTACCACACCTCTGCTCCACCCCACTATAATAAGAAACATTCTAACGCCGTGAAGAGCTGCTCCCTCCCTTTTTGTATTTGCTCAGCTAAGTAGTGGCTTTTAGCATGCATATCAAACTAAGCAAACAAAACCACACAGTAAATGCGGTCTACCTCTGATATAGTTTCTTCCTGCATTTTTGGGTTTGAAAATTAACTGTGCCCAGCCAGGAAGGAGTATGAATATACAGACAGGAAAGACTTCAATTGAATTATGATGCAAGCTACTTAGCACCTAAGTCATTGCATTTTTCAAAGGGCCTGTTAAAATACTGCAGAAGTAGAAGTAATAGGATACACCCAGAATGGGAGAGGGGCTTCATGTGTATCATCTAGCAATGGTGTATAATGGGTATAATATTTGTAACAGCTGTTAGGTGCTCTGAAGCTACACTACATTTATGGAATTTTCCATTGAGCTCTAAATATTCAGGTCACATACACAGTTAAATTTCCAGCAGTGGCAGTACAGATAAAAGCACTCCAACCGTATGCCATAATTGTGCTCTATTTAGAGAGTGCAGCAACTCAGGCATTTTCACAGCAGTTGTCTTAGATACGGTATACATTCTGTTTTATAAATGCCAATTCATTAGCGCATGTAACATGTAGCATGCTGCTCTTTATTAAAAAAAAAAAAGGAGAGTACCATGTTTCAGTGAAGAATAAAAATACAGAAAAAAGCTATTACTTAGAAGAAAGAAAAGGAAAATGGAGGGGAGTGCCAAATTCAGTTTTGTTTTTTTACAAAGATCTGTAGAATATCAAAGTCCATTTTGTAAGAGGTTTCAAATAAGTGAGAGTAATTTGAGTATCCATAAATTAATATTAAAAAGGCTTAATTGATAGGAAATTTCCACTTCAGGATATTGAATTCCACCACAGAAAGAGTATATCACTGACAGGACATGGTTTTAAAACACAGTGAACAAGCATATGCATTTTGCATATTTTTTTGTAGTGATGCTACAGTAGGTACGATTCTAGGCTCCAAGAAAGACAGCAACATTATTTTAATGCTTCCTGCTGCTGATTTTTTTTACGTTCAGCAAGTGCTAAGCCAGCAAGTCTGACCAAAACGAGATAGTAAAAACAAAGAAAAATCATTCTATTGCTGCAATGAATTAGAATAAAACACATAGAAGAAAACATTGGGGCTAAAAATCATGTTTTAGCTCACTTCTCTGAAATGGACAGAATGACAGGTTCACCTGTGGTACTACTGGTTTTGAGACAAGCAGCACAGCTGTGTGAGATCAGGTATTCATGAAAAGTAGGTCAGCACAGTCAATCAGATTGAGTTCCCAGTCTTGCTAGACTTATGAATAAAATATTTTGTACCTTTTTCTACAACTGTGCTCCATCTTGAACAGCAGATATATTAACCTATTTTAAGATTTATTATGATTGCAAAATATATCCATGACCTAAATGTGGACCATTAAGCTATATTTGGAAGTCATCTTTTTGTGGCCTTTCTTTTTAACTCAGTACACATCAGAGCAAGGTGGTGAAATATATCCACCTTCCACCTTCTCCATGCTAGAAGCCCAAAGAAAACAGAGATCTTTTGCTCTATTCTTATCCCTTGTTCTGTCCTTTGCCCTGTAGTAGCTGGGTGATGTGTCCCACTCAGAAGTTTAGACACGCATCATCTAAGGAAACCTCAAGGAAGGCGATGCAGAAGTGACACCTGGAATCAAGGGCAGAACTAGAACATACCCACAACCCTTGGCTACTGAATATGTTTTCTGGAAACAAGAAAACTAATTATAAAACAATATTGATAGCTTTGACAGGTGTGGGAAAGGAGATTTACAATCTTACTGCACTGTGCCCTCTTTTCTTGGAGTTTAGACTGCCTTTGACACAGCTGGCAGAAGGGAACACCTGATTCATGTCCTCCATTTCAGCTCACAGCAGGGTCTACAGATACTTGTTTCCTCCAGTCTGCTTGGCTTTGCGTCCAGCCAGCTGGACAGGGAAATGGGGACTAGTGTGCCAAGTTTGCCTTGCTTTCCTCGATGGAAACCAGGCTGTGTGATGCCTGCAAGCCCTGGCCTGGGTCATGCCAGGACGTGGGGCTGGCAGAAAGGGCCAGGACTCTCCAGCGCTTCTGGAGGGAAAACACAGCTGCTGCGTGGGCTCCTTTCCACACCTCCACGTGTCAGGTTTTGACTGCCACAGTTCATATTTCTTCTTTCTGCACACACCTGGTTCATCTTTCTGGCAGGGGAATCAGGAAGGAGTATTATGCAGTACCTGAAAGGGGGCAAAGACCGATTATCCAGCAGCTCCTAGAACTTCTGATGTTTCTTCTCTACCATCAACATTCAGATTTACTGAATTGCCAGCCACATTAGAAGGAGGTGTTTCTTCCAGAGAGCCTAATCCCCAAGATAACAGTCTTATGAAGCATTTACAGTAACTTCCTCCTGGTTTCAAGACACAGTGAATGCTTGTCATCCTGACAGGATTTTGATTGTTAAGGGGAATCATCAGGTTTTTTTCATGAAAAGAAAAACTTTTTTGTTTTGGAGAACACGAAACTTTCATGGAATAACATCCAACCCCTGTTGGAGGTCTCCTTCCAGCCACCTGCCCTCAGAAGACCCACAAACAAACATGAATTTCCAGGCTTTTTAAAACTATCTCAGACTGTTAGAAGAAACAAACAAAATCTTCACCTCAGGAGATATCATAGAACCATGGAATGGTTTGGGTTGGAAGGGACCTTAAAAATCATCTAGTTCCAACACCCCTCCCGTGGACAGGGACACCTTCCACCACACCAGGTTGCTCAGAGCTCCACCCAGCCTGGCCTTGAACACCTCCAGGGATGGGACATCTGCAGCTTTTCTGCACAACCCACTCCATATCTGGACAGTAAATTCCATGACTAAATGGCTTTACACAGTTTCTGTCCCCAAGCCTTTGACTAAAAAGGGCTGTACCGTGTCAGATATATTTCTGGATGTACTGGACTGATAGCTCTTGTTCTTTACTTTCATGCATTGCTTTGGACATGCTATAAAAATGTTTAACCTGGGTGCCACAAGTGCGGGGAAAAACTGTATGCATATAAAGATGGAATCATAGAATAATAGTAAGACATTTATAATAGGGTTCACGCAATGCCTTATAATAGTGTTGCTGAAAACAGACACAAAAAGTGATTTTTTTAGTCTATCTTAACAAAATTGCAGACACATTTGAATTGGCAAAGACTTTTTGATATATGAATGATAAATTTAAAACAGGCATTAGAAGCTGCAAACAGGGCTTGATCATCCATCAAACAGACAAATCTGATGGTCTGAGAAGGCTGCTGATTTCATCAGGGTTGTGTTTGTCTGCTTTTTCTAGCTATTTCTTTCTGTGGCCAGTCACTTCTATTTTCAACGATTTGTGTAGTTTCTCTTGTACTTGAAACAGGGAGGAACAATTTCTGCAAAATCAGTAAAAGAAGCCACGAGTGGAAGGGGTCTTGCACTGACCCCTTTGATTTAATTTTGCCATGTTCCTCTGCCTATGGTCTGCAACATAAAATAAAAACCATTTAAAATTGAGCAGCCTGAGTAGGCTGTTGCAGCATGTGGGCCACCTGACCAGTTATCCCTCAGGCTCTGACACATAAGCTTCTGTGTTAATAAACTTTGGGACTGTATGTGGATTGATTTCAGCATCCAAAGCTAATGGAAAAAGAAAAATCTTCAGCTTTTTTTTTTTTTTTAATTTTGGCACTACTTTTTTTCTGCCAGAAGAAGATTATAGAAAGAGTTCGTCACAAAAGTACAGACAAAAATTCAAATACTGTCTGCCCTTAAGCAGCTGAAAAACTGTATGGAACTAACCCTCATGTCCTTCTAAACCAAGTCTCTCTAATCTTTCAAATCCAGTTCAATCTTATTATCAACTCACTTGGCAGAATTAATAGACTAAAATGGGCATTTTGCCAAGTTTTTTTTTACCACTCAGTTTCTATTATGCCAATTCAATTGCAAATTATTTCTTTATAAAAATTAATCATAATTAATTAATAGAAGCAAAAAGACCAATTAAGATACAGTTGACTATGTTACAGCCTAAATATATAATTAGTCTTATAAACATGAAAAAAGGGTATTAAACACCTATATTTATAATGTGACAGATTCAAATCTACATGGCACACAGGAAATGAGCAACCAAACTCATCCAAATCTATTGGAAATGAAGGCTGATTCCTTTTCACATTGAAAAACCAAAAGTAGATGAGGCTAAGTGGAAATCTCTTCGTTCTGATTTGGATAAAAAACCATGTAACCTCTTTGCCTGCTCAGCCTGGAATGCCAAATAAGTTATAGCTTACATAATTAGCATGAACCCAAAAATAAATTGGTTATCTCCTGCTAAAACACTGTTATTCTCAGCACAGCTTCTCACAGAATTGCTAGGGCCACAGTGGGAGGGATAACATTCGCAAACTGTTGTGCTAATAATGTCCTAGTGACCTGAGCTCAGAACAAAGACCGAAGTATGATTTGTACTTATCTCTTGTCCAGGAACCTGTTTACACCAAAAATACTGTTACCATACATAGGGATGTAAAGGGAGCTCTGATTACTTGTGTGAAGGTAGCATGATTTCTGTGGACTTTTCAAAATCTAGTAGACTTAATTCTTCAAACTGGGACATGGCCATTACAAGTTAAACAAAGACAGCATTCTGAAGTGCTTCTAATACCATACAAATCAAAAATTCCAGATATATTTACCTAAAAATGCATTAAAACTAAAACATACTGCACTAAGGGACTCATATTGTTAAAGGATGCAGTAAATCACTGCACTGAAGAAAGAAGAAACATTTATTGATAAAACCAGCCTTGAGATTTGATGTCATTTATCATTTATCACAAAAAAAAAAAAAGAAAAGAAAAATATTATTTCACTGGGCAGCTAGTCATGTACCTGCCCTTCTTGCTCTTTTGTAAAAATGTTATTGTTACTAGACTTAGCACAAGCTTCCAGTGATCTCATGAGGAAACTCTGTCTCATCTAGAGACAAGTTATACTCTGTCTGAAGAGATAAGTCAGACTTCTTGTTTTTTTTTATTGAGGTATCCTCAGTTCCTGCTTGCTGTTTGGCACTTCTTATGAGAGAAACCAAATAAGTTTGTGGTTTCCATTGGATCAGTCCTGCAATGCTTAAAATATAAACTTTTATTATGTACAGATGGGTAGACTCGTAGGACAACTATCATTGCTATGTCCTGTGAAATGGTAATGGTCTGGGATGGTGACCAAGAATTCTGAGGAAACACAGCCTAAGTAGATCTACATTCACCTATTTCCTTTGTTGTTCACAAACCCTGACATGGGTCTCTATGATGTAGCAGTCAAGTTGCTGAATAATGTGTCTGGTACTTTCATTATCTTTCCTCCTATCAAAAGACAAAGAAAACAAAAATCCTGAGGATCTGCCATTGCAATTTCAATAAAAGGCTCAACTAGTGATGTTAGACTGAAGTAGTGGGGGAAGAAGGACAGCCTGACCTGTCATGCCCAGAGCTGTACTCAGAGCTGAATGTTTCTGAAACAGTGAAAAGAGACACCACTCCCTCAGGGAATCTCTGTTCTGAACTTATCTGAGGCACCTGCTTGCTCACAACCAAAGCCCATCCCTTGTCTATGCCTTACTCCTTAAGGAGTGGTAATACCCATTCATGTAAAGGGCAAGCTTTGAAGCTTTTATCAATTAAACACTACACCAGCATGTCCCCAGACTGTATGATGCTGACAGGAGCTGGTTTGAATACCAAAACTCTTATGCCTAGCTCTGCTGAGTCCCCTAAAAAAGTGCTGTGCCACCTTCCGGACCAGTGCCAAGTGATTAAACTCTTTTGCATATATGGCACAGCCCTGTACTGCCTGTGGAGACTGTCAGTATCAGGACAACAAGAGGTGCACATAGACTGATGCATGCAGGAACATGCCCAGATCCTCATTGCACTTGGGTCTTTTGGACTATCCCTAAGAAAAATCAACTTGTTTTAATTAAGTAAGTTTGTGGTCTCATGCAATTACAGTTGCTGAACTGAAGTCATGATCACTTTCTTTTCACGTGAATGTTTAACAGAAGTACTCTAGAAAATAACAGTGGCAACCGACCATTGGTTCTTCTGATCAGTTCTTCTTGGCTAGCTTCTCATTCTAATTAGCACAATAATTTAATTAGCAAAACTGTTAATGGATTTTTTTGTGTATGTGTTTTGCCCACTCACCCCTACTTCTGTCACTGACCTCATCTGGATTGCTGGCAGCATGTACGCATTCCTTTTAGCAGATTTAACCACTATGTGTCATGGTCCATTGGGAAGAAAATTGTGTCTCATTATTCTCAATATTTAACAAAAACCATTTGGAGTAACAACAAACCATACAAACTGCCAAAAAAGAAAAGCGCAGGGCTCAGCACGCTAGAAGAAGTTCGGTCTGCAGTCTGGATTGAGATAGAGAACTCTTTAGACTGTGCTCAACTCGGTGCCTGAACTAAAAATTGTCTGTTCTCTTCCATCAGTTTGTCTTATAAATTGGTATTTTGTTTATTCCAGGGATAGTATAGGTCTTCCAATGCACTGTCAACTCAGAAATATATTAAACAATCCAATCTTGAGTGCCCAAGGCAAAAACTGATCGAAATGGCCATTTTTCAGCCTTCTCATTTCTGAAGCATAGTTTTCCTTCAGATATACCTTCAGATCCTTACGGTTCACTTGCGGTCCACAGAACAAGCCAAAGCCCAGGTCAGAAGTCAGTGGCAGAAGGCCTAAGCACCAAATGTCTGCCTCCAGATTTTTTGAGGAGGTTTGAACATGACTTTTCTGATAGGAGCATATCCAGCCAGCACCTGCTGCATGAGAAATGGGAATCTCACGCTTGGCAGAAATGCTTAAATCCAGCCCGTGTGTACATGGGGAGACACTTGAGTGTTTTCAAGGATCCAGCCCAGATGGGGTATGCTGGGCACTGCCCAGCAGCGCCCCATGCCATAGGCTGTAAGGGTTTTCTGCCGCACGCTGGCCTGGGCACTGGGAATCACCTGGATGGGATCATGCCCTCCCTGAGCTGAAACACCAGGGGCTGGGTTGTCCCTGCCCAGAACATTCCTGTGATGCACATCAGCCGTTTGGAGCAGAAAGATAAGGAACTGGTAAAAGTTCACTGATAAATCCATAGGCTGCGGAAACGGGATTTAGCTGAGCTTCTGCAGGATGTTTATTAGAGTTTGTTGCACATAAAGCAGCCAAATTGTTTCCAGATCCAAGCCAGATATGGAAACAAGTCAGGTGCTTTTTGCGTGGTGCTGCATTTGTAGGAGCAATTCAGCAACTTCACTTTGGTGCTGGGTCTGCAGTGAGTGATGACCCTCCAGGGTCTTTGCTGCCTTGGGAGCAGGTTTCTGCCCTGCTTGGCCATTGGCTGCCCACAGCTGCAGGTGAGTTGACTACAAGCCCTTCTTCCATCCGGACACCTCTCATAATGGCTATTTTCCAACTAGAAAGGTACTAACAGGCCGCTGTGATACATCAAAAATAAAAGAAAGCTACCCAGTGGAAATTATACACCCATTGCATTCTTTTCCAATTTTTGACATTATAAGCCACAGAGAGTTATTTGCATCATGAAAAAGAGGAAAATATTACCAATCTTATTGCAGCGTAACATTATGCTTCTCTTTTAAGGAGAAGTTTTATTTTCATTTTACTGTTGGCGGTGAGTTTCTATAGTAATGCTATGGGTGAATATTTTTTCACATATGGAAAGAATAGTTAAACTGGGGAACTCATTCCAATAGGAAGTTACAGAAACCATAAATAAAACGACTTAATAATGACAAATTCATGACTAAAAGGCTCATCAGTTCTGGTTAAATACCCTGGTACAAATATAAACTCCAGCTAAGTGTGTTCCCAAACTTGTAACTGCTAGAATGGAAGGTGTTGTGAAGCAGTGTGTAATTGCTTTGCTTTTAATTAACTCTTAAGCTGACATCTCTGATACCAGACTAGATAAATGCTCATTCTGAGTGTGTAGAATTTTAAGTATTTGACCTTGCTCTCACATAATAACTTTACTCTTTCCAAATGCAGATCTTGTCTTAGAAGACATAATTGCCTGAGATATTCTGTATAGGCTTCCAGAGCATGCCAAATAGGATTTGCTGAAAGAAACCTTAGTCCATGTCACACTTTCAAAGGGATTTTAGTGAGATGTCTTTGGGAACTGACTTTAGTTAGTACCATTCAAAAGTTTGGTCACTGACTTTTTTTTTTTGTCTAGAAAAGAGAGACCACTACCCTTCAAAAAGTGGTGTCTGAGACCTTATTGTGCTATGAAGAGCTACAGAGACCACATCACCTTGCTCTGGAAAGGCATAGGTGGGATTTGAGAATATCTTGCATGGGTTAGTTGAAGACAATGGAAAACAGGCTTCAATTTCTCTAAATCCGTACTAAGCTCTTACATGGAAAATAAGACTGCAATGACAAAGTCCTGAAGAATAGCTCTTCCTGCCCCAGCTTTGGGAGGCCAAGGGGCTCTTCTGTCGCTGATAAATTTGTTAGGTATGACAAAGGTGAAGGTGACACACCTTGGCAAACAACTGTACTGCTTATGTGCTGTTTCAAAGAAGTTGAGGGATGTTATGAAGGTATACGTATGTAAAGAGAAATTAATCAGTGTTTATAGATATAGAAGTAGATTTCTCCTAGTTATTTCTAATATATATGAAATTCTTTTAAGAGATTTATGTTGCTATTCATAATATAAGTAAAAATGAATGTCAATGTAAAGTGATTTAGACATTCATAGAATAGTTTCATAGAATCATAGAATGGTTTGGGTTGGAAGGGACCTGAAAGACCATGTCGTTCTAACTTCCTTGACATGGGCAAGGACACCTTCCACTGGAGCAGGCTGCTCAAATCCAGGCCTCTCTTTCCTGGCTCTATGGTTCAACCATTTAGTGACAGACAGTTACAATGGACACTATACCAAAGCACGAATATCCATCGCTGCCCCTGAGAAGGAGGCCCCACTGCAGCTGCCCAGGCTTGGGTGTGGTCCTGGCTGGGGAGCAGCTCTGTGGCACTCTGGCAGGCAGCTGAGCGTGGGCAGCCCCTGCGCCCTGGCAACAGGAATGGCCGGTAGCCTCCTGGGCTGCACAAAGACGGTCACAGCCAGGAGACTGAGAGATGGGACCTACCAGACCACATCTGGAATACTGGATCCAGTTCTCCCACTCTGTAACCCAGTATAAGGAGGACCTCAATAAGCTGGAGTGAGTTACAAGGGGGAGTGCAACTGTGGAGTTGAGTAGAGTCCATCCATCCCCAGTATGGTTACGGGTTGGAGCATGTGCCCTGTGAGGAAAGGATGACCATGCACAAGTCGAGGAATCTTCAGAGATGAGATGTCCTCACCTCAGCCTGATGTGCATTTGCATTGCCTTAGCCAATGGAGGGAATCACTCAATCCACTCTCTGTTGTCATGCCTGTTTGATCTAGTAATGATGGACATTATTTCTGCTTAGCTGAATTATCCACTGGTTTTCCACTGGATATCCAGTTGTCAACAAACTGTGAAGGCCAGGGAGAACTAAAGGCCTTTCAGCCTGACCTCAGTGCCGGGGAAGGTTATGGAGCAGATCATCTTCAGTGCCATCATGCAGCGTGTACAGAAAAACCAGGGGATCAAGCCCAGCCAGCATGGGTTTAGGAAAGGCAGGTCCTGCTTGACCAACCTGATCTCCTGTTATGACCAAGTGACCTGCCTAGTGGATGAAGAAAAGGCTGTGGATGTCATCTATCTGGACATCAGTAAAGTCTTTGATACTGTCTCCCACAACATTCTCCTGGAGAAGCTAGCAGCCCATGGCTTGGATGGGTGTACTCTTAGCTGGGTTAAAAGTTGGTTGGATGGCTGGACCCAGAGAGTGATGGTGAATGGAGTTAAATCCAGTGGGTGAGTGGTCACTAGTGGGGTTCCTTCACATCCAGTATTGGGGCCAGTCCTGTCAGTACTGGTCAACAGCCAGCTGACCATGAACCAGTGTGTGCCAAGGTGGCCAACAAGGCCAATGACATCGTGGCTTTGATCAGCAATAGTGTGGCCAGCAGGACCAGGGCAGTGATTTTCCCTCTGTACTCAGCACTGGTGAGGCTGCCCCTTGAGTGCTGTGTCCATTTCTGGCCCCTCACTACAAGAAGGACATTGAGGTGCTGGAGTGAGTCCAGACAAGGGCAATGGAGCTGGTGAAGGGTCTAGAGAGTGAGTCATATGAGGAGCAGTTGAAGTAGCTGGGGCTTTTTAGCCTGGAGAAAAGGAGGCTCAGATGAGACCTTATCCCTCTCTACAACTGCCCGTAAGGAGGTTGTAGCAAGGTAGGGGTTGGTCTCTTCTCCCAGGCGACTTGTGACAGAACAAGGAGGAAATGGCCTCAAACTACACCAGGGAAAGTTCAGACTGGACATCAGGAATAATTTTTTCACTGAAAGGATGGTTAAGCATTGGAATGGGCTGCCCAGGGAAGTGCTGGAGTCACCATCTCCGTAAATGTTCAAGAACCTGGATGTGGCACTTAGTGCTCTGCTGTAGTTGACATAGTGGTAGGACTTCATAATCTTGGAGGTCTTTTCCAACCTTAATGATTCTATGATTCTGTGATGTTTCCTGTCCATCATGTTTCATAGAGATTTAGTAAAAATTGAAGAAAGTGAATGACATCTGTAATAATACAAGAAACAAAAAATGACATTGCCAGGGGTTCTCCCTCTTGACATGCCTATGTGTTTTGGTCTACACTGGTGTTTCGTAGCATATGTCTTACCAATGGCACAGATGCAGATATTGCATTAGAGGTATGGCGCCGTAGTTCTGTGTTCTGTTCCAGAAGGATGGAGTAGTGTCTGACACCATGTGAGGCTTCAAAAAAAAAACAAGAGCCCTAACTAATATAAAAAGTTGTTAGTGTAGTCCTGAATCTGATTTCAAAGCCCTGCTGAATCTGCGATCAACAATTGCTCTGCCTGTGATTTTTACAGGTTCAACTAAGCAAACAAACAAACAAAGAGGTAAATTACAGTTTTGATTCTCTTTCTCCCTTGAATGACATAGCATCAAAGAGTGATCTGGTTCTGTGGCATTGCTCAGATTCCTTTATTTCTTTGTTTTCAGGAGAAATAGGACTTAGTAATAGCAATAGGTATGCAGAAAAGGAGGTAAGTGAACAGATGTGCAGAGAAAATCACTGGGTAGAAATCTCCCCCTTGGGCTCCAAAACATATTGTATATGAACTCCTCATAAAAGCTCTACATCCCTTTGCTCTCTGATAGCAATTACGATCAACCTGCAACCAAGCAGCGTAAAAGACTGCTCAGCAGCTGCATTTGCTCAGAGTTCCCAGAGGCAGCCATGAGTCAGTGGAAGCAAATTTAGTCTGTGTGACTTTGCACAGCCTTCTGCTCACAATTATAATCAAGATGGATGGGAGGCACTTCTCTGATTTTTATATCTTGCAGGGGGACCCCTCTGGAGACCACACATGCATTGCTGCAGTTACAATCCAGCAGGTCGATAGCAGGACAGAAAAGTGTGGTTAATGAATGATCCAAGATTACTGCCAGTCAGTGCAGTGTCATTATAAAAGGATGCAGATCTATGTGTAGAATTGCCTGAAAAATATTATGAAGGTTCAATTTCCCTAGAAATGTCCTATTTTTACCCCTTTCCTCCCCATTCTGGACAAAATCTGTGCTACAAATGTCTACACATTTTCCTGTTTAACTCCAACTCCAATGAACATAAAAGGAGGTTGACACTAATCTTATCATTATAATGCCTTTAGATTGCGCTAACACTACATCTAAACAGCAGCCACAGGAATGGCACAGTACCCTGGCATAGGTATAATGCTGGTTTGAACCAGACTGAGGGGCAGCAGCAGGCTGGCAAACTATGTTTAGTCAGCCTATGTTGTGTTTTCCTCTGAGTTTTGGGCTTCTGCTGTTGTAGAAAAGAACACAAGAAAAGAATCAGACTCACAATGTCCATGTCTCATCACACTGTGTTCTTAAAACAAGAGTTCAGCAGACAGTTAAGCCGGTTTCCAATGGAAAACAGGTTCAGCATTATCTGTGATTGCTCCATCCTATCTTTTTTCAAATATTTTCCTATATTTTTCTGAATAACCAGGACGACAATATAGCAACAGCATGTGTCACCCACAGCAGCTAGCAACATTAGAGCTATATCACATGGAGATCATAGTGTTGCTGGCTTGAAGAGTTTCTATGTTCCCTCTCCCTGACATCCCAAAATCTAGATGCTGGCTTGTAACCCTGGGCCACAGTGCACCGTATTTCTTATTGCATATTTAGCAGCCTTGTTCCATGAGGTTCTCACTGGGACAATTTCCACTGGTTAGCTGGATAAGCTGCCCGACAGCAGTACTGTGCCTAGATGTTAATATTGCCAGGGAAGTGCATTTCAGGCAAGACAATAAACTGCTATGGGGAACTTTGGGAAGACAGTGGGGGGCTAGAATGAGTAGTCCTTGGTGCAGATAGACAGCCCCTGCTGGTAGCAAGAATGCTGCTGAACATGCTGCTGAACATGCTGCCTTTCTGTTCAGGCCTGCCTGTGTCCAATGTCCTAAATAAGAACAGTATGCAACTGTTTAGGGATGCTGCTGTTTGGTATCTAAAGCTCTCTACTAATAAGTCAGCTAAGGAGTGTCTCCTTGGAAAGGCTGTGATTGCAGGGCCTGAAGGCAGACCCGGGGCACCTCTTATTTTGCTGCTGCTGGAAAGCAGTTTAAATCCTGGATTATGAACTCCAGGCCAGAATGCATATCTTGTAGGACTTCCACACCCCAAGACTGGCTAGGAGTGTCATTGCTACTGGCACCAATATGGGTGAAAAATACCTGTTTGTGCTGCAGTCACCTATCAATCAGACTGCAGAGGAGGTTTGCCCTGAATCTGCCTGTGCTCCAGATCTCAAAAGCATCTTTCATTTCCTGGTCTTTTTGGTGTCCAAGTCAGGAGAAATCAGACTGTTTGGACACCAAATTCTTTGAAGCACACAGAACAGTACAGTGTTTATAGTGTATCTGCTCATTAAGTAACCTGGTTTATTTGAGAACTTCAGATCTTACACAGCAGCATCCCTTACCAGCTGCCAAAGGGGAGGCTGGTGTCCCAGCCCCCACAGCATGTCTGAAGTCAGCATCCGTCTGGTTCACTCCCCTGCTGGCTTCCCTGCTTTTGCAGTCTCAGCTGGGCAGTGTCCTGCTTTCCACAGCAGGAGCAGAGAGGCCCCTTCTCCAGAGGAGCCGGGAAAATCCAGTCTGGAAATTCAGATGGATAGATTGTGTAAACTGCTATCCTGTTATTACTGCATTGGATAATTACTGCTAATGCATGTCTTCCTATGGCACAGTGACATCTACAGTCCATGTTTAAAACGAGTATAGAATGTTACCAATGTCGTAATGTCCTACACTTTAGGTCTGTTCTGCTTGAAAAGAAATGCTGCCATTGCCTTTGATGTCCAAGTTCTGTACTGCAGGATGCTGACAACACAGTGTGCTCAAGTTCTGGACCAGTAGGACATGAGCCAGCTTCAGCCTAAAAGCTCTGTGACTTGTTATTTTCGTCCTGCACCTGCCTTGTGACTACGTTTCCCACAATAAATACACGAGCAGGCCCTTCTTTTCTGTGTGAGTGCAGTGATGCTCAGCTCTTGCTAATGTATGTAATGTGTCTCAGGCATTTAGCCATCCCTTTCATCCCTTGCTCTTTTTTCTTCTGAAGTGCTTACAGGTTGTTGACCAAGGCAGCCTAATTAGATGTGTTTACCATTCCAAGGAAACTTTTTATTTCCAGCACTCCTGAGACAAGTAACCTCTCTTTGCATAACTTCCTAGATGAACTTTTCCTCCCCTCTTTCATCTGTCTAAACTTAATTTCTTGCCCTGTTTATTTAGCATTAACCCATCAGGCTGGGCTTTTTCCCAAGTTGTTCTGAGCCATCTGTCATGCTTTTTGTTATATAAATACAAAGTCAGATCAAAATGTCATCTATGTAAACTTTAGCGCATTGAGCTGTTTAAAATATAAATAGAGAGAAATCTTGTGGTTCAGGTGAAACACCTGGAGCTGAACCAACTCAGACCATGGTCTGAGACACAAAGAGTGATTATGTCGAAACGGCTGGGTGTGGGAGATCTTTGCAGACCTTTGGTCTGGGTGCACTTTCCAGCTTTCTTCTTATCTCATATCAAATTGAAGTTGGGAAAGTCAATATTTTCCTCACCATCTTCCAGAGCTTGGTTTCTCAGAGGTCCTAACATCAGGGAAATAGATACAGGGCTCAGGAATTTCCGCAAACTGCAGTTGCTTTTTGAGATGCAGACAGTGTCTCCCAAGGGAAGGGCTGAATGAAAACAAGTATGATCTATTACTTTCTCAACTCACCCATTAGACCCATGCTGATGCATCAGGCGTGGATAACCCATGGACGTTGATCATCTGTCCTGGCATTTCTATCTAGTTGAAACCTGAATATGTTTTCTTTTAGTGTATTTGATCAGGCCTAATTCCAGTAATTGACTAAGCAGGATTTAGGTGGTTTTGTCCAAAATGTGTGATGATGATGCTCAGTTGCTCCCTGACTTCTCAGGGTGAGTAATTTCCAAGAGCATCTTACATTTTGTCTGTACAGCCTAGAATAATACCTTTGTACATTTCTGAATCGTTTTCCTGAATGGTCTGAGCAATTTGGTATCTTAGCCAAATCTCAGCTCAATCAGGAGGCGGAAAGTAGGCACCCCTCTGCCTCTGCTTTTGACATGCTCAGTCCTGCTGTGGCTCTCAAAATGCAGCAGAAGAAATCATTAAGAATGGGCTTAATGCTCCATGAAATTGTATATGCTTTCTTTTAAAATGGTGATGGAGCTGCCTTTGCCTTGCTATCTAATTAGCCTGGATTTCCATGTAAGATGGGGGAAGATACTGCAGGCACTCAAATTTTTGGACTACCTGAGGCAGCTACCTTAGCTATGAAGCAGAGTACTCAGGGTCCTAATTTTCTTTATTTGTTCAGAGAAAGGGTTGTCGTTGGATGTCAGTTCATCTAAGACAGTATAAGTCTCCCTTATCTTTTTCTCCACTCTGTGATATCCCAAGGCAAGGATCTCTGCAGCTTGTTTTGTAGCTTCAGGGTGAGGCACAACATCTTGGAGACATAAACAGCCTTTTCTAGATCTATTCTGGTGAGAGTTTTGCTGCCTTCTACAAGACATTATAAATTCTTTCTTAGTTTGGATAGCCTCTTCTTCTTCTTCTCCAGCTCTTGCCTTCAGTGAAAATAAGAACTTCAGATCCATTCTAAGCCAATTAGAGTGTGCTGTTGCTGTGGCATTCCACTGAACCACACTTCTTAAGATCTGAATGTTTCATGTTCTTTCACTGTTAAAAGGACTAGTCCTTGTGCTATGCAGCTTTAGCTATGTTATATAAATATATGTTCATTTGATTTCACTGTATTGACATGTTCTTCTGCTGTTTCTGCTTTCAGCTCTTGTTTGTTGGGCTACAATCTTAGGAAAACTTCAGCATTCCTATTGTTTCTGTCTTCTTTTCCGTGTTCTTCATGGTGAAATGCTATCTGTAATCTCTTACAAAGCTGATAATTCATTCAAATTCTTGCATCACCTTCCAACATCTCTTTGTCTTGACTTGCAGTTTGTGGAAGAACACCTGCTCTTGTGGATTGTGATTTTAAGAGTGAGATTTCCCCCCCTGCCCTTTTTTTTTTTTTTTTTGCCTTGGGCCTATTTTTATTTTCTCTTACTGTCAAGTAAGACATTTTTGAAGTCCAGATGTTGTCTGTTTAGAGTCTGAGGATTTTATTGTTGGGACTTAGCCCCTCTCCAAATGGTAAATTTGGCTCTTTCATCTTGGAGCATTCTCAAACTGTGGTTTCAGTTTCTGTTTGAGCTTTACATACCTAAGTGCTTTGTTCTCTTGTGGGAGACACAGCTTCTCCTGCTGCCTTCTGCCACAGCATTCCCACACAGCATAGCAGAGCCCCACTTTTCCTGCTGCCCACAGCCTCCTGGTGCTGTGTGGATTCAACATGGGGACTCTTCTTCACCTCCTGCGCCCTGTCCCTCCTCCCAGAGTGCCTGGGCTGCTGGTGTTGCTGGTACAGCTGCAGTGAGGCTTCCCCCATGTTTTCACTTCTCTTCTACCTATAAATGTTATTTGTAGCTGGGCCAGGCCAAATTACCACACTAATGATTTTGGACAGTGCCAACATTTTCACTGTGCTCTTATCTTACTTTAAGAAATTAATTACTGAGAAAAAGTGTAGAATATGTTAAGAAGCTTTTAGAGACTTGATATTTGAGGAGTTTCATTACCTTCTGGTGCAAAGGAGGTAAAGAAAGTGGTGGACGAGGGGGGACCAGAGCTTTTTTAAACTTTTCTTTAAAGGTTTTTGTCCTGATATATCACCTGAAACAACCATGCACTGTTGATCACATCATAAACCAACGTGGTAAAATTTTCTTTATGGTTGCTCAGAAAAGCATTGAGAATACCTTCAGCATGACTTAAGAGATATGCAACACTTAGTGTAAAATTTTTAAACTATTATACTTACATTTCAGGTAGAGATATTCAATAATAATTATAATAAACTCAAAATACTGTGGGCAAGGAAAAATGAAATTTAATCACAAGAAATATTCACTGAACCATGTCACTGGAGTGCTCCTTCAAGATTCTTTTAAAGTGCAGTGGATTTTAAATATTTCCAAAAAATCACCTTGTCTAGTCTTTCTCATTATCTGAGTAGTTAAGAATCGAGCGCGAGATGTCTTGAGGACAGTCATTCATAAAAATCAATACATTGCAGAAATTTCAAAGTTTGGAAAAGATTCCGTAAATGCTGTGGCTGTTTCAATTTGTTTGTTTAGTTACAAACCATACAACAATCAAAGACATGAAAAAATAAAGCAAAATGAAGGAAAGCTTTGCTTCATCTCCTGTGAAGGAGATGAAAGATTAATGTCAAAAAGACAGATGCCTTCTTAAGCAAGGTAAAAATGGTTTTTAACCCCTAAGCAGACTAAAAATGTTTTTTGGGATCAAGTTTGAATCCTGAAAATCCTGGAGATGATAATTTAGCCCTCCATATTCATTTTTATGAATGTTTACCAAATATAGGGTTGGATATGATTTGAAATTAGGGGGATGAAATTATAAAAGCTGTGGAGGCCACAGGCCCCTAAAGAGTGGATGCATCATCTATGCCACAGGTATAAAAAATTTGGTAGGACAGCCTGCAGGGTCCTATCTGTTGTCTTAGCTGTGCAAAACCTTACTGATGTTAATGTGTGCCATTTGCCTTAGAAATTCTCCCACTATCTATGTGAGTTTTTGCACTTCAGTTTAAGGATTTAACAGGAGGAAGTCTTACGCTATTTCTAGACAGTGCTATAGGAAAGTTAATATCTTACTGGCAATTACGTCAGAATGAAGTTTGTATTTTTGCAGCTTCCCCAGCTGAAGCTAGTGGCTTATGTTCTGGCCTTTATTAGTTTGTACCAGGAACGATAATTTCTCTTGGGTCCCCAGTGAAATTTTATCATGAAAGGCAGCTATTAAAATGTCAATCACAACTTGCTCTTCCTAGGAATCTGCTCAGAGACAAAAGTGACAAAGAAGAAAAGAAAAGCCGAGGGTGCACAATCTTGAGTTTGAAACTGTGTCTTTGTGTCTACTGACAGTAGACAATGAATTTTGCAAATTAGATACATGGGAGAATATTACAGAGAAGGGCATTGTTCCTAGGACTCTTAGATTTGAAGATTTTTTTACATGAGTTTATGTGTGGTAGGCCAGGGAGAGAAGGAGTATAGTTGTTCCTATTTCAAAGCCCTTGTTAGACAATGATGAGACTACAGAGGTTAAGAAACCTGACATAAGAAAGAGTGATTAGGAAATGTTGCTCAAATTCTGCATGCAAAAATGGTTAATGCAAGAGTTTCAAGGCCATCAGATGTCGAGGCAAAGCTTAATAAAGGACTGCATGCACTTCAATCACTTCAGAAGAACTTCCTCAGAAAATAACTTTTGAACAGTATGGATACTTTTTTTTTCCTGAAGATAGATATTAACTTCATATTAACTCAAACTTTGAAAGACTTCAACATAGAAATAATTATAAACTGTACAATAATATTAAATGTATTTTTCATCCCTAAATTCAATATGACAATATTTTAATGTAGGTAAGATTAATGTTCTTGTGGAACAGCTAATCTGGCAGGTGGGGAGAAGGTGAAACAAGTCAGGCTGGCAGGAGAGGTCAGAAATCGCTGGTTTTATCCAAATGAGATATGGTGCCCTGATGATGTTGTACACAACACTCCATTGTAAACAGCAGCTATAATCATTGATTTTCTCTGCATTTGCTTTATGACTGTTCCACACCGGGCAGAGAAGCAGAAGGTCGGCTTATGTTTGCTTATGATAAGTCTTTGGTGTATTTAGGTTTTTGACCTTTTTTCCTTCTGTCCCGTAAGTTCATGAACTTGTCTGTTTAAAGACTCTCCATGGAATGCTGAAAAACTTGATCATTTTCCTTGTGGACATGTTTTCTAATATACAGTTTAGCCATCAAGTTTTGCTCTGTAAATGACAATTTACTCTTGGAAGAAGACCTATTGACTTTACATGCCAACAAGCCAGTATGAGGAAGAAATGAATTATTTCGTTTTCTGAAATAATTGTTTAGGACTGCCAAGTGATTTTTTAATTTATGTTTCTATTTGTTCTCACTGTTCCTTTAAAATGCGTCTTTTTCTGAGACGTAATTTCTCCTCTGGAGTTAGGGAATCTCAAAAGTTCTGAGAGCAGAAAATTAATCTGAATTTGTTATTTTTTTTCTTTATTCTGCTTTTAAAACAAAGCTTTAATTTCTTTTGTATTAGAGTGTTTCAAAAGATCCCTGAAAGTAGAAATTAGGAATCTGAAAGGAATAAGCTGAATTTCAGAAAGAAAATTTTCTATAAAATTTATAAATTCTTTTGTCTTCTGTTTTTCATAAATAATTCCTAAATTGAATAGAAATAACTGAACAAATGCTGAATTTTTTATTTGCCTCATTTCAAAAGTTTCAAAAATAAAAGCAGATTTTTAGCTAATTCTTAATTAAGTCTGAATCTGCAGTTTGTTTTTGCCTTAGCTGCAAAGTTGGTGCCCCTGATAAAGCAACATTTCCAGCCTAATCTGCACAGAAGTTTCCAGATGAAGGACATCCACATTTATAAATCATTTTAAATTAAGAAACCTTTAAATTAGCTGCCTCTCATGGCTACTTAAGGTAGGACGGGACATATTGTCATATTACATTTCACACTTCACTTTTGCACTGAGACAAATTTCTAGTTTTGAAGAAATAACTTGTAAGAAGCAAGTAGTCAAGCTTTTTCTATGTCGTGGCAGTTGCAAGGAAGGATAAACTAGAAAGAAATTCAAGACATTATGCAAACATGACTGATCACTAGTTAATGATTAGAAAAGAATTTATTAACAAAGATGATACATGAAGAATGTAAAGCAGAACACTGTCATATTGATAGGAAGTGAGGAGTGGAGCAGAAGTCACACAACACAAAGCAAGAAAATTTTCACAGTGATTTTCTGACACAATCTGTGATATCTTTCTCTCTTTGCCATCATGCAAGTGGTGTGGATTTTCTTTGTCCTCTTTGGTGAACATGACTTGTAACAGCAGTGTTGCTTTCCAACTTCAGCTTTCCCAACAATACTGAGATAATCTTTCTTCACTTCCTTTGGAGGTGTCATTAAAGTTTGACCTCTTCAGAACTAGACATTATCTATAAAATTTTTAAATATGTCTTAAAAGTGCTTAACATTTTGAAGTTTTAGTTCTGATAATCCAATAATTTTAGTTTTCTCATTCATTAAAATTACCAGTTCTAGGTTTCCTTTAGCAGGGTAACGGGAAAGATTTTGGCAGGTCAAAGGAAGCAGCTGTTGAACCATATGCAGTCAATTGGCTGGTCTTTTTTTAGTCCTACAACCCAGTAAAACTTTAAGGATTTACCTATTGTGTAAGAGATTTTATGAGAGCATGTAAGTATTTTTTCTAAGCTAATATTTCACCCACTGATTGAAGTGTTTTCTTTCTCTTATCTGACATTGATGTGCACCAAACAAATTCAGCCAGAATATTCTGCCAAAGAATTGCTTACATTTAATCATGATGCTGAAAATTTTACTTCAGAGTATCAGTACAGACTTGTGAATATCATGGTGCTGTAATACCGTGACTCTCCAGCTTTTTGCTTTTGTGAGACAACAGGATTGTTCACCAGCCTGGGTTATTGCCCATGACTCCTACAGTTTTATAGGGCAAAAGTGCAACACTGAGGTCAAGCAGCTATCACTTCTAACAATCCATTTGGTACCAGCTGTGAAAACTGTCTTGACTTTGATTTTCTCTTGATCAACTTGGAGAAAAAAAAGGTAATGCAGAACTAAAACTGTAGGGCACTTTTAGAACCATAGATGCAAACTGAACACTTTCAAGATTTCCCAATCTGAACAAATAATCTAAACATCTTGAGAAACTGATTAGGTGTAGGAGGAATGAAGAAGCTTTATAAGTGGAAACAGAAAACACTCCCAACAGTTTAGTACAAGGATTGAAGTTTTACATAAATTTGGCCAAATATTTAAAATTCTTTTTACCAGCGAAAGTGAAAAATGATGAACTTTTTTTCTAATAATGGTTTGGAAGAGTGAAACTGGAAAGTATGAAAGACTTTGGATGAATTTCTCTGTTAAGATCAGGCACTCCATCAGTGAATTCAAGATATCCCTTAAAAAATGTTGAGTGGTAGAAATGCACTTTGTTCTTGGGAGTCCAGTAGAAATTTTAGCTTTAAGATACATGTGTGTTTGGGCATAAATCCTGGGATTAAAACAGAGAAGGCTTGTGGCTATAGGCTTGGGGTAACTATAGGCTCAACCTATAGTTACCCCAAGTATAGATATCCAAGTATAGATATAGCCTACATGACAAAAATGAACTTGTTATTGAAACATATGTAAAAACATAGTACTAACACCTAACTTTCCCATCTCTTTCAGTCCAAGAAGAGGCTTAAAGTGCACCTGCTAAAGATACATAGACAGTTGCTTTCTTGTATTTGAAGTGTCAAGGGTCCTTTCTAGGTAATGAGTATGACCCTTTCTTATGTTTCAGAGGTTGATTTTTTAATTAATTTTGACCAACAATTTTAAATAATATGCTTTCCCTAATTCCGTGCTTTTTAGACACAGTCTTTAGCATCTTCAACATCCATACTAAAAATAATTGCCATCTTGCTTTGTATCTGTGGACTTAATTTTGAGATGGAGCTCTGAAACAATGTTTAAAGGGTAAGCAGGACACAACTGGAAAACATCTGTGAAAACAGAAATGAATTGACAGTCTTGTTGGTACATGATGAGATACGGCCTAATGACTTGGTTTCACACGAGAATTTTTCATGCATGGCCAATTTTAGAAACCTTAGCTGACACACAGCTTCCTTGAAGGCTCACTCGAAATAGGTGTGATTACTTGAGGCCATTTAGTGTGAATAAAGGTTTCAAAGTTTAAGGTCTGTGAAAATGGGGGATGTGGAAGGATAAAATAAATCTGTGGGAGGAAACTGTATTTGGCTAAGTAAGGGTAGACAAAACAAGAAGGCTTTTTTCTGTTATGGTTTTCAAGAGCAGCACTGCTAAAGAAAATATAATTGAAGATCCCTTCACTCCTCATTATTTTTGCCTTATGCATAAATAGATAGAGGCAATTTCGCCATCAAGCTTGCTTTTCCATTCAAATTTGAAGAACGACCCTTTCCATCTATTATTTTTGACTGCTCTTCCTCCCCTTCCCTTCCAAAGAGCTATTTTTTGCACTGGTGTGTCAATGAGACAAGTAGAAAAGAACCCAGCTCTGGATATTGTAAATTTTCAGCTCTCATGAGCTGAAAATTAGCATTCGGATTTTATTTCTCCTGACATGGTTGGTGAGAGTTAGGAGAATAAATAACAGTCATTAGGGTTAAGCATGTTTTCTGTCACTTTATTGCAGGTATTCCTCAAATCTGAGTAATGAGTTGGTCTATCTCTGCTTGTCTACTCTCATTTGACCCAACTGGAGTGTGAGACGACTCAGAAGCAGCACTGGTTTCAGAGTATTTATATAACTTGAGTACAAGGAGGTAGAACTTAATTCACACAGTTAGGCAAGAAAGGTATTTCTGCACTGGTTGTAGCAAAGACATGAGGTATAAGATTATATAGGTATGTCCTGCACCCTGAATGGCCTGACTTGCTGTATCCTTGGTTTTACTGGAATCATCATCACACAATATTTTGATGAGGAAATGGCTGCAGTTGCTCACTGAGAGCTGCTGCTCTGCTATGTTTCTTCAGGCACCCCTGAATCAATGAGAAAAGACCATCTGAGACCATCTTGGCCCTGCCTTGTCCTCTACCTGGTTCCCAGTTTGGAGGAGTGTAAGATGGAGTACCACACAAGAGTTTAGTACACGTGTGGCCCTTACACTGAGCATCATGACACCAGAGCACCTGGAGTCACTGGGAAGTATTGAACCGCATTCTAGCTAAGCTTGTTCATCAGGGATGCTACCCTGCTACCCCCTTCTAAGTTACAGAAACTGTGATCTCTGCTGTCTTAATTTCCTCATAGCCTAAATGTCTTATTATTAGTGTTAACCAGTCCTTTTACATTGGGGCACAATCCCCTGAATAGTGGGTTTTGTACCTGATTTGTGCAATATTCTTTTTTCCCCAGACAAACTCTATGCTGGATTTCAAGCTCAAAATGTTTTATCCTTTTACCATGCACAGCTTTGATTTCCCCATGCCTAAAGCTACAGAGTTTGAGTTAAAAAAAAATGCAGTGATTTTTGGGAACATACTTCATACCTTTCAAGTAATGTGAATCCTCCTTAATGCCATCCAGAGTACTTCAGAAGCTGTCATCCAGAAAATTTCTCTCAAAGTCTTGATCATTATAGGTGAGTTTTCAGTTCCTGGATTCTTACTCAGCACCCTGGAAGCCTGAACTGGAAAATATTGTCCATGGCATGGTGTTGTAACTGATGCTGAAACTGGACATTATTTTGCTGTGCTCCTGGATTTTTGTTGAGCTCATGATTTCGGTTCTCTGCAACCTGTAAAGTTTGTCCTTTTGTGCTAGTTGTGGGAGGCAGGGGAGGCCAGAGTTGGGGTTTGGGTCTCTGGTGGTTCTTGTGACTGTAACTGTGGAGCTTTGTCCAAATTTTCAGATGAAGCAATCGTCTGAACAAAAGGGAACTTGTTGTAGATCAGCAGTTAATATGCACATTACAAAAATTGTAAGACCTGAACCCAGTGGTGAGGCTCCATATGATCCAGGTAGGATTCTTTTCTCTTTTGTTAAGATTGCTGTCAAAGCCATTTCTCCTGTCCTGACAATAGAATCACAGAATTATTTAGGATGGAAAAGACTTTTAAGATCATTGTGTCAAACTCTTAATGCATGTCCACCACTAAATCAGGTTCTGAAATGCAACGTATATGTATCTTTTAAATATTTCCGGGTCTGGTGATCCTGCCACTTCCCTGGGAAGCCTGTTCCAATGCTTGACAACTGTTTTGGTGAAGAAATTTTTGCTAACACCTTATCTAAACCTCCCCTGGTGCAATTTGAGTCCATTTCCTCGTGTCTATTACTTATTCCTTGGTAGAAGAGACAGACAGACAGACTCCCCCCTTGCTAGAACCTCGTGTCAGGTAGCTGTAGAGAGCAGTAAGGTTTCCCCTGAAACTCGTTTTTTCCCAGACTGTTTAACCCAGTTCCCTCAGCATCTCCTCATAAGACTTGTGCTCCAAACCCTTCACCGTTTTCCTTCTGTGGACACGCTACAGCACCTCAATGTCCTTCCAGTGGTGAGGGGCCCAAAACTGAGCACAGCATTTGAGGTGCTGCCTCACCAGTGTCAACTACAGGGGGAGAATACTGATGAGATAGACTGAAGAAGTAAGATTTTAAACAGCCACAGTGAAAACTCCTTGATAAGCAAGTCAAACAATGAAAAAGCATTATTCATGTCCCAGGAGAAAGTCAGCAAAAAAAATTCAAAATGCTGTAGCATTTAGTTCTAGAAAATGAGGAAATGCTTAAATTGCCAATCAGAAATATAAAAGGAGGAGAAATGAGACATACCATTCTTGTTCCTGTTTTAATGAGCTTTTTGTGGTTTATATTTTATTATATATTTTATATTTTATTTTTAAGTTCAACTTATTAGGAATCAGCATATGGTTGAAATATGCTCTGATTCACTACATTATGAAGATTATTTTCCTGTTTTTAATAGTGACCTTTTAAGTTTTCCCCTTAGGGACAAACTGTTGGTGCTGGGCTTGTTCGGGGATTTTTGGGGGTTGGTGCCTGGATTGCATACCCACAGTACCTACTCTTTCTCCTGGTATCTTTTGCTCTTTGCATTTTGGTGTCGGTGTGGTATTGTAGCACTGTGTGAAGCAGAAAGCTCTTCAAGAGTACCCATGGTAACAAAAAGGGGTGTATTTTCTGTCTGGTTTGAATCAGCATTTTCTGTCGGAAATCCTGTTTGTCTGCTGTATCCTGGAAAGCTTTTAAAGAGATAACAAAAAACTAAGAGCAGAACCTTGTCCTCATATGATAGCCACATTCCAACTCTTTTCCCTCAAATCTTTTTCAGGTCATATGGTAAAGGTACAAGTGAAGAACAGGAAGATTTGTTATTCTGACCTAGGAGACACTCATGGCTTTTTAGAAGATCTAACCAGGTAAACACTCTGTTGTTATCTGGGACTGTGATCTTGAGCCTAAAATCCCATGGAGGAGTCATGAGATTTCCAAAATAATAATGGTGCTTCTTTTGAAATGATGGATCACACCACTGAAATGGAGTGGGAAGGAGTAAATGAATAAATTCTCATTCATGTTTATTTAACCTAGAGTTTGTCCTGATCAGATTTTGATCCTTATCTTCTGGCAAGTATATATCAACTTCCTCTTTCTACGGCACTGCTGATCTCATCCTGGGTGATGTATAGCAGCTCTACTTCTTGTTTCTCCATGATTGAAATGTAAAACTTTACTCTGAAAATCTGTGCCTTGTAATAGCTGCATGTAATGCTTTACCAAACTGTCAGCAGGAAACACAGATGTTAGCACTGTAGTTATCAAAGTAGTGCAATGCATTGACTACAGTATGTATTTTAAGTGTGATCAGATTTTTTTTCCCATTTTCTGAGTGGGGTTTCCTGAATATCAGAGAATAATCTCCAGGCCTAAAATGAATAGAAAAAAAAATGGGAACAGGGACAATTTCTCTCTTCAAACTAATTTGAATGCATTAAACACACTTTCACTATGAAAGGGACTATTATACAGCCCTAAGTTCAAACAACTGAGGTCTTTCTTTCAAATGATGCTCTGTATCATGCTGAAATCATTACAGAGCTTGGTCACTGCAAGTCACATCCTTAATAGGTGGCAAGAAACACCACATTAAACAAGGACATTTTGTCTAGACTTATTTATCTCTTTCCAGACCTCCTAACTTCTTAAAAATCTTATTAAACACTAGATTTAATGTACTTAGCCTAATTGCTGTCTCCAAAATGTTAAAGAATGTCTGTTACAGATAAAAGAGAACATATTAACTTTCCTCATATTTTTTTCCCTTTTTTCTACTACAATTTTTTTTCTAGCTTCTTAATTGAAAGAAATCCCTTATTTTGAATTCTGTTGCAATTTTTAAGAAAAGCAACTGAAATACATATAATTTAATCCCACGTGATACACAACTCTACCATTTTAATTTCAAAACTTAATCACCACTTCTATTTTAATATGAAAGCAAGTCATGTATTAGCATGATTGTCTATCATGTCTTGAAGAATCCCTTATTCTTACTCCTGTATCTGAATTAGCTTTGATATCTGATCTTCTTTAGTAATTAAACAATATAATCAAATATTTTTTGCAAATAGTTGCTGCAGTTGGGCATAGGGCAGCCTGGAAATTGTGGTGTGTTTTTTTAGTAAAATGTATTTGTACTAGTCTGCCTGGCAGGGAGTGAAGAAGGTCTGTGGCTCTGGCCTGTTTTGTGATGCAGGTGAGAGCTTTTCCAAGGTTCACCAGCCTGCAGCTTGGGAGCCTGGAGATCTCCTGTTGCAGAGCCAGGAGTGAGAAAATCCTTGGTGGCCAGGGGGTGAGCACTCCAGTGAGATATAATTCAGCAGAGGTAAGCCTAGTAGACAACAGAGGCCTAATTAAGACCAGTGCCTGTAAAATGGAGACAGGGAAATTAGTGTTGGGATTATAGTATCATAAGATCACAGGATAATTCAGACTGGAAGGGTGCTCAGGAGGTCACCAGTCCAGCCTCCTACTGAAAGCAGCATCACCTCTGATCTTGGACCAGGTTGCTTAGGGTTTTATCCAGTCAGGTCTTAAAAACCTGCATGGATGCAAAGCACAGCTTCCCTAGGGAACTTTCTTCAATTCTGATCTTGTAGGGAAAAAGTTCCTGTATCCAGTAAGAACCTTTGATGACAGAGACACATTTATATTGTTGATGTCTATTGGAATAGATCTGCCACAGGAAGTGGGGAATTCCAGTTTTATTGTTACCTTCATGACTGGATAATTTTCTGGGAAACGTGTCTTTTATCAAAGATAAGATGATATTTTCTGTAGATACAGCTGTCCCTTGTGGCTTTAATTTAACGAATACATGAAGACATATCCTATCACCTAGATGAAAGAGCCGAATGAGGTACTTTTGACAATAAAGGAATTGTTGTTTTTTTAAAATAACAAATTTGAATCTCAATTTAAATTGCTAAAAATATAGTAAAGGAATTTACAGGAACTCAAAACTTGGTTTAAGGAACTGTTGCCTTTCTAATCTTTCTATGGCTTTTGAACTTCAATACTTCTGAGACATTCCTATGGCATTTAATTATCAAGTGACTTGGAAAAGAACAAGAATATTTGCAGAAACATGTGAATAACCTGGTTTGTACTTGTGCAAAGCCATTATAAAACCTGTTGATTTAAAACAATAAAACAAAAAAAGCAGCAGACTGTTATCTTTCATGTGATAGCAAGGCACAGCATATATTATTTTCTGCCTGAACCCACATCCCCCACCCCACCCCCTAATGCTTCAAAAGCTTTATTTGCTGAGTGATACACTTCACTGATATACTGATTATCAGGCTAATGGTACATGCTGAGAATAGGGACACAGAGGTAGTTTTGAGGCTCTTCTGATATTTTCCTTTGCTGTTGCTGTCATAATAACATGTGGTAGGTGACTCTGTGTGGTCAGAAAAAGAGCCTATTCCTGGGACACATCATTGTTATAATGATGCATTTAGGCCTTTTTGTACCACTTCTTACCCTCAGATTTCTGGGAGGTTCCATCTCAAATAAGAAAATGCAGCAAGATCAAATTCAATACTAGTCCATTCTGTACCAAGCCCCAAACCAGGAATGCAATGATGGACTGAACTCAGTTTCACACTATACATTTAGTGGTGGGCAATTAAAGCAAACTTTGGATTATCTGAACTGGAAATGGTTAATCTGTTTACCTTCTTTAACTTTGGACTGCACAACTTACTCAGTAGACAAATGCCAACATTGTTTATTTATATAAAGCTGTTTGTCTAATTCAGCTGGCATATACATTCAAGACCTAGGGAATAATTGTGGTCTGATTCTCCAATAGTGATGGTAGCATCCTGTTCTCATTTTTGGGTGCTAGGGAGTTGCACTCTCATAGTCTGCCTGAAGTGCAGATGCTGCCTAATTATACAGTACAAAGAGATTTGACTCCAGTGAAAATTCAGAAAAAGAAGGCATCTTGTGTAATGCCTGCACATTTATAAAAAGGCTTTGTCTGGAGAGAAAAAAAAAACCAAAACAGAGAAGCTTGAATCTGAATCCTATCCAAGGATTTTCTTTGTAAAAGAGCTGAATGGCTTCTAGCGTGGAGATAAAAATACAGATAAAGGGGAAAAAATTGTTTGTGGTACAATGGAGTGATAAGGTTCCATTTAGCATGTGCTTGTGTGGGCACCTACAACTTGGCAGCTGTGCTGGTGGTGGTTCCAACACCAGGAGTCTGCACAGCCCTTCTTCCCAAGGCCACGTTTCTTGCTCTGATGCCTCTGAGGTCCCAACGACTTCTTCCTACTTCTGTTGTCCACCAGGAGTTGTGCAATACCTGCCGTATGGTGTGTCAAGTATGACCACACACATGAAAATGTGAATGGGAGCAAAAGTGGACAAAATTGCGAGAACTTTGGTGTTTCCGAGCAAGGGCTATGCAGTAAATGAGAGTGAGACATGAAAATTACTATTTTAACTACTTTCTTAGTCAGTGGTATCTAAGGACCTTTGAAGTTGATCCCTACTCATTTTTTTATATGATTTCTGGGTTTCCATTGTTCCTTTTGTGAAAATCACCATAATTATGATTTTATTCTGTTAAAAAAATACTTCTCTTTCTTTCTTAAAACTGTGAAAAATCTTCAAAAATTTATATTAAAAAACTAATGATCTTTTTTCACTAGCATTTTCAGTAATAAGCCTTGCCTTTGTTAAAAATTTATGCCATTGAAAGAGACTAATATTAAATACCTAACTAGGCACACCAAAATTTAATCTTTATTTTTCAGTAAATATTGAAGATAATAATGCTGAATTAGGAACATCCTGGGAGGGAAAAAATAGATCACTCAAGTTTTGGTTTTTAATGATAGTTTTTGATACATGTGTTTTCCATATGAAATTCTTGTTGGAAGCCCTGCTACGGATGAGACTACAGCTGCACTGCTGTGAGCAGACACAGACCTGGTTTGGCTCACCTGTGCTCCAAGGCAGCCAGGCAGCCTTGGCACTGAAACTGCAATGTGCTGCAAGACCAAGCTGAGGGCTGAGACCTTGGACCTGAACAAGGATGTGACAAAGAGCTGTCTGAGTAAACTGTTGTTCGAAGAGTCATGTGTGTTTTTACATGGGCAACATAGCACCAAACAAAAAGTTAGAGAGCCACCACAAGTATGTGATGGTTGCATGATGTCTCGAAGGAGGTATCTGTGTTTAAAAATCTACTGACAATCAAAGAAATGTTTCTTTCCACAAGTAGTAAGACTTCCCATAATCAATTTCTATTTTAGCAGTGAAGTTCAGTATTCTGGCAACACAAGATAATTTACCTCCTAATGCTAATCTCTTAGAAGGTTTGGAAAAATTTAAAAGAATACTTCTACTGTGTCTTTGGTAGTCATAACAGATGTTGATCAGGTTTTAAAAATTAATCAGAGGTAGTAGTGATACTGGATTTTAAACAAGGCTGTAAAATTTTAGTGCTCCCTGACACAGCTTGAACAAGTAGGACCTGTAGAAAAAAGTTTTTAATCTTTTTGACCAGAAGTAAAACGCATCCTTGGTGATGAAGTTTGTATCCCTATAACTGTTAAGTGGAATAATGACATTTATTTTATGATCTTGATGTAAATTTCCTGAGTGATAAACTGACTAAAAAGTTTTTTTATATGTAAAAAACTAGGTGAAGCTGTGGTGGTCTGGGGCACCTTCCATGCTATTTTGAAGTTAAAAGAAAAACAAAAATTGAGAACAAACAAAACCAGGCATTTATGTTAGAACTTCATTTACTCCAGGAAGTGGTAGGGGTTAGAACATAATATTTTCTAACTTCTAGAAAAGATGAAGGGAAAGACAGAATACCTCATATGAACCTTATGTGAAGATTTACTGTTATCACATCTATCTGAAATGATTTCCTGTTGCTCTGTCAGGCCCAAATTTATCCCATGGATGCCTTTTTCTAGCTGTTATTTCTGTGCTGTTATTTATGCATGGTGTTATATATAAACCATGAAGTCTGATGCCCTTTACAGTCACAATAAAACTTTTGTAGAGATGGGAAATGAGAGATATCACAACACCATGTCTCCAGCCTTGCAAATGTTGTTGATCTAACAGTGTATATCCTGTGAATATACACAGTGTATATTCTACTTCATTGAAACTCTGCCAACATCTGATCTTCTGATGGCTTTCTGTGCTGTTGCTTTGGGTGAACATTTGCCATTTACGTATAAAGATAGAAACTAAATATAAACTTCTTTACCAAATTCTTGAAGAACATTAAATAGGTAATTAGCGGCACCACAGATTAATTTGTATCTGCTTTGAAAATTCCAGATTTTAACCTAAGTGCTGTGGATTTAAGTTGTTTCTTATGAGAAAGCATATGTGAGAAATTGAAGTACTTTATCTAGCTATCTTATCTAATCTTCAGCTGATTTGAGGACTTTTAAATATGAAAAATGATCTGATTAAATACACTGGTGGGAAAGACAACATTCATGAAAACCCTTCTAAAATGGTTCAGACTTCTGCAAATGGAAGAAGAGGTTCACCATATGAGGACCATTTCTCCAGTGATAGAAGATTTAGGTGACAAGTTAGTGCTCAATCTGGTTCTGCTCACAGCTGTTGATGACGGCTCACTTGCTCTTTTGCCCTAGACAACAGCTGAGATGAAGGCTACAGAGGTCTGGGGCTCTGGTTTGGAAGACAATGCTGATAAATTGAACACAGACTACTCCAGTTTCAAGGACCCTTTTCCACAGAGGTGAGAAACCACCTTCAGCCTCAGGAAGCTAAACTCCTCACCCTCCATCCAGAGTCTGGGAAAGAACAAGTTAGGGCCCTAGAAGAGGCTGTTATTTAGACATTCTGACTTGGTGTCTGTGGAAGACTACCTCCTTCTGCTGCCTCTGGAAGGGGTTTGGTCTGGAAGTAAAACTCAGAGGGCACCCTTCTACATAACCAGGCTGGTGGAGAAAACAGTTTGCCGAAAGGTAGGATATAAGACTTGCTTCAGGTGGAAGCTGCCGTCCCATGACCCAGGTATACCACAGCATGGGAACCCCCTGTAGTTTTCTACTCCTGTACCGTGTAGTCATAATAGCACAGAATGGCCTTTTTTGTCTCAGACAGAAAAGCAGGAGGAGATCCTTTCCATTTCAAGGTGTGTGACTACACAGCAGGAAGAACTGCCACACTGTAGCTTTCAAGTGTTGAGCTCGTCAGAAGTTTGAAGCAGAAGACTGTGAGTTTGTGGCTTGCTAAAAGAAAAATATTCGGAAAATCTGCTGAATAACCTGAGATTTTTCTATTGCACTGTAAGTCTTCCTACATTCTGGGAGTAGGTGGGTTCCTGAAATTTCTGGAACTTAGGATATTCAGCACAGGATTTGTGTTAGTCCATTCTGGATGTCCATGATGAAGACAACTGTAAGCTACTCATCCAGACTCCTTTTATAGTCATTAAAATGTGAATAAGTATTTCTAGGATGCAATTCATCTAATATTAGTGTAGATGTTCAATACAGCAGAGTTGAATCATCCTCCAGAAGTGCCCAATTCTCCCCAGTAAACATGAATTTAGAAACCTGACTTCAGGGTCTGCTATTAGGTGATATAATTTCCACTCATAAATTATAATGTTTTCTTCAGCCTACCATGCTATGGGAGATAGAGATACTACTCCCTTGATTACCATATTTCTGTCACTTTGAAAGATGCTAAGCACTGAATGGAGAAAACAGGAATTATTTATGATTAATTTTGAAGGCCTCCAGGAAGACTCCAAGTTACAGGTTAAGAAATAGATAAAGAATATCAATAAAAAAGGGAAATATAACTAAAGTATCTGTTCAGTTGAAGAAAAAGTAGATGAAATGCCAAAGAACGAACCTGTGGTGAAACAAAACTTAGTAGAGAAGGAATACTATCACTCCTGGAATCCATTCATAAAAGTGGTGCTTGTATTCATGAACTAAGTGGCTGTGTGACAACAGTCCTTTGGTTGTGCTGAGAAACTAAGTAGGTACGTGATCAGGTGCATCACTTTGCACAATCCCTGTATCCTAGTTTTCAGAGGAATCCCCAGTTTGGTGTGCAACTGCCCATCTTTCCATCCCCTGTCAGCATTTGAACCTCTATATTCAGCTCTGGGTGCCGGGAATGGGCCACCTGGGCTTGAAGAAGGAACATGTTACATACCTAGAATGGGAGACGTCCAAAACGTGTGCATTTATAAAACAAAGATAAAACAGTGACAGAATGATGCTGGTATGAACATTATGGAGATACCCCCTTTTTATTTTGACACAGCTGCTATACATCACCCAGGATGAGATCAGCAGTGCCGTAGAAAGAGGAATTTGATATATATTTGCTAGAAGGTATGGATCAAAATCTGGTCAGGACAAACTCTAGCACAGAAACCCCCTTTATTTTGACAAGAACCAAACCCAGAGGTCTCCAGCTAACTAACCTGCTGCCCCAAGAACATTTTGGTCTGAACACAAAAGTAGGCTGGAGGAAAGGAAGACGTATGCCCATTTATCTGGGAGGGAACTGGGGCCAAGATAAATCAGAGAATGTCCCCAGAGCTTGGTGGTCTGATTCACCAAGGATTGCTTCTACTCTCAGCAGCTTACAGGACTACTTCAGTTGATATTCCTTTCTCTTACTCAGAGATCTGCATCAGGATTATAATTTTAATAATTATGAAAGAAACCCAGACAAAATTGTAAAAAGGTTTATCTTTTCTAATTTTATTTTCAATAAAAATAAAATTTCTCATACTTTGGTCACTCAGCTTATTCTGAGATAGTATTCTGTTTTCCTAAGTGCACTCATGACACTTTAACCAGTACCTGGGCTAGACTAAATTAAAGTGATATTTTATTGCACCATAGACCACAGTTATATGGAATGAAATTAATCAGATTAAATGAGCAAAGGAAGAATCTGTAGTGCCAGACCACCTCTCATGAACTTTTGTGTATTTGTGCAGCTAATCTCTTAATTGGATTTTTATGAGGAATGTTTGCATATTTATCCAGCTTAGTTGTTTTCTGCTTTAGTCATGGCCCCTGTTTTCTCTGAATGTCTAGAGTTCTGTTGAACACTTTAAGCAGTTCTGTACTTGGAAAACACAGAGGCAAACAAACACTATGGCAAATAACAATATACAGAACATATCGTGTGACAAACTGCTACATTAGTACCCAGGTCATTACTATCAGACAAAGCTGCTTCCGTGAATAGCTGCATTTTTCATTCTTCATTCATTGCACAAGGAAAGAATGACTGAAAATGCTACTATCAGGGCTGGATTCCCTCCAGCCAGCGAGGTCATTGTTTGTAAAACCTTACAGGCACAGCGCAGGGTGTCACTCGACCAAAGCAAGGCCCTTGTAGGATATATGCAAGGATGTGGAATTTTCCATTGACCAAGACAGGTTCACAATCCTACAGAGGCATACTGTGGTAGGGGACCATAAAAATAACACTGTGATGGGTTGAGTAACATTCAACTAAAGGTTAATGTAATTACCAGAAAAAAACCTCTGCTAATTACAGACTGTCCTGTCTTTTAAAGCTGTTATAATCACATTGCTTTCAGAGCTGCAGCTGAAGCTCGGTTAATGCAGTCTGCTATTTGTGTGTATGTGACAACTTGAGTCAGCTCCAGTGGTCTCTCAAAAATGCATTAAATGGTGATTCTTCTGCCTCAGAGGTGATGAACAGGAGCCTGGCAGGGCCTAAGGCGCTTCTGTTACTGAAAAGAAAGGGACAGGAGCAAAACAGAGGGCTAAGAACAGGTGCAAAGTGGAGAGAGCAAAGATTACTGGAACAACTGCTTCTGCTGGCTGGAGGCAGTGGTGTTGTTTCTCTAACCTCTGGCTGTTGTCCCATGTGCCATACCCCATGTGCCCCTCAGTCTTTGCAGCCTTCCCCTTCCAGAGCTCAAGCTTCGGGGAAATAGGCGGTGGGAGCTGCCCACAACAACCTTTGGCATCTGGTGAATTTAACTCTGCAGGTATTTATTCTACACAATAGAGGACCTATTTAGTGATAAAAACATTTATTGTACAGTGTGAGACTTAGTCTGAATGATTTATGACTTAAATACACAGGCTAAGCATAAAAAATGCATTACAAGGAAGTGCTTCTAAGACTTCTAAGCAGTTTTCTTGCACTACAATTACTGCTATAGATCAAAAAATAAAATTATGTACCCAAAAACTTGTGTATATATCTATTGCTTTTCCCTGGATCCTCCAGATGTGAATAAAAAGAAAATAGAAATAAGTACTTCCAAAACTAGTAATAATTTTATCAACAGCAATGATAATACAGGATATTTTAATTTGCTGTTATGAAAAGAGTCAGAGGGCAACTTCTGAACGCTGGGGACAGGATTCTTGCCCGAGACAAACAAACCCTGCTCAAACCCTGTCCTGTAAAAGGAGGTCTTGGTTCATTGTCTGTTTGATGACAGCTAAAATGAAGGAAATCAGTCCCTAAAAACAGCACTTTGCGAAAGCCTGGACAGACGCTGGGACACATGGGCACTGGGGTTAGTGCAGGAGCTTGTAATTAGAATAAAAATTGGGGATTAACTGCTGTTTCTGTCAACTGGCATCAGGCAGGAACCCAAAAGGGATTTGTTCGTAGCTATGGCCCTGAGAGAGCTCAGGAAGTCTTTGGGTCTGCTGGTTATGGAAAAAGCAGGCGGGGAGCTCTGGCAAGAGGAGTGCCCTCTGGGCTTTGACTCTTTGGTGCACAGGAAAGCAAAACTTCTCAGTCCATAGTTTGCAGATCCTCACTTTTGTTCAAGGAAATACCTGATTCCATAATCATCTTCTTATATAAACCAAATGCAAGGGACTAAATATGTCCAAGCAAGTCAAGTGACTTGCATCTCTCCCATCATACCCTTCTGTTTGGTCCTTGAGTCATTACGTGATTGCATTTTGGCTTGAGTGAGCACATTCTCTCTTACCAATTTTCCATACATCTTAGTAGCATTACAGAGCATTTTGCATTTTCAGGGCTTATTCTGTAAATTAAGAGATTTTCTGAGCTGGAAAACCAACTGTTAGCGACTACATCCTTAGGCGGCTTCATTTTAGCATTGAGGAAATGACTGGGAGCTCTTGGGGGACTTTTTGGTGCCATTCTCCTCTCTTCAATGTACTTTTCTAAGTTTGCTCTGCCCCTAAAGACCTCTGTAGGAAGGCAGACAGAGCAGCAGCAGCAATTTCAATGGCAGAAACCTGCAAAACCTGTCATGCTTGTTCCCATAGCTGTCCCTGATCCCAAAGGCATATAGGGCAGCTCTCCCTCCAGCTCCGTGACCAGAGGTACAGAGAAGACATCTTCCTGGATTTACTGTAGAAAATTCTTTGAAGGGATCAAAAGGCCAATTTATATGATTCTCCAGCAGCTTTGATCACAAGTGCTCGCTGGCGTATGGTGAAGAAGAAATGAAATGTTAAATAATGTTTTTTTCCTTGCAGCTGCTCGTGGGTCTGTTAGATTTGAAATACATGTTTGTACCTTCATAATGTTATCTAAATAATGAAATTTTACTTGATTAAGCACTGGCTGCTAGAGGAGCTTTGTGCTTATACTGATGCCTCTACAAAATGTGTACACTGGAAAGAGTCTGACTGCACTCCTGAAGCACTTCCACAGTCTGGTGGAACAGCCCCTTTCCTAGGGCCTTGTGATAGTCTTGTTCCAGACTTATTTCCAGATGAAGCCGCTACAGCGTTGTCTGACACTCAGCTGTGCTTAGTCCCAGCTTTGGGACATGAAAAAAAGGCCATGTGAACCCTTTGTCCTAGAAATCTTTAATGATTCCAATAGGATCCAGGTTGTCCAGACTTAAAACATCATGAATAACATGGAAGTTGAAGTATTCTTTGTTCTATATCATCAAGCCTCAGTTAATTTGCATAAAGATAGCCTGCTTTTTTCACAATATGCCAAATCAGAGATGTCTGTGATAGGCAGTCTGATGTGTATCACACTGCCAGTTTGCCATCTAGTGGTATAGCATAAAGCTAATTTTACATCCTATTTCATCATTTCAGTGGAAAGATGCCTCCAGAACACAAGCACAAGATGATTTTAGCAATCTGTTAGCAGAAAACAGTCCATACCAATGATCCTTAATTCTTACACCTTGCACTTTGTCTCCCAGGAGCAGAGACTGGCTCAAGGTCTGGACAGTTTTTTTGACTCCACAGGAGGATAGCTGTATAGATCCAGTTGCTGTTTAACACCTCAGGCCTTATTGTTTTCAGTGTTACCCTGGTCTTTTTGACTCTGCTTTTATACAAGTATCAGGGAATCCCAAAAATCATGGCACTGAACATGAATGGCACTTGAGAGAGCATTGTCTGTATGACAGTGGGTCTTCAGTGAGCACCCATGTCAGGAAAGGATCAGTGTAACCTCAAGAACTCCCAACAGATGTTTCTTCAGTCTGTTCCACAAAACTTTCTGGTTCTCATGATTTCACAAACCTCTTTGGGTAGCACAGGTGTGCTGCCAGGGTCATGGCAGTTGCCCTTTAATGCACTGACCCAGACTGCTGGAGGCAGCATTGCAAAGGGAAAATACCACATCCCTGCAAAGCCTGTGAGTGTTGCTGAGGGAAACTCATCACTTCCTCACTGGGCTGCTGTTGGATGGGAACCTCGTCCCAGCCAAGGGCCTCAATTGGTCACTCTGAGGAAGGTTAAAATATCCAGGGAGGAAGTCTGGCATAACCAACCAGCAGCTACAGGAGTTGAGAAAGTGATGAAAAAACATGTCAGGGCATAGGGGACACTTGCACGACATGTCTAGGTTTTGTTTCACTCTACCATAAGAGTACAGCTAAGAATGTTTTTCCCTTCTATATTAACTCCCATGTCCTTTATATCTGGTTGGTGCGTAGACTGTTGCTATATTAGTAATCACTTGGGTGCTATTTACTGCTTTTTGGGAAGAGACAAACTATGGTTGCATGGAGACCAGAGTGCCACTGCAGTCAGACAGTCACAGTCTGAAATCTTTGTCATCAGTTAATTTAACCTCCTCAGAGTTTCAATAGCTATTCTGGCAGCATGTTCAGCCACACAGGCCCCTAAGGACTTCAAGCAATTTTGATAAGCCATTCATTTCTGATTTAAATAAGGAAGGAACTGATGACAAGACAGTAAAAAAAATCTCACTTTGGGAGAATATGGCTTTGAGAAAAGTCTCATATGTGAAACTCCACAGGGAAAGGAAAACTGGGGAGAAACACTTATTTTATCTCTTTGTACCCGAAAGAGCAAACAACCATTTCCATCAGCTGCAGAACTAAATTTTCTCACTCTGACTGCAGCAGTATCTGGAACAGAAGACTGGCTTCCCAAATAGCACAACTGAGCCTGTGAATGCAAAGAAATGCTAAATACCTCTGAACTCTTTCATATTACTACTTCTATCACATACTTGCCAAGGAGCAGGATGGGAAAGACACAAGCTGGAAGCGCCATTTTGGAAAAGAGGCACTGCAACTTGATGGGAAAAATTTCAGTTCTGTAACAAACTCAGTTCATATGGGCAGTTCATTTACTCTACATGTTTTGATGTGAAACTGTTTGCCTCAGTAGTTTGAGTGTGCTTTTGAAAGGGACAATAATCTTCCAGAAATATTGCTGACAGGTAAATGTTTTTTAATAATGATATAGGCTTAGTAGATACAATTTTGGCTGACTACAGTACATTTGGTTGCAGAGCTGATAGCACTGGCTTGCAGACCTTGCACTAACGGAAAAGTAGCTGTGATATGCTCCCTTTGGTAGTTTTGAAGTCCAAATAATTTCTTGTATACTGGGAAGTTCCTGTGGGGAAAAAAGCCAGAACAAGAACACTGCATAAGATATTGTATAGTGAAGAAAAAAAAAGTTTCAACATGGGCATGACTTCTTCCTGAAAGGTATAGAAGTATCATGGTCATGGATGGAAAATATAGTCTTTTCTTTTGGCACTGAAGAAATATCTGAACTTACAAAAGACAGTGCTAATAAGACAGTTAGCTGAGTTAAAATCTAAGATAAAACCCTTTGGTAAGATCCTGACAAGGCACAGCTAGAAGAGCTAGTGACAGCAAGAAGTGGTAGCAAATGCAGCTCTTGTTACTGCATAAATGTCTCACCCAATAATCAGTATATTAGCGTCTCCATACAGTAAATGTGTCAAAACGTACATGCAATGATATTTGAGGAAGTCATTGAGTCCCTTATTAAAATGAGAATGGGACAACGGTATTCTTTTTGTTTCCTTCGGAGATGTGCAGTCTTGTATGGCTCAGTCTTGGAGCTGGGATGTGGAAATCTGTCCTTCCAGCTCTTCTCTGAAAGCTTCATTTGGCAAAGTATTTACCTGAGCTTAGGTACCGCAGCAGGCTGATACGATGTGATGGGGTACCCCCTTATCAAACTTAGAAAATGTGTGAATAGTCCTTCTTTGTGGACTGACTCCATCCTGCTCTCTTGGATTTGTTTTAATTTCAAGTCAATCGAGAGGAAGAATCAGAGGTTTCCTTAGAAATTCGACTAATCATGTTTAATTTTTGCATCGAACTGTTAATAATGGCCTACTGTACTGTTTGTAAAATGCTTCTGATATTTGAAAATCATAAGACAGTCATGGCAGATGGAAACTGAAAGTCAGGGCCTTTGTAAATTCTGTTTGCATTGTATTGCACCTGATAAAAAATAGTTGTATGAAAATTACAATAAAAAGAAAATATTTCCTTTCAGACATATAATTTATGTTTGTACATTTTTAGATTATTGTTTAGGGTGAGGTTTATTAAATTTTAAAGATATTTCCAGTATGTGACCAAGCTGACCTATTAATGTGGACACTTCAAAATCAGACATATTGAAAAAGCTACCAACCAAGTATATTAATTCATTTCCAGCACTTTTTTTTTTTTTAAATACCAATAATGACAACATATTAAATAACCAAGGCATATTTATTTTAACTAAAAATATAATTGTAAACCAGAAAGCCTCAAGAGTAAATCCTCTACAGGGCAACATTTACTGGCTTTTAATATGGGTCTGATTAATGGCAAACCCCTGTGAATAAACCTATCTTAACGCCTCTTCCATCCTGGTTATTGAGATTGCTGTGAAAGCCATTTCTCCTGTCCTGACAGTAGACTCATAGAATTGTTTAGGATGGGAAAGAATTTAAGATCGTCATCAAGTCAAAGAGTGAACCTAGCATCACTGTGTTCACCACTGAACCACATCCCTAAGCAAGACATCTAAATGTCTTGTAGATATCTCCAGGATGGGGACTCTGTCACTTCCCTGGGCAGCTGGTTCCAATGCTTGATAACCTTTTCAGAGAAGAAATCTTTCCTAATACCCAACCTAAACCTCCCCTGGTGCAACCTGAGGCCATTTCATTTCTTCCCATAATTTGTTACTTGGAAGAAGAGACTGACACCCACCCCACTACAACCTCCTACAACCTTTTTCTTCATCGATTTAGGCCAAAACAAATCTGTGTTCACTCTGCTATCATCTGGTTTCAGAGATCATTGTAAAATCTTTAAAGTTCAAATACTTTTACAGAGCTCTGCACTGAAGCTCAGTTTCAAACTGTAACTGCTGTAACACTGAAATTAGAGGGAGTAGTAACCTACTATATAATTTATTTCTTAGTCTCATGACAAACTACTCCCAAGAGCTGATATTCCCATTTCCTCCAATGAGGAATTATTTGATAATCAACGAAGAGTTAATTACCAGGGAGTTTTCCCTGACATTTGGCCAACTAAGTATTTGTGAGTTTTTTGCATCTTAATGTAATCATATCAGCTTGAGTGCCCTAAAATCACCTTGCAGCACTGATAGGAAAACCCTGAGTCGGGGAACAATGGTTTAAAAGAGATTTTAAAAAGCAAGAGTAGATTAGACTGTCTTACTAAGTGCAAGGAGTGAACTGGTAGTTAAGGTCCTTGTTTTGCCAAAGCTTGGGCACCTGTGAGAAAGCAACAGAACTATTTATATGATTCAGATGCATTTTTAAAATGTATTTCCCCTAAAACCATCTGATTACTGACACAAATGATACTGCCTGCTTTGTTGTAGCTACACTTAAATTTGGGAATTGCACAGCTTAGTGTTTTCCCCAAATAATACTTGTAATACAGAGTAGTCTCCATCTGTTCTGAAATAAGCAACATGGATTCTAATACCCTCCCATCTGTATGTATATTTTTAGTCCTACATTCAAGTTTGTAATCCCTCTGCTCCAGTCTACATTCCTGGCATAAAACATAAGGCTTGTTATTCAAAAATTTTAAATTATGCTTGTGTGTGTATGTGTCTGTATTTTAAGTTCTTTTCTTAACTCTGGGGAAACAGCTTAAGATACATGTCTGCAATGAGACATTTCCTATTTCTCTTAAATCTTCAGAAGTTTCTGTTCTTGAATTGTGAGTCATATAGTTTCTAGATAGCTATCAAGAAAACACCATAAAGTGGAGAAATTAGAGGACAGAGAAACCTGAGCTGGGTAAGTTATATATAGTTATATAAACCATGGGGCAAGTTATATTGGAAAGTACCTTTTAAACATGGATTTCCCCTTTATAATGCTGAGTTCTTATTTATGAGGATTTGAAGGACAAGCTGAAGTCTTAGAGTGATTGACAGATGACCAAAGGATGAAAAATAATATCCCACGTGGGGTTCTCACTTGTGTTTTTGTGGAAGCAGTGCAAAATAAGGGAACAGTAAACCCAATTACTTTACTGGACGTGGAGGGAAAGAAAACAAGTATTTTCAGCCACTGAAGAAAATGTAACCACAAGGGAAACATAGCTTGTATGCAGAGTTCTTAATGTTTGCATTGCCCCTAGCTTATTTTGGTGAAACTATTTGCATGCTGAGAACAACCACCTATTTAAGGAACAGTGAGAAACAAATATTCCAGCTACAGAGATACCACTGTAGCAGTTGAGAAAGACAGGACAGATTCCTGCTCCAGGACTGCCTTAAGGAAGCTGGAAGGCCTTTGTCCCCTGTATTCCAAATTCACAATGTAAATCCAGTGTGAGCTGTAAGTGTGCAAATAACTCCATGTTGCAAGTGATAGAGAGCTGTTTCTCAAAGGATGTGACTGGGCTTCCCAATTCCTAAGTGCAGGTGTGCTTGCTGGGCTTACCTGGTGGCAGAGAGAGGGAAAATGGATGCAAGGACAAAGAATTGATACAGATGTTCTCAGTCTGGATGAGGAGGGGAGTCTGAGGCCTCCTGTGGAGCACATTGACATTCAGATTAGCTGCAGCTACTGCCTCTGTTCAGTGCGATGGACACATGAATCCCATGGCTGGGCTCTGAGGACCTAAGCTGAACAACAGCTTTTCAGCACTCTGCAAAAGGTATTCTCATGGTTTTGAGCTGTGGGAGACAGGAGTAGAAACTTCCACAAGCACTAATCAGTTTAATTTACAACCCTGGAAAGAGCTCGGGTAGATGTAATGATAAAGGTATACAGACCTTAAGCAGAAGAATTATAAACCTATGTTTTTATAGTTATAAGTAGGAGTGTGTGTTGGGTGATACAGTGAAGGGTTTTTAAGTATAGTAATGTGATTTTATAGTTTAAGTTAAGAATTTAGGTGTTATAATAGAAGTATATGTGCATACGTGAGTTAACAAGTTATTGTTTAAGAAACAGCCGCAATGCAGTAAAAAAATACCAAAGGTGATAGGTTATAAAGTCAAAACAAAGCTTCATATTAATTGCCTATTGGACCAGAAAGTTATAAATTGCCATGTAACTTTGAAACTCGTGACTTTCTTGTGTTATGGCGACGTGTTGCTTAACCCTTGGCCTCTGAGGCTGATGCCTTGTTTGGTTTTTCAAGTAATAAATCGTGAATAACCATGATGGTCCTGTCTCTTGGATCAGGCTCTGACATTGAGCAAGTCACTCAATCTTTGTCCTTCAGATTCCCATCTCTTTATTTTAGAGAGGTGAAGACAGACACGCACAGGTTTACCTTGCACTTGTGTGAGGACCTCAGTCCCTGATGGTGTAGGGATCAAGAGTCCCTGTTAGAAGATCCCAGTGCAGCCATCTCCAGGAGAATTCTGGCCCTGGTGCCAGCTCATGACACGTCCTTTATAGGAAGGAGCATGACACTGGGCAATAAAGAAAAATCTTCCTATTAAGATAGATGTTCTTTCCATACAAATTAGTGTTGCTTTATGTCCTAAGACATGAACCCTTCTGTTGATTTATTAACAACCTTTCACAAATATCTTCTCCACCAGAACCGTTAGCTCATCCTTTCCCCGCTACCCCACCCCAAATTTCTAAGACAACTATGGTTTTTTGACAAATTCCAGTCAAATGCTAGAATTTACAATGGACAAAGAGAAATTTGTTTATTTATTTATTTATATTGTTTAGTGATAGAATTCTTTCCCCAAGTCTTTATATTATAATTAAGAGCAAACAGGAAAGTTAGGTTCAATTTTTGTCTGACTCCTGCTTATTTTTAATGCCTCTGTTAAATTCTTTCTAAGGAAAGCTTTCACAGTTGCTACATACTAGGCTCCTGCAGAGGTCTTTTTCATCTTTGATTCTTCTTAAATTCTTTTTCACACTTCATGTGTAATCAGGAGCTTCCTACAGAGGTGAGGTTGAGAGATGCTGGCCCAGTGTTGTAAATACGTTAGTCTGATGAATGAATAGTGGCACATAAATATATTTTAGAGGTATTTTCCATTACATTCCCTTAACATTCTTGTATTTCCACTGTGACTGGACTTTGGACTAAGGTTTGCAGCAGAGCATTGCAGATGTGCTGAAGCTTAGAAACCACTAGAAAACCATGTCTGAGGAAGCTCTGTAGTGAGCTTAGCAGAATACAAATTATTTAACTTCTAAAAACAAAGGAATCTTTAGAAACACACAACCACTGACGAGTTATGTTCTCACTGCAAAGGGCTATTACTAGATATTTTGGACAAGGATTCTTAAAGAAGAGAAAAGAAACAGAAAGTCAAAGGGAGAATTTTCATTTACTTCAATGGGTTCTGAACCAGAAATTCAAATACAGACTGGACATTATTAAAAAATATATCAAATATCTAATAATAATTCCTCCTCCTTACTAGGTTTTCCCTTTGCTTTTATTTAGCACCTGAATAGTTTTAGTTTTAAATACCATGATCAGCTTTGAGAAGTGCAAAATAAAACTGTGGCATTTGTAGGTTTTCAATTAGAGTAATTACTGCACCATCTTTTTCTGAAACTAAGGAAATTAGGGTCTTAGAAAAAATTATGGAACAATACAGAATAAGATCATAATCAGGTAGAATAATTTTATTTGTAGCATACTCTGGATGAAGTACTTGAAGCACTGTGACAGTTACAATACATTACCACATGTACTGAGCAGGCACATTGTGATTTAATTCTAAAGAAAATGCCACAGTCAGGTAGAGGTGTCAATTAATGCAACATTTCCTGACATCCCACTGATTCATTTCTTCAGTTGTGAGTGTCAGAGAAATTGAAAATGTTGCACGTTTAAACTGCTCTGCTCTAATTTGATTCTTTTGGTCTCCTCATGGTACATTTTATTCCTTTTTGGTCATTTAGAAACAGTGTTCTACCAGAACACAAAGGAAAATGGATTCACAGATGAGCTGTAATTTCAGTATGACAGCATGTGGGAGGAAAAGTGCATTCAGGTTGCAGATCAAATATAAGGTGTCTAAGGTTACATCTCCTGCTTTGTTCAGGCTTTTTTCAGGAAAGGAGTGTGGAGAACAGCTGCCACTATTGGTGCTGAAGGCACCAGGGAAGCACAGTCCTGAGATCTCCAGCCAATATTTCAGGCATTTCCAGTGATCTTGCCACTGCCCTTTTTTTCCCCCTGCTATCTCTCGTTCATGAAAGGAATCTGGGGCACTTGGAAAGTCCTTTCCTGGCTGCCCACTAGAGGTAGGCTGAGCTGGTTTAACTGTGATCTTAGGATCACAAATCCCATGAGAGATTTGGGGATTGCTCTCTGTAGCCTATAATAGCAGTGGGCTTGTCTATATAGGAAATTATTCAGAAACAGCTATTGAAGTAGTACAAATTCACACTCTGTATAAATCTGCTTTAACTTGCAAGTCTGCACAAGCCTTTATGCTTTATTATCTAAGTAAAGGTGATAATTGGTGTGAAATCAGCAAAGTAAAAACTCCCCAACCAACAAGGCAAAAAGGAAACTAGGCTTTGAACAGGAGATACATTTAAAGGAACAGCTCCCTTTTCCCAGTGGGAGATCTGAGCTGCTGGTTCACACTTGAGGTGTGAGGACCAGCATGCTGCCGTGCTCTGCACAGGTAAGTGTTACCAGAGGCAGTATTGATGTCCTAGTGCAGCACTGGCCTCCTCTTGATGACTTTACACAATAAACCACTGTTCTCAGGCAGCTAGACTGTGTTCAGGGGTGAGGTACCTTTGCTTGACATGCTGCTGTGCTGTACATATGTACTGTCTGCTGTCACCTGCAGCATCCTCTATGCAGCATTGCCAAGTCATGAAATCAGGCTTCCTTAAGAGAGGAGAGAGGGCACCAGCTTTGAATAGGGTCATGTCTACCAAACCTTGGGTCTCAAGTCTATAGTGGTTACTGACAGTCACAGCACTGGTCAGCTGGAGATATTTAGTTCATAACTAACCCTCCCCTTTTGCACTGACCACAGTAGGTGTTCTGGGGGCTCCTATCACACTTGCTGAAAGCAGTCCATGAACTAAGCTGCAGCACAAACATGACCTTTCCTCTGTCTCTTAGCCTGTATGTGCTCTAAAATCTCTTCTGAAACTGGACAAAAGATCTGGCATGAAATTTTCCTTGATCAAAAAATAGACCTGGGAACATCTGCAGTAGATGTATATAAGTGAGACAGCAGCAGTAAATTTTTCTGCTTCCAATTGTGATTTTATTGTGAGTCCTCCCCAGAAGCTGCTTTTCTCTGGAGCTCTAAGAGAGAAATCTCCAATTTTACATAAAAATAGGTTTCTAGCTGGAATCTAAAGCAAGTTTTTTACATAAAATGCTATAGAGGAGGTGGAAGACCAGAAATTAGGCAAAAAGAAGCCCATAGTACCTTTACTACACCGCCAAGATTTTAATAAAAACCTTATGATTTTACAGCGGAAGACGTTTACCCCAAATTTCAAACATTCCGGGTTAGCAACACTGAAATTGCCTCTTTAGTAACTATTTCAAGATCACTTCAAGTCTTCCTCCTACTGTTTTCCAACAGTTTCAGGTGTTTAAAAAGATTTTAGAAATCTTTAGTCTGGCTTACAAAATTTTTGGATGAAGAGTCAGCTGTCCAAATTTCATAGAATACAGGTTGGAAGGGGGCCTCAGGGATCATTTCATCCAACCTTTCTTGGCAAAAGCATGTTCTAGGCAGTATGTCCCAGCACCCTCTTTCTTAAGAGTCCAATGCTGGGGAATCCAGCACTTTCCTGGGGAAATTACTCCAATGACTGATTTTTCTCATTCTGAAAAATTTTTCTGTTGTGTCTAATCAGAATCTCCCCAGGATGAACTTGTACCCATTATCCTCCTTCTTTTCCATGTGGCTCCTTGCAAAAAGGGAGTCTCCATCTTCTTATAGCCACTCATGTCTTGCAAAACGTCACAGTCCTTTTAAGAGAAAACACTTGAATGACCCCTTACTTTACTGCTGAATGTGGTGTTGTGCTTGAACTGAAGCCCTTTTTGCAAAGCCTGAGACAGACTTCAGGTTGTGTGACATTTGAGGAGAGACAGTGTTGTCCTGCTGCAGCATCCCTCCAGGGCTCAGGCAATGAAGAGTGCAGTTGCTCTGGCTGTAGAGCAGCTTTACAGCTTAATTCACATGCTGGGCCATCTTCATACATGGCACTAAGAGGTTCAGAGTGCCCACTGACCTGTTTTTCAGGTTTTGGAATTATAGAATAAGGTAGGACTAGAAAAGCTGTGCTATAAATGTACACCCTGCAAAAAGGTCACTGCACTTAAGAAGAATAAGATGAAAGCCAATTTTATGTCCCACTCTTGTTGCAAGAGCATTGAGAGGTCATACTTATGGACTTGCCATATCTGTGATGGATTTTTTCTCTTGATGAGAGGAGTTCAGGATACCTTTTGGGACCGCAAAAGGCTCTACAAGGTTGATGACAAAGAGCAAAAACCCATTTAGTCCCACTTCACTGAAAAAGTTGATGAAAAAGCAGCGTAGAGACACAGCCTAATGAAGACTTTTAATTCTACTTGAAGTGGTGGAGGAACTCAAATTACAGCTTGTGCTTTGAAAGTGGTAGGGCTGAGTTTTGGAAAGATGTCATTCCTCTTCCCTAATGTCTCCCCAAAGCCACTAGAGGGCCACAAAGTCCACCTTAACAAATTGTCCTTCGGCATTTTTGAAAACACCATACATAGAAGTGAATGTGTTTTCCAGAATCCTTGTGTTTTCTCATTTTGCTGTTATCAGAGGAATGTGTAGGGTGAACACAATCACAAGAAAATAAAGGTTTGGGGAAGAAGATACCTTGAGGGGTAGCATCACCAGTGACTTTTATCCACTAAGGATTTGCGTGGCTTTCTGGAGTTTGGTGGGAGTGGTATCTCCTCAGCAGCACCTGGATTTCACTCGTGTCTTTTCTGTTGTAAGAGACAGATGTATATGTAGTGGATTCTCTGAGAGTGCACAGGAAGCTTTTGATTTTTCACCACTCCCTATGAAGATGTTTGCCATATGTTAAACCTCACCTTAAGCCTTACTTCGAAGCTTGTCTTTTGGTTGTGGAGGAGTGAAGCAGCTGGGCTATGCTTGCTGTTGAGTATGAGTTATAAACAGTGTGAGTTCTTTCACGAACAAGAAAAGGCTCCTTTTGAACAATGTTTCTTTCTCCTTTTAGAGTTGAATGTGGAGGGCAGCAATGCTGTTCTGCTCTGTGTTTGTGGATGCATCTGAGCAAAGAACTTCTGGGCTTTTGGTCATCCTGAAGAAGAGCACTTCCTTGTGCTCTGTCTCCTTGCAGTCCAGAGTAACAACCAGATCTTTGGAGGCATTCAGACACATGAAAAGTTTAAAAATAACTCCAGAAATTTTTCCTTTTTGTTCCTTTTCCCATTTGCTTTTCCCTTTTCCTTTAATTAAATTAGCCTGCCACCTCACATGCCATGGTCTAAATTTGAGACATTTAGATAAATATGGGTAAAATTATGTAAAATTTTTGGCAGCCCTCTCAGGACTGAAACTGAAGCTGGATCATATGAAGAGACAATATGTCATTGGGACCAACCATTCACTCACTTCTGTCCTGGGAGAGTTTGAAATGTTGAGCAGTGAAATACAAAAATGTCATCATAAATTTTATGGCTTTTGCTGAAACACTTATGATTTGATGGATGATAGCTAGAGCAACTGACTCCACAATCCAGAGAGGACAAAAAGGGTTCCGATAACAAAATACTAAAATTGCCGGAAACCTTCTTAAAATACTTTGCCTGTGACATATAAGGAAGCAATGCTGCAATGTGGACTGGCTCTACTGGCATTTGCTTTAAATGACCTGCATCATATCAGTGGCCCTTCCATCCCAGACTAAAGAGGAGCTGTTCAGAATGACCTCTGTTATCCACTTAATACACTGTGCTTACACTGCCCTGTCTTTTCAAGGGCTGTCAATGGATACAAATGAGGCATAAACTATGTGTTTTCCTTTAGAGATAATATTGCCTTTCCAGAAATGAATTGGACATTTGCATAAGAAGTAGCATTTGAGACAAATGTATGACCGCTGGGCTGGTGAATTCCAGAAACACTTTTTGCTAAATCTGAAAGTAGATGACTAAAGTGTATTATGCAAGTCATGTCTGAGAAGTATTCATTTATCTCCCTTAAATACAAAAGAAGTCTAGATAACTTCATGGGCTGCATATTATATATATTTTTGTATATTATTATGTATATTTTTGGCGAGATTAATCCCACCTGTACTGTTGGTGTCATCATACAAGTCTTGTATTCATTTGTGCTAAATTACCCAGTACGGTCTCTTGGGGAGAGAAAAGCTTACCCTGCAGGCAGCTTTCAACATATATAGAGGCTTGAGACGCACTGCAGCTCTCAGGAATGATCAGGTAGAGTTCAGATATTCCAAAGGAGGTCACTTTCCCAGCCTGGGACTCTGGAGATGCAGCTGTGGGACCTCTTTGAGGCAGTGTTGTGAACAGGTGTAGCCAAGCTGCTGCTTGAGGAAAGCCTCACCAAAGGGCTTTGGCTCAAGGGTAACACACTTCTGTGTCCTGAGCACCTCCATGGGTTGCATGTTGGGGCCTTTCTCAACCCCACCTGCCAGCAACCCTCCGGGAGTGAAGAGTGTGCTTCGCACAGCAGCCTTACTAGGGACACAGCTTGCAAGGAGGGTGACATCCAATGGAAGGATGGAGAAAGAGGGCTTTGGTAAATCATTTAAAATACACCATCATTATTCAGGGCACAGATTAACCCAGTCTTTGCTTTCTTTTTTGGTCTTCTACTGCAGATGTTTCACTCATGTTACAAACAAATGTTCTATTCTTAAAATAATAAAGCTTTCTATTAAGGAGTGGTTTGAATTAGCAGTAATTTGAATTTTATTTTTTACTTTAAGAGGGCATAAATGGAATTATAAAATTCTTTATAGTATTTGAATTCCTTTCATAAGCATGCTTTGGGTCTTGAGGGTTGTTCATAACAAACATATGTTAGATCCAAGTACCTTTCTTGTTAAAACCTTTGTGTTTTGGGACACAGCCAGATAGGATGACAGAATATATATTATTTTTACAGCTTATTTGTTGGGTTGACAGAATGAAGAATGTTTTATCCTTGTGAGAAAATTAAACATTCCCATCTAATTTTAAAAAGGGATTGTCTAAAGGACTTGCTGTAAGCCTTTGTATGCTTTCAGGATCTTCTTCCTGTTCATTACGAATGGTTCTGTATTCTTTTGCAATCAGCCCTCATTATTTATTGTGTCATTTCAATTGTAAGTGGTTTAAAAATGTCTAAAAAAGCTCTGTGGACATCTAGTGTGTTAATTGGATGGGGAAGAAGAAGGTGTTCTTGAAGTGAGGAATTATACGTAGTATAAAATATCTCTGGGCAAGATACTGCAGTTTAGTGGCTGGTTGTATGGTTTATTCACTATTGAATGAGGAGCAAGAATTCCTTTCAGGCAATGGTTGTCTGTTGAGTTGTTTTTGTTTTTAATAATGCTGCTGGGAAATTTAGGAAAAAAAGGAAGTTAATTTAATTTAAAAAGAAAAAGAGAAGACTTGCATTCTCGGAAAAAAGAAAATTTTCTGAAATAGAATTTATCTCACCCTCCTTTAGGCTAATGAATAATAACATATTCTGCTGACAAAAGGTAACTTTAGAAATATGATATCATCACAGCTAAATCTTGTTGAATGATCCCATGCAGTTAGCAGGACACTCGTGACAGCCTCATACAAATTACCCTCTCCTTGAATTTCAGATCCACTTTATGTTTCTTTTTATTATTTCTCTCATTGTCACTATCTCCAGCACTGGTGAGAAACACCTGGAGTACTGGGTCCAGTGCTGGGATCTCAAGTACAAGAGGAACAGGGACAAGTTGAGCAAAGGAGCATGAAGGGATGGGAGCATCTGACACAGGAGTGTCTGAGACAGCTGAGACTGTTAAACCTAAAGATAAGATGGCTCCAGAGGGATCTCACCAATGTCTATAAATATCTGATGAACAAGAGTAAGAAAGAGGGTTCCTGGCTAATCTCAGAGGTTCTCAGTGACAGGACCAGAGGCAGTGAGCACAAACTGAAATACAGGAGACTCCCTCAGAACACAGGAAAACACTTTTCTACAGGGAGAGTGATTGAACTCTGGCACAGGTTGTCCAGAGAGGTTGTGGAGTGTCCATTCTTTATTAGCCTGGAGAAAGGAGGCTCAGGAGTGACCTTATCACTCTCTACAACTCCTTGAAAGGAGGGTGTAGCCAGTTGAGGGTTGGCCTCTTCTCCCAGGTCTCCCAGACCTCAGAGGTCTCTTCCAGCCTAATTGATTCTGTGATATTCCAAATCCATCTGAACGTTATCCTGGACAGCCTTCTCAAGATGACCTTACCTGAACTGGGGGGTTGCCTAGACCATCTCAAGCCACAGCTCTTCTGCGCTTCTGACACTGTTTCTGCAGTTTGACAAGAGCCAGGACAGGCTGTGGCTGAGCAGCCTCGGTGCTACTTAGTTTATATGCAGGCTTGAGCTTCTGAAAAAAGCTTTGTGTCGAATTACAGACTGAGAAAGAGATTTCTTCATTTCCACAGTGAAATAGAGCCAAAGACCAGAATGGACAAAACATACATCCAGACCGAAGCCCTGTGCATTAAAAGCCATAATGCCTAATCTAAATGAATTAATAGTAAAATAGGATCTTCAGAGGCTGTGTAGTCTGTCTCTTTGTCCCTAGGCAGAGCTAATGTACCTAAATCATTACTGGCAACGTTTCCAGTCATCAATGATCCTTACGATTAGAAAGAGCTCCTTGATATCTAAGCGAAACTTCAGCAACTGTTGGCCCTAGAATCCCAGTCTTTTTGTCACACTGAACATTGAGCAGAGTTTGCAAGACTGCTGCCATTCCCTCCTCAGCCTTTTCTTCTCCAGTCTGAACAAACCCTTCAATTCTGGCCACCTTTTCTCACTAAAGACACAGGAAAAAGTCATGGGGGACTTTGAATCCAAAGAGTGGCACATGCCTGTAGGTTATCTGCCTAGTCTAAGTGCTACCAAATGAATTACCTGGCACTCTTAGGCTGACTGTTGAAAACAGCCCTGCTGTGATGTGTGGCATGTACTGAAGAAAATGATCTTGCAAATGCACTTAGAGGCTTTTGGAACATTTTATCAAGACTAAAAACAGTGTTTAGGTCAACCCGTATGTACCTAAATGAAACCAGTGTTCCCCATGAGCAAAGAGGGATACAGGGTGTCTAGTCCCTGGTGTCACTGGGCTTCCTGCCTTGTCAGGCAATGCCTGAGCTTTGGGACAACTGTTCACTGCAGGTTTACAACTGAGATTCTTTGACAACGTCCTGTGTGGAGGAACTTGTCTCCTTCCCCAGGAGCGCTGGGAGAGCTGCCTCCTGCTCCAGGCACTCAGCTGCGTTCCCAGAGCTCAGGAAAGCTCTTGTCCCTGGGGGCATCATCGGCACCTGCAGCACAGCTGAAATGCACTCACCCAGAGGATGCACTGAGGTTAACCAAGTTCACAGAGCACTGTAATGCCCCAAAGTCATGCCCTTCTCAGCCCTGATGGGAGCAGAGACTACACTAGCAAGCACTTGAGGCATTTTCTTTGCTACCTCAGAGCACCAGGTAAACCTTTGCCTTCAACCACCATGATCTGCCTGAAGAAAGCAGTAGAAAGCAAATGGATAAATACTAGTCAAAATAGGAAAGAAAGTAGGGGAAGAATTACTCCACATCATGCCCTCTCCTCCTAGCCTGGTCAGGCAGTAAAGACCTTGAAAGACGGATTTTACTTCTGTATTTGTTGCAATACAAAGCCAAAGGAGTTATGAATGCACTAAATTCAACACAAGCAATTCAGCTTTCCCCCAGGAACAGCACTATTTGCCTAGAGACAACTTAAAAATAAGAAGAGATAAGCCTTATATGCTGAGTTAATGAAATCTGTAGCTTCTATAAACATAATAGGGCTAGAAACAATAAACCAAGAAAACTGGTAAGAATTTGCAATCACAAAAAAAGTTGCTGCTATGGGGAATAACAAGGAACAAGAGTCTGCTCTTATAAAAGTCTCTGCAAAATTTTTTTCTCACTCATTTCACTTTGAAAACACCTTGAGAAATAATATAAGGTATATTCTGACATTAAAATTCTGCAAAATGAATAGAAAGTCACAATACTTTTCAGTGCCACCTAATCGGTATTTTTATTCAAGTGAAGTCACTGAATAAAAACAGATAAAAGAGGAATCGGGCCCAAAGTACTGAAGTGGATAAAATAATTTAAATGCAAAGTGTAGTCTATTAAAAGTAGAGTGCACATTTATATGTTCGGAAATGTACTGATGCTTTCAATCTCTCTCACATATTACTGAAGTATGAACTATTTTACTCAAAACATTGTAGTCTAATTCTTCTGTCAAACTCCATTGATTTTAATAAGATATCACTGTTGTAACAAGGCACAGAATTAGAAATTAAAATGTTCTAATGCAGGCATTTGCTTTTACAGATCTATTTCAGATGTCCTTGATTATGCTTTGCTGTGGTCTTTGAAATCACCTTCCAAATCCTTTCTGTGGAGGCTACAGTGTTATTCCTAACCTCTTCGGGAAATGCTGTTTCTAGGAGTTGACGAGGCCCCAAGGCACTTTGCAAAGTTTGCATTTCTCCTGATACCAAGCACATGAGCTGCACCTGTGGCTGTTAGTGGGTATGACAACAGTATCAGCTTCTGGCAGAAGGACTATTATTGTCTGCTTTGACTTGTTGTTATGAGCACCGACAACAAAGGTGCAAGATCACCTATGACTGCAAAAGGCAAATAGACCTGATAGCTCAAGAGACTGAAAATTATTTGAGAAAGGTTAGGGGTTTGAGCTATATTTAAGATGTATGGGTTTAAAGTTCTCTCTGGCAGAATGTCAATTGTAATACATTTGTAAATTGAGGAAAAAAAGCATAATATAATTTTTCAGCAGTTTGACAAATGAGACATTGGGGAAAAATGTTTATCCTAGAACAGAAAAAGCCCATGAAGCCTCTGTCACAGACCATGGACTTTTCAAACCATGGTCACCACACTTGCAGTAGCTGATTAAGCCATATTTGGGACTATCATCGGCTTAATTTTGATTTCCTTTATCACTGTTTTACAAAGACCAGAGCTGGGTGAAGGTTAGAAAACAGATTTAATTAGGTTTTTTTGATAAAGTTATTAAGCCGTGCTTTTTATTAGGCATTCATATCTACTGTCTGTTTCCCTCAATAGCCAGAGGGTAAAAGAGATCAGCAACGAGTAGGTCTGAAAGAATAAAGATTTGTATGAATAAGAATATAGAAACAGAATTATAAGGCATGTTTTGAGGGAAAAATGTAGAAAAATGGCTTGGGAAAAAAGGTGAAAGTAAAAAGATACTGAGATATTTGGTGAGCTTTTGTTATTTTGCAGATTTGAAACAATAATCAAAACCATTTGTCACAATGGTTAATTTCAACATTTTTCAAAGTAAAATGCTTCACTTTCCAAATGGAAATTATTTGCTCTCCTTTGATTTCATAAAATCACTACATTGTTTTAAATGGACAGCACTGAAAGCACATTGACTCATGATATTTCTGTAGTAAAAAAAAATAATCCTGTTCAGCTGCAAATAATTCTACTCCTTGATTTTGCAATATTTTTGAAAATGTTTCAGTTTTTATTCTGGCCAGGAAATACTACATTTTGTGGTTGCTAGTGAGTTAAAAAAGTAAAATAGACTATTTTCTTAGCTGATCGTATTAGGTGGTAGCACTCCATATCATAACAAAGACCAAAAGATGCTACACTCAGACTAACAATTGAGAAGGGGAAAAGGCACAGAAAATTTCATCACAACCCCCTGCTAGTATTCAAGTATTTGGTAGAAGAACAGTTGCACTGATTTTGATGGTAACATAATCAAAGGTGAAGTAGTAGTAATTCACTGATAGAGCTGTAGCATAAACAGTCCTGTTTTTGTTTGAGGGGAAAAGAGAAGTGGTTTGCTAACTTACCCCAAGAAGGTGGCTAAAAATTTTACCTTGAAGTTTTGGTTTAATTTGCTTCATTTGTTTTAGTAGTGGTAAAAAAGGGGAAAAAAAAAAAAAAAAGAAAATGGCCTGATAAAAGGAAAACATCAGTGATGGAGGAAGGACAGTCAGTCATCTTTTCCACCTTTTACAGGATTTAGGTAGCACTGGGAGGGAAAACCGCACCCAAATTTTATGGAAGAAAATCAATTTAATGAAAAGCCTTCCTGAAAGATATGTATTTTTCCCCTACACTTTTCCTTCATCTAGAGCATCATTCTGGTTTGGGGAATTAAACTTGTACCTTTTGATGCAGTGGGGACTTGCAGGCACTCCTGCTCTTTGTTTGACTGGAGTAGAACTCAACCAGCAGAGACCCTGTTTCAGTGGCATTGACTCTGCTCTGATGTTCTTCAACTTGAGTCCTCAAAACAAGTGGTAGCATGCGGCATAGTCTGTAGTTTGAAGTTGGTCTGGGCATCTATATTACCTGAATAAATTTTAGTGAAAAAGTGATGGTAAGAATGCAGTGCTTTGTGGCTTTGTGAGAAATAAGCAGTTCTCTGTAAATTTTTTTTTACTTTTCACAATATGGATCTTGACTGTTTTTGCACACCTAATTATCTGCCTTGCATTCTCATTCCTTGTTTTGTCATAAACTTTTTTGTCATTGACATATGATCATATCATTTGTCACAAATGTCTGCCATAATTTTTTTTGCCATACATCCTCATCTTGCTCCACCCCTTTTCCATGATGGACAGGGGTCTGGAGCTATAAGTGGGTTATGACATTCACTGCCACAGCCTAGGGCTGATAAGGGTCCCCACGAGGGATGAAACTGCACAGATGTCAGACAGCCATGGTGCAAGGAAGGTCTCTCCAAACCTCGTTGTGTTCTCATAAAAATATGGAGTAACTAGGGAGTCAGTGGAGTAACTAGGGTATTTTGATGGGATTTCCCCACCACAAAGCTAGAGGGGGTGATGAAGAGGGAAATGATGGAGCTATACTCCTAGATCCTGTCATGTGCTTTTTCTTTCCTCAGGGATAAAAGCTGCTCTAAGAGATCTTTGATCAATATCTAGACATTTATTTGACAGATGCAATTAAAACTGAAAATGAAGGTAGTATATTCTGAAAAGAGTTGGACTGATCTAGTTTAATGAAGATATTTGACAAAATTATATAACATGTGGTACAAAAATAGCACTTCTATTCATCTCCATAGTAGAAGAACAAGACAACTTACTGTAAAATTGAAAAAAATCCATTTTAAAGCTGATAAAAGAAAATATGTTTTTATACAGCATGCTGTTAGCCTGGAACTCACAATTTCTATCACACGCAACTTTTGGCTGGGCTGACCATTACTTGTGGGAACATTGAGACAGCTGATAGTAAAACGCTGAAATAAACTTGGCACTTAAATGTGCATGGGCACACACATGAACATTAGATCATATATTCTTGTCTTTCATGAAGACCTTGTAACAGAGGTAAGTGGCTTTTGTTTTCAATTAAATATAAAAGAAATCAATAAAAGATACTAATCCTCAATGGAACTAGTCTGTGTGAGATACTTGCGAAAATAGTTATTTTTCCATTCTGCTCCAATTTCAGGCCTCTTGCTTAAAATATGTGTCCAAACAACATGACTCTAAAGCTCATCCCTAGTGTTTAAGATGACAATAATTATCTCTTGCAATGACTCTACAACTCTACAGTGAGCTTTGACAGTAATAATAAAAAACTTTACTATTTCCTTTTCTGTGCAGGAGGCATATTATGTTATATTTTTATTTCATGTTTCTAGACTTCTATATTCAAATTTTTTCCTTAAGTAAAAAGTATATTTTGTATGTAAAATAGATTTAAACAAAATTTTTAGAGTGGAGGATGCAGAAAGGGGTAAATCTTCAGTTATCTTGACTTTCCCATGGTTAAAGGAGTCTGTAAGAGAGTGGTGAATTCATAACATTGTTAATTTCCACCAATTTCTGTTTTACACTTGTGTCTCTCTGCCATTCCCTTTTTATCTGAAGTGTCTGAGCAAGGCTCACTGGCAACCATCTGCCATGGATTTTATTTTCATTCCACTGCACTAATAGCAAAGTTATTTATCTCAGAGTGCCTTACTCAATAAAATAATTGTTGAGCAGTGATTGTATATGGGGTGGCTCTCTCTGCTGCTAAGAGTTCATAGAAAGAATATGGGTTTCTTTCCCCCCAGTGTAATGAAATTAAAATGCACGTCCAGCTGATCCATGTGTCATGTGTGGTAGCTGTGTGTTTGTTGGTTGAGTGTGGGCTATAAGGACAAATGACTCCTCTGTCACCAGCTGGCAGTGGGATGAAACTTAAATGAGAGCCACAGCTGAGGTCCACGCCTGGTGCTCACCACCACTCCTGTGCATGCTGCTGAAGGTGCTGGGGCAGCAACCTGAGAGATTGCTGGGAGAGAAGGGCAAGAGATCACCTCCAGTTCAGCTGTCTTCTGCTCAGCCTCTGGGTTTGGAGGATGCTGGAAATGATCCTCAGAGAATAAAAGACTTTTCCTTCCAGCCTCTCAAGCACCATGCTGTAGGGAATAAATCAACAACTAATTTGGAAAATATTCTTGTCGGCAAAATGCTAAATTTGTCTATTGTACACTGTTGCTTGCTGGCATTTAAACAAATTTTATACAAATGTGTTTCTCTGCCTTCTTGTTTTATTGGTGATGTTCTTTATTTAAGCAGGTTGGTCTGATTTTTTGTGTATTTCTATAACTTCCTGTGATTCAATGCAACCATTCTAGCTTATTTTATGTATATTATTATACAATATATACCTAGATATTTAATCAAATTTTGTCTACCTTGAAATGGAAATCAGTTCACAATTATGCATATAGAGCTTAATCTTCACAAAGGTGCACAGACACTTAGCTCAGTAGAAAAGGGGACTGAGAGGCATTAAATAGACCAGAAGGCATCAGCAGCTTTCAAATACATTTCCTCTTGCTAAGTATTTCCCGTCAAACAAACATGAAAGAGTAATCACAGTAATAGAAGACCTTACTAGATGTCACCTTTCCCCACTCAGGACTTTTGACAGTCTCTCTTATCAGTTAAGAGCTGTGTCACTTGGTGATGCAGATGCCTGACTTGCTCATTCCCACCAGCACTGGAGTTTGCATGGGTGTTCCCTGCTCTGCTTCACTGAGCTTCAGCATTTCTAAAGGGTGCTTTGACTTGGACTGACAGACCTCTCCTGGAGCAAAGAAATAGATTAAGATGCATGGAATAAGAACTGAACTCTTTAAAAGGTGCAGAACTGAACTCTTAAAGGTACGATATTTTCTCAACAGCAAAGTGAAATTTCCTGGAACTCACCAATTACAATACTATTTGGAAAATATTTTAAATTTATTTTGATTTTATCACTTTGTTATTTATGGGTTAATGTGCAATGCTATGACTATTCCCCCATGTCTGAAAAAATATGATCAATGGCCATCAATGAGTTGGGTCTCAATCCTGAAGTAGTTACCTATGAGTTTTTAATTTTTATTCCTTAACTCATGTTAGATTTTAAGGGGTTTAATCTGAGGCATGATTAACTGCAGAGCATGAGGTAAAGTACAGTAAGTGTAAACACCCTATCTTTCCATATGTGTATGAGCATTTTTGTATTTCAGAGCCTTGGTGAATGGAGGTAGTATACACATTTTGAATAATAAAAAAAAACCCCCCAAAAACCAGAAAAGCATTAAGAAAGATAGACTATGTAATGTACTTGTGGACCCAATGTGACCCAGCTGTGCTCTCTGCCTCCTCTCTGCCTGTACTGGCAGGGGATACCTCTTGGAGCACTGGCCCTAGCAGAGAGCCAGTAGTGAAGTGCACTGACCCTTCAACCTCCTCTCCCTGCACACAGGGAAGATGAGGAGCGGCTTGGCCAGAGGGACTTAGTGTGCATTTTCCAGAGGGAGAAATGGTGTGGACCACACTAAAGATCATTGTTATTTGCATCTCTTGTGACCTTTCAGAATAAGACCCACTGCACACATGGTTGACCTTTCCATGGTCCAGCTGCTGCAGAGTTTGCAAAGAACGTGTTTAACTTTGCTATTTACAACAGGAATTGTATATTTATAATGCAGGGAAAGGTCTTGCACAAAGACCAGAGGACCTAATCACCCCATATCCTCTAGACCCAGGACAGTCTTAATGTGTTTTTACAACTATGTCCCTTCAAGTAACGCAATGATGATATTTTAAAAATGACTGCATTCACGTCCAGTTTGAGCCAAGATAGGTGTAAAGTTTTCCCGGATAGAGCTATGGAGGAATGCAAAATTTCTGTTAAATGTGCTGTGTCCACAGGTCATCTGTGTGTTTTGCTTGACTTGCTGTTGGTCTTTTCCCCTTAGCTGCCGCGAGTTGGGCAGACTGGGGCTGGACTGGTTTGGGGTGCTCTTCATCCCTTTTAAGTTGAAGGGTTAATACAAGATGGATCTAGCTGGGATCCTTGCTACCTGCATAGCTACAAATACTCTGTGTTCTACTCAGTGATGAAACTGGAAACACTAGACAAGAGACAACAAATCCTTATAATAAAGGGACACTGGAAACAAATATACTGTGAAAACATTTCTTATATAATTGTATTCTGAAGTCATGTGATTGGTGAGAGGAGCTGAATGAGGAAGAATGGGGAGTTTAGCTGATGGTGGTCACCTTTGGAATAATTTTTCTGAACAAGTTTTTACCCTGTATTTTTACTTGGCCTTCCTGTGCAACGTTGGTTAATGCACATTTTTGCTCTGTCTTAGAATCATGGAATCTGCCTTACACGTTGTTCTTCGTTTCCATTGTTTCACTAAAGTGGCACAGCTCTGAAAGACCAATTCGGATGTATGAATTAACCAAGCAACCCATGGCTTAAAATAAATAGTTTTAGAAGGAAATCAGGAAGAACTTATATTACATATGATAATTATAATAGGTCACTGAATTTAAGACTAAAAGGCAATTTAATATGGAATCTGTCTTGACTAGCTGTCAAAGCTAAATTAGGAACACACAGGGGAACTAGACTATCAAAGACAGTCATTTAGTGCCTTTCATATAAGGGGAGAGAAACAGATACCATCACAGAGCAAGCTTTTCCAAAGATACTTAGATATGTATTTTAGATATACTTCACTGGTTATGGAAAATCCTAGCTGATTAGCTTAGACTGCATGATGAACATGTAAATTAGATGAGGCAAATCTTTGTCTTGGTACTGTAGCAAAGAAGATCATGAGATAAGGGAACTGGAAGTTATTAACAGCCATGGCTAACAGTAATGACATTTGAATCATTGAGATAACAATATTAAACAATGAAGAAATCCTGAAGAATCACAGAAGTGTGCCATTAGCTTACCTGCTTATAGTCTCCCACATTCACAAAGTCTATACTGTCCCTCTGCACAGAGATGGTTGTTTGCCCCTCTTGCGTGGTCAATAGGATATAGGGGACACTGGAAGGTGTGGAGATTCGGTTATATAGACCTGTCCGTGGTGTCTAAATTGACAGAGTTGTAGCTGAAACACATTTAATGTGAAAAGAAGCAATCAGCATCAATGAAAAGATATGAGGTTTCCTTTGGAACTGAGGAATGGTCATTTAGTAGTGACTGGAGGAAACATGAAAATGCTGACCTAGAACCCAGGAAGTCATTCAAATATTTGCTGTTTTCCTGTTTTGTATTTCAGTTCTGAACTTAAGGTTGCGGCAAATGAGGCATCGTAGTCAAAATATGTTACTGGCCGCAACAGTGGCAGACATTGCTAGCTGCAGTGAAATTAGAAATGCTTGTTTAAAAACCTCCTCTCAACATTAACTCTAGTACTACATAGACAAAATACTAATATTCTTGTTTCAGAATCTACTAGCTTGATTGAGTGAATATTTGTGATAGGAGTTACTTGGGAGCTACTAAAATATGACACTTAGAAAATTCTGGTGTACCAGCAGGGTTGCTCAGCTCCTAGGAAACAACATTTCACCAGCTCTAGATCAGCAATAGGCTCTGTGCATCAAGAGGGTACGTTCCTGGTTACTTCTGCTTAGTGACTGTTCTTTTGGTTGAGAGTTGGAAAGAGAATTAATGAGCTCATGGTGTTCCTTGCTGTCTTTGTAGGTGGACAAACAGGATGTGCTGAGACTATGAGAAAGGTGACAATTCAATTACTTTAGTTTAAGGGACGGGAAGGCTGAAAATATTTGCTTTGAGAATGGGAAGGCTATTTAAGAGCTATTTAAATGCTGTGTAGCTGGAATATTAAACAGATATTGGAGAGTATTGAGGGGAAAAGACAGAAATGGCAGGAAATTCTTGTGGTATGATTGTAACTTGCCTGTGGGTAAGAGGTGTCATTGAATTAGCTGTGAATCATATGAACTTGGCACCGCACTGTGATTTTTGGCCTCTATCAAATTGCAGTGAGTGCCTGTGCATTTCGTGGCTATATTTTCATGTTCCCTCTAATCAGTTCTTGTATGTCAGTAATTTTGTAATTCTATTAAAGGCTAAGCTTGAAGAGCAAGCTGTATGCAAATCCTCTGACATTGCTGACTTTCTATCTGCGCTAGAAAAAAATGACAACACAAGTACAATGAATGGGGTAACCCTGCCTACTGGCAGTATTACAGAGCCAGAAGGCATTTTTGTAGGGGCCATGAAAAGTGTGAGAAGCAGAAATAACTAGGAAAGAAAGTAATTGTATCCCCAGAATAAACACAGAGTGGAAGTCAGCGTTTCCTCTAAGTGTTAACCTGTGGCCATTCTAAAATCCAGATTTGTATCCGTCCAGATGACAACTCCAACCACTGTTAAGAGAGTATCCTGGCGTGCACGAGAGGAACCTGCTGGGCAGCTAAGCATGCCATGGGCTGTTCTCACAGCTGCTCCTCTGCCAGTCTTTGAGGGTTCTGGAGATGCACCTGCTGTTTCCTCCAAAGCCATAGATGAGGAAAGAAGGGCTGACTACTTCCCTCCAGCAACTAGGAGTGTTTCTCCCAAAATCAGAGGGATCTGCAGTATCTCAAAAAGGGAGGTGCAATGGCTTTGTTCAGTGGGATTTCTGGGCCCTCCATCCTCCTTTGCTATGGTCCACTGAGAATGGTGGTGTTGCAAGTAATGTTGAACCCTGCAGCATTTCCCACATCTCTGCTGCTGAACATCCAGAAGCTGGGTTCTAGGAACTATGTGTTTCTAAAAATGGATTGCAGGCTGTCCTAGTTCCAGCCAAAGACAGGGTTAATTTTCCCAGTAGCCCTGAGAGGATAGTTTGGAGCCATGTGGGCATGGCCAATACATCCAATACATGTCTGGGGGGGGACTCTCACACTTCTGAGAGGAAGTGGCACCATTTTTCAGTCAGGGGAAAATGTGGTGGATGTCGGGCCCATGTACCACTGTTCATTGTCTCAGCTTGGTGAGCATCCTGCTTGTAAATTGCCCTCTCTTTGTACACTGCTGCTATTAGTGTTGTTGCTGTTACTGTTCATTTTCTTATCTCATTGCTGTTTCCAGTAAATTGTTCTTATCTCAGCCCATAATCTCTGCCTTTTGTGTCTCCCACTGGAGGGGGAGGGAAGCAAGCAATCCGCATCTGATTTGGGAGTCTCCTTGTAGGGGGGCACTAAACTAGGGAGTGCTGTTCCTAAACCACAACACAGCCCAAGGTCATCCCTGCCAGTGGATGGGACTTGTGACTACTCACAGCGGCAGACTTCCAGTACCTGCTCACTTCATCCCTTGCCTATTCTAATTCCCTGACAAATCCAGTGCTGGTAGGGAGCGCATTTATGATGTGTTATGCAAATGCGAGCCAGGGCTACAGTACATGTCATAGCAATGTAGCCAATATCAATAGTTTACAGTGCAGTGAGTCTTCTATTATTTGAAGCTGGGATAAAGAATAGAAGTCAAATTAAAATCAAGATTATTGGTCCACTGAGCTGAAAATAATTTGCCTAATGTGTGGATTTCACTTAAAAACATGTAATCTTTTTCTGACTCTTACTTTCCTTGAAAGAAAGGCATCACGAATTTTATAGTACTCGTTTAAGAGCAAGTTTCATATTACTCATGGATAAGACTTCTTGAGCCAATAACACTTTATTCCTCCTCATTTGATTCTGTTCTTCTGGAGAATTGTTTCAGATATATTTGGCTTTGAGATAATGCAAATGTGGGATTTTGTGCTTCTGAGAAGTTTGTCCCCTTCTGGTCTTGCCCTTGATAGATAAATTCTTTTTCGCACACACACAATAATAAAATGTTACTGTTGTAATTTAGAGAACAGTAAACCAGTTCCACATGCATGTATTTCCCCAGACTCTCACAACAACTGAAAGGAACTGACATTTTTGTCAGCTGTCTGCTTTGTGCAAAAAGAACACAAAGAAAACAAGCAGAAATGTCAAGTTTAGGTAAATGTGGAGGCTTCACAGGTTATACAGTTTGGAATATTCTCTACCATGAGAACTTTCCTTCAGTGGCTCTGAGATACCTGAGCTTTTCTGCAATTTAAAGACCTTGTATATTTTTGTAATATGTGGTGGTTGATGAAACCATATTTTGTGATGAACATCTGTGGTTTTTATTGTAAGCACTTCCCTCTAGCACTACATGATTATGACTGAATGTACCTCCATAAGAGTTCACTGCTAAAGTCTGATCCTGTGGACAAGCATCAGATCAGGGAGGTACATCTGTTGAGAAGGATTAAACCTTCTCTTTCATCTGTGAAGAGGCCACACAGCGTGCTTCAGCCACAGTTGTGCACACAGAACAGAAGATGGGCCTGATGCTTCTATCACAGGTAATTTTGTGCCCCAGTGGCTTTTGCACTGTCAGACAATTTTTCTGGGATAGGTTTCACAGGAGTCTATGCCTGAGCTAGACGTAGGGATGCTCTTCACAATCAGCAGAGCCATGAAGGGCATGTAGCTCATATTGGACAAATGCGTCTGTTCACTAGCTATCAAGGAAGTCTAGATAACCAGTCCAGATGTAGACACTAGCTAACGACATGGCTGGGGTTTTCTGCTGAATTTCAGTGTAGGTATGTTTCTCTTCTTTATTGCTCAGCTTCTGCATTTTATAACCTGCCAGTGCCCCCATCAGGAAATAGGGCCAGCAGAGTCAATTTACATGGCCTTGTTGCTGCAAGTTGTTCCACAGAGTGCAAGCATCCCATGGTCCCGAAGACATGGTGCCCTCAACTCGTGTGTTGATCTGCTCACAAATTTGTGATGCTTATCACTAATTTTCTCAGGGTACATTTGACCATGTTCTCTGTTCTTCCCATATTTAGGGTTTCTTGTCTCAATGGTGGATAGGTGTTATAATTTATCACAGAAGTTTTTGTGAAGGGGGATTTTTTTTAAGGTTTATGTCCAGGCTCAGTACAGATGGAAGCATATCTGATCTGCTTGTCTGGCTGGTTTGCTGAAACATATTCCACCACTAATCTGAAAAAGCCAAGGCTTTTCTTTTGAAAAATTGGCATGCAGAAGCAAATCTGGTCCCAGCACTGCAGATGCATAAAGCACTTTAGCAGAGGGATAAATGTGGTTCTTCTGCACAGACTGTGCTGCTTGTCTCTGCAAAACACAATCCTTCTGTCAGAGGATCTCTGCAGGAAAGACAGAGTAGTGCTGATCCTGGGGGATAGTTTGCAGCTTTTCACCATCACCTTTGCAACTGATTCAATGCATGAAATCAAAGCCTGCGAGAAGGAGAACTCTGAAACCACTTTTGCATTTAATGAAGGGCAATTTGGAAACTTCAGAAAGAGTCATATTCTTATCAGTCAAGAGTCAGAAGAAACATCTGATATCAGTGCCTTTTTTTTGGTACAAGATGACATTTTGAGGTTGTTTCGTGCCTCTAAAAATGTCTGTGAAACATACATGGAGAGTGGAGAGGGAAATTTTGTCTGAATGCATTAAGGTGAGATATAACTGTGCAGCAACATTTTAGATTCCCTCTAAACAAAGGGCTGAACAGTAGAGGACAAGGCCTAGGATAGGAAGAGCATTGCTTCCGCATGTCCTTCTTCTCAAATTATTCAGGATAGAAGTGGAAAAAATGCTTTTATAATGGTGGGCTGGGAATATATAACCATTATTTTGTCCTTATGCTATTACAACAGAGGCCTGATGATTCTTCAAATGAACTCCTGCAGCTGAGAATGCATTAATAAAAGTGTCCTGCTTATCCTGCTTTACTAGACTTTCTAGGGTAGAAAACTGGGTATAGCTTAGTTTTTTCTATTTTCCACAAAAATAATTGGAAATAAATGAATCTCTCTTAGAATGGGCATTGGAATCAAATCAATTAATAAAATATTGCTGTTCCCACATGGTCATGTAACTGAACAGAATTGTATTTTAATAGTCAACATATACATATAAGAGCACTGAAAGACAATTATATGTGTAGGGGAAATTGAGGGACTTCTGTGGTGTTTTATGACAAGATCTGCATGAGTGAGAAGAAATATGTACAAACTATGACTGGATGTGACAGCACTGCCCATCACTTTGGTCAGAGTTTCATGAGCCGTCAGACCAGGAGAAACCATCCAGTATGAAAGTCATCTCACCTGGAGAGAAGTTCAATGTCCCATATCATTGTGAATTGCCCAGCGCACACTTTAGAAACAGTGGAAAGAAACAGGTGCCTCTGGCAAACAATTCCTCTGCCCTGTTTTTAGGATTGAACACAGTACCCCCTGAAGGGTGCTTATTTTTTTAAGGAAAGTGCCTCAGCCTGAGGTGCTGATTTGAGCTGTAAATGAATTATGTTTAGATCCCTAACTTAGGGCAGTTGAATCTCACTACTAAACTGATGGGAGACTTAATATGAAATTAAATTTTTGAGCTAAAGCATTTTATGGAAAAAACCAACAAACCTTGTGTTTGAAATGATCAGTCATGAAGGATCTGCTGCATTTTCTAGTAAATCAATACAGCTATATTTGTGTTTATACTGTTTTTAAAGCCCTTTGCTTTATTTATAGCTTGAATTAGTCTACCTTCAACTTTTAGCTGATAGATCTCATTAAGCCCTGGCCTGCTCCAGTAAGCTACTGCATAGCTTTGCTCCCATGCAGTGTATATGGGGATTTATCTCTTTTTAATTCACTTGTCTCAGTATCAGGTATCTAGTCTGAATAAATCATTTACTTTCCCCTCGTAGCCCATGGAGACAGATAATGATTTATCCAGGTTGTTTGGGACATTTGTTTTCTGCTGGAGGAAAAGCATCCTGGGGTGATGACACTTTCCTTCAGTTACACAGGAGGCCGGGAAGAGGTGACTTACACTAGGTGACACTAGATCAGCTAAGATCAGGTGGAATACATTCTTCTCTGAGATGTGCTCATGACATTCCTAACCTTGGTTTCATTAAATTAAACACACTAAGCTACTGGAAACAGCCTTTAAAGGTTTTCTTAAATTATTTTTTCGTCTTCCTTCCCTTTCTTCTATAGTCTGTTGCGTTATTCTCAACTGAATTCTTCTGAGTTTCTTAACAGTCCTCTCAATGAGTGGACAGATGTGGATGAGTGACCAGAAGTGGACACTCTTGGCTCAAAGGAACATACTTTCCTGCTCCTAGTTGGGATTCTCATTTGAAATTGTAGGGATTATGACAGCACAGTGCTTTGGACAATGCCCAGTCCCTCACGCCTCAGTATGATTGATTTTCTTCCATGAACCTCAAATCCTTTCTAAATAATCACATCCCAAAACATGGTTCTCCATCCTGTGCACATGGCTTACAGCCTTTGAAAGGATAAATGTTTTGAGGGACTAAGATAAACCGATTTATTTTTAAATTCCAGACCTCAAGACACATAAGGCAGACACTTTGTAGAAGGGTAATACTTAATCTGTAAAATTTTACCTTAGCTGAAATTACAGTGATGTGGCTCAGAGGAGACAGTATTTTGTAAACCATATGTTCTCCACTCATGGAATCACAGTGTAGCCACAGAAAGTAGACATAAATTAACTCTTTGAATGCCTGACAATCTGTGATGCAGAGGAACTCTGCAGGAATTCTGCCTCATGCTCACACATCCCTCATATGTGCAGTGGCAGGTCTTTGGAAGGAGACCTATGTTTTCTGTGCCCATAAATGTCAGTTTGGCTGGAATCTCTTCTCAGCTGAACCAGTCTGAATCTAAAGGAACATCACTGACTGTGCAGCTGTCACTCTAGGTTTACACACTTGTAACTCAGCCTGTTCTGAAATCTCAGTCAGTCTGCATATTCATGGACTGAGTGTATAATTTACTGAAAGTTTGTCTGCAAGAGATAAAATAAGACAAAGGATACACAGAAAAATTTCTCCATTTCACAGATATCCTCAGAATCTTAGGAAAATGTCAGGTGCTTTTAAAGAAAGGATACAGAGACGAATTTGGTGTACTTTATCCTGGATTGTCATACTAAAGATGCATGGATAATGTTGGGGAATACCTACATACAGACTGATGTAACCTTGTGGCTCTTCAGCTCCAGGCCAGAAGTTACTTGCCCATTGCTGTTCCTTGTGCTCAAAATACCAGGTCTTGCCAAGTATTTTCATTTTCTGGAATGGAGTATAAAATTAGCCCATGGTGAGAGGAAAAGATTGGAATATTTTAACCCCATACATTTTTAAGGAGGTCTCAAGTACTCCAATGTCACAGGTACAAGAATTCCCATGGAAATTTATAGCCAGCATCAGTCCTTAAAACTAAACTGTGTTATGCTTGAAGTTGTATATAAAAACTGTGGGCACCTGCTCCCATTTCTGTTCCATACTATACAAGTGCTCCTGGAAATGTTTTCTCTTTATGTCTTGTTTTTATTTTATTTACTAAAGTCTTCTGATTATAATAAAGAAATATATTCACGTAATTCAATATGGTAATTAAAAGACTTGCTTTATACAAAATAATTGCCCTACATTTTTTCCTCTGGTTTATTTATTCACCTTCCCTCCACTTCTTCCCACACATGGGTCTTTTACTCAGCTTTTTTTCTCCCTGAGGAGTTAGAGATGAAGTCATCATCATTAAGCATTTAATTTTATTCCATATCCCTCACAGCTTCAGATTCACTCCTCTGAGAACGTGTTTTATTTTAGCCATAATGGTTTGATGGTGGTTACCAGAGGTTAACTTTAATAAAGGTGACTGAAGGATTTTCTAGAGAATAATTTTCTTTTGGAAATACTCCAAAGAACAGATCTTTACCAAGAATGTATCAAAAGGTGAATAAATTGCAACAGGAAAAAACTGCAACAATGAAACTGCCATGATAGTACCAAAAATATTTTATGCTGGCTACACAGAAATGCAGATTTTTTGTTTTATTTATTTTCATTTCAATTTGCTGTATGCTTAAATGTAGCATGAAATATGTATTTTCTTCTATGTAGTGTTATACATTTTCAAATTATCACAGTAAAATGATCTTAAATCAAAATAGCTTATAACAACTACATAAAATTCTTGCACAGTGCATCCAAACAACACAAGACTGGCTCCTTTTGGAGCTGGTGCAGCACAACAACACCCAAGCTCCAGCATGCTTTCAGGCACCTCAACCAGCTTCCCTGGAATTTCCTGTGCCCTGGAGATGGCTTAGCTCACACCTGAGCAATGTCCTCTCTAAATACCTATTTCTCTCTCCCTCCTCCCAGCCCCTCCTCTGTGTCCGCTTCATGGCTGGAGGGAGACTGATGTGCCCCATCTCTTTCTTGGCACGGAAGAGCTGTGGGCTGCCCTGTTTCTTGCACAGGAAGCCAGCAATCACATCTTCCAGCTCACAGCAGAAGCTCTGACAGCCACTGAACAGAGCAGAGCATTGGGACTGCCTCTGAAATACATTTCTTATTATATAAGGATTTGGGCTTGAGGAAGTATAGTGATAGCAGGTGGCTTTAATGAAAATGTCTTGACATGCTCTAGCTCAAAAGCCCTAGCTCTAGCCACTATTTGCCCCTTAATATGCTAGTACACACACCAGGAAGATTTGAGTCAATTAGCAAGCCTCAGTCACAACTGACTTGGGGAGGAACAGCCTATCCACTTGAGACTCTTCAGATGTGTAACTAATAGCAAGTTGTCAGCTTACATTAATTTTTACACATCTTGGCTACATCAGAGATATACAGGCAAAATCTAGTGTTCAGAGGAATGACATGGAGTTGAGGACTCCACAGGGAACTTCATCAGTGCACACATTGTATTGATCACAAGTAGTTTTTTCATTGTGATGAGATTTCTCTCCTTGTGTAACACTTTTTAGAATAATGTGTAGGAGAAAAGATAATAGAATGGAAATTGCATCTGCAAAATACAAGAGGCAGTTGGAATATTTTGTGAAATGCTGCTCAGTGAAGCAAAACATCTCTCACAGTACGAATTCTCTGTCTGAAAGATGCATCCAATATGCATAAATGTAGGTGACTTTCAGCCTCAGGAACATGGATTGTCATATAATCATAAAATCATTGAATGGCCTGTGTTAGAAGGGACCTTAAAGATCATCTAGTTCCAACCCCCCTACCACAGGCAGTAACACCTTTTACTAGACCAGGTAGTGCAGAGGCCCACCCAGACTGGCCTTGAACACTTCCAGGGATGGGGCATCCACAGCTTCTCTGGGCAACTTGTTCCAGTGTCTAACCGCCCTCACAGTAAAGAATTTCTCCCTAATATCTAATCCAAATCTACTCTCAGTTTGAAGCCATTCCCCCTTGTCCTGTCACTCCATGCTCTTGGGAAAGGTCTTTCTCCATCCTTCTCACTGGCTCCCTTGGGGTACTGGAAGGCCAAAATTAGGATTACTTAGCATTGAGTCTGATCCCAGTTAAACCTGTATGACCTGAAATGAATTGATTTGACTTTACTGATGCAAATGGGATCCACAACTGGCATCATATTTAATCTGAGGAAACTGTTGCCCTTTTCTGCAATAGCATCAACTGATTATTTAAAAAAAAATCTTTACAAAATGTACAGAAAATTGAAAGTTCATCTAGAGCCAAACCTCCCAGATATCTACCTGACACCAGGAAGCAGTTATTCCAGATCTCTGTTTTCACACCTGGGATAAGACAATATGCAGCAGGGGCCACACACAGAAAACACTGAGACGAAGTCCTATTTTATCTGTGGAACATCAAGGGACAGATGAACTCAGTAACTTTGCCTGAAGACACACAGATAATCTCAAGATACAGGATGCTCTCAGTATAAAGGCTCATTCCTTGCTTAAAATACAGAGTTAGTTCCAGAAGAGTCAAAAGATAAGCCTAGACCAAAGTACTTTCCACTTAGTTGGCACCATTTTGTGCTCTCCAGAGTTGACTTTATCATCTACAGTTCTCCCAGACAGCTCCCTCCAGAGGCATCTGAGAGTCTCACAAATGCCAAGTGTCGATAACCTAAAGGATGGGAAACATCATGTTACATAAAAAATTGCTCAGCTCAACGCTTATTTAAAACTTATTTATTTATTTATTTATTTTTATTCCATCAAGTACATAAAATTATTTAGGAGCCCAGTCTCATGCTTTTGATGGCTGAATGTGTCCAGAATGTGGTTTAATAGGAAACAAATAATGTGGGAAATCCAAAATTTCTCAGTCAGATTTCATAGTTGGGCTAAAAATTAAGAAGGATGTTACTAGTTGTTGCAAGGCTGTTACTAGTTGGGCAGAGTTCCATCTTGTTGCTTTGCTGTTGGGATCTCAAGAGGCTACTGACTGTATTACGGGCCCTAATTCTGCTCTCAATCTAGTTTATTGTAATTTTATTAAGTTTAATAGTTTATTCTGATGCTCTGATGCAACCATATGAAAGAGCACAATCAAGCCTAAATCTGTATGAGGCTAACATATACCTTGTATTCTTTAAGACCTCCCACTTTAAAAAGAAATATGCCAATTAGTTTTTAATAAAATCTCATTATTTTAATAAAACAACAGTTTTTTAAAGATGTGTTTAACATCACAAGCTTGTTCAGACTCTGTTTTTGTTAAGCTACAATCAGCAAAATATACTTTCAATAGGTCTGAATATTTATATATTCCACTTATTAATGATATTTTAGTATCTTCCTTTTTTTTCCTAAAGAAGTTGTATCATAAAAAAGACCAGGCAGAAAATGTAGTAAGGAGATGCTGTAGTGGAGTGACTCGGCCTTGCTCACTCAGCAGATTAATGTTTCCTTTGGGAGGATGTGCTGCTGGAAATGTGTGAGGATTGCCTATCATTTGGGGATGAAGTATTTTACTACCTGAAATATTGCCTACCTGTTACACCATTAAATAATAGACAGTCAAATGAGATGTATAAGACACAGTGAAAGCAACCCTAACTTTGGAAAGATAACACTGTCTTTCAAAATTTGTTACCCTCTCACAAATTCAGGGGAGCAGGGAGGATTAATTTAGTTCCATTTTGGGGCACTCTGCAGTGACAGGCCCACATTTGGAGAGGGGAAACAGACCTCTTTCATTTTCAGAAGTCCAACCCAGACTGTACAGTTTCCTCCTGCTGAGCCAATAGTAAATCCTGCCAGCAATCCCACTGACCTTGTCTCTCTTTCATGCTGGACTGTGTTTACTGCAAAGCAAACTTTAGCCTACAACATCCCAAGAATGTATCTCTGTACTCCAAGGCCAAGTTAAACCTGCCTGTACTGATGGAAACTGCAAAACAGGACTCATCTTGAATGATCAGCATTTACAGCTAAGGCAATATTGTGGTCCAGTGACCTGGAAATATTTGAAAAGTGAGCCCAAATGACACTCTGGAGCTGCTTCAAGAGCAATAGCATGGCCCAAGACTTTCCCAGCATGCTCATTTTTAGTGAGAGGCAGTTTCAGGAAAAAATTACATTCAGTTCTGCAATGGAGTGGCCACAGTTTGTCCCCCAACAAATTAATCAGTCATCCGGTGTATGACATTTATTTCAGAGATAGTGTTGAGAAAGAGCAGATTTCAGAATTACTATTTGTGTAAACTTAAGGAGCAAAGTCAAAACAAACTTCTGGGGAAAATGACTGCTTGCTTTCAGCTGAAGTTTCCCAAGGAAAATGAAGCACGCATGAACAATTTCAATTTCAGATCGATTTGGATAAAAGAGTTTGTATGTAATCCCAGACAATCTTCAGTGACCTGCATTCAGGGTAGAAAACATGTAATGCAAGTCATGGGGCAAAAGGGACCTAAACAAACACTGCCTATGTAATACCACAGGCCTGGAAAGGATCTTGCAGCTCTTCCAGTACAATACCCTACACTGAAGACAGACCAAAGATGCCTATAACTTTCACAGAAGTTGTGTGCCTAACTTGTTTTTGAAAATCCTCTAGCAAAAGAAGGAAAGAAAAAGCTGCAACAGCATCAGTCAATAATCTCCCCCATTGTTCCACTGTCCTCGCAGACAAAAGGCTGTCCTTACTATTCAGCCAAGGCCGGTTAACTTGTCAGCAGTGAACAGGGTCAATGCAATTTGTTCTTGTCAAATCTGTCAGCTGTTTTCACCATTTTAATATGCTCCAGGCACTTATAAATTGATTACCTAACCAACTATTCCAGAATAATTCCAGGAACTGGTGTTGCACTGAATAATCTATAATTCCCCGTTTGTGGTTGGGTTTTTTTTTTAAAGGTAGGTATTGTATTTGCTTTTCTTGCATGGGATCTGCCCATCTTTTGCGAGTTTTCAAAGATAACAGCATATTTCAGAGATTTTTTTCATATTTCTTTAAAGAAGTGAAGTTGAATGTCATCAGGACCTGATGGCTTCAATAACACTTAACAGATCCAGCCATTTTTTAACTTAATTTATCACTATTCTGGTCATGCTCCTATTTTCACATTTAATTTAATGTAGTTAAGTATCTGATAAGAAATTAATCTTTTTATGTGAAGACAGTGAACACTTCAGTACTCTGTGAATTGCCTGTTAGGTTATGAACCTTTACTTTGCCCTTCTCTTGCCTCTCATGTAATTACCTTACCTTGCATAATTTTGCTACTTTTATGTTCCAAAATAATGTTAACACCTTACCCTCTGAACTTTCTCTATTCCTATCAAACTCATATCTAATTATGTTCTTTATTTCTACTTTTTGTATGACTCCTTTTCATTTTGGGTTCTTAGGAAGGTCTTGATGCAGTTGTAATGCACTTTGCTCCTAATATTTTAAGTTATCTCCTGTAAGTTTATCACTGTACATTTGATGTAGCTCCTTCCACCATTCCTGATGTGCTTTATCTCTTAGATTATGTATTTCAGAAACTCAAGTCACACTTCTTTTTACTGATCTCTAGGCTTCTCTCATTGTGCTTTCTTCTAAAATTTAGCTCACTTCTAGCTTTAACAACCTCACTGATGTAGTGATTGCTGGTTTGTGGGTGACTAAATTAGAGGGTTTTGTTACTCAGATTCTTAAATTGGAAACAATGATAGAAAACTGAAGTGCCTTTGTGCTTCAGCTACGAAACTTAAAATTGCTCACAGACACAGTATATTTATATATATTGTTCATGTAAAGATTACTGACAATCTCAGAGGATTTTTGAGACATTCAAGAAACCCTGCTTTGAATATCAAAAGCCAGTTTTAAATTCTGTCATAAATTGATGTGTCTTACATTGTCAGATCATACCTGGATATTATTCGCCTTTGAAAGGACTCCTCAGGGGTAAAAGGCCTCCTTGGACCTCTTGACATGAGCACATCACAGCCTCATCGTGATTATGAGTAATGCCCATGAGACAGAGAGAGAAGGAAATAAAGGAAAAAGAGGTTGCATAGGGACAGTGCAGTTAAGTCTGGCTTATATTCATGAATTCCTGTAGAAACTAAATAAAAGCAAAATGTAAAGAAACCTCCAGAAAAACTTCCAGATGCTGCTATTATTCAAAGAAGGGAGTACAGCTGACAGAAAGCAAAGCCTACACTCTGGTTGTGTCAGTGGATTAATGCCAGGAATATGCCAGTGCTACTCCATGGAGCAGTCAGTGATGACAACTTTTTCTCAGCAATAAGAGGGTTCAAATCCATACAGCCAAAATCAGCATTTCTCTGGCAGCTGGAAAGGTCACCTGGCATCCAATCTTCACTGATCAGTAAGGCTCCTTTCTGGCTACTACAGCACACAGCTCAACTTCAAGGACTGGCTTCGTATGTCAGTTTTTGGAGAGTCTTTCAGTGCGAATATCACAGAAAAGCACTTGTAACAACTAAGAGCATGGGCTTTTGAAAGGATTCAGAGAGCTAGACTCAAATGGTCCGCTATGGCAACATTCCCACAGGCTAATGTATACTCAAGGACATTAGTTTCCCATTTTCCTGTGTGGCTGGTGCAGAGAGAAAGGCTTTCTCAAGCTCTAAACTGTCTTCTGGAGGAAAAGATCTCTCTTCAACCTAAGCAGATGGCAGCAGGCTGCAGTATGGGAGTTCTTGGGTCAAAATGCAATAGTCATAGCAAGAATGTCATGATCTCTTTGAAAACACCGACACTGTATATTAATAAATACCTACCTGTGAATGTATTTGCTCCTTGAAGCACAACACATGCTTACTGCCCTTCACAGAAACATTCAAAAAGCATCCAAGGCGTGGAATGATCCTAATATACTATAGGCTACTATAATGCTTCCTGTCCCCAGAAATCAAAATGTTTTGCACCTACTAATGAACTAAGCTCCACAAAGATGCTCAGAGTCAGATTTTAAAGCAGATATTACCAAAATACCATTAACACAGTATTCCACAGTGGTTATCAGTAATCATGAATAGTAGCTTACAGCTTCCTAGACATACATTAAGCTCCTTTTTTAAGTCCTATAAGCCTGGTCAAACTCCTCTCATATGCTCTGGGAAAGAGAAGCACTCCTTATCAGAAAGATAAGGCTAATCCTACTTTGCTCTGAGTGTATTAGAATACCTGAAATGTGGCCTCTATACATTCTGTTTACAGCATGCAGTTGGTCTAGGAGAGCTGTGTTTCTTCTGCCCTCCATGAGAACACAATTTCCCATACGGGCTGTTCAGGAAACCATATAGAGCAACCGTCCATCTTTTATATTTAGTCTCCAGAGACACACATGCATTTTCTCCTCTTACTGTGTCAGTTCTCCTCCCACTACAAGGGTGAAGTATTAATTGGCAAAGCTGACAGCAGTACACATACCCTGTTGCAAATACATCCCTCAAGAAGAAAATGTTACATTCTGTCTTTAGGGCACAATTAAGTTAGTTACTTCATTTTCTGCAGGGGAAAAATAAAAATCCTGAACACTCCTACTTCAATGACAATATTTCAGCATCTTACAAGTGATGGCTTGGAGACAGTAAGGGAATCTATTCAAAACCACAAAAATTTACAGAAATTTACAGGTCACTAGTCCTCTGCCACTCTTAGAAATCAGTCCAGTTATCCATTGCCTCTTAGGGAAATCATGGATTAATATTAACATGGTCTACCTGTTGTGAGCAACATGGCTTGAACTCATGATATGATGACAATTAAAGATAACCGGAAAGTACTTTTCTGTCCATACGTAAGCTCTTATTTCTGGGATGAATGATCTGTACTTGTGTTATTAGGACAAGAGTTCTCTATGCAGGAGGAAATTACTAAGACGGTATGAAAATATATTTTCAAGAGCCTGAGCCCCTACCGAGGTTCAGGTACTGGTTTTGTTTTTCTTTTTTGACTTCTGTACAATATTTGCCCACCTTTAACTCAAAGGGTAGTATCCTTCTTCTGGCAAAATTTTCCCACTGCAACGTTTCTATTTTTAACAAATTGCAGCCTGTGCTCTCTACAAAAGAAGCTCATTGCTTCTGGGCAGCAAGAAAACAGCACTCCTCTGAGGCCTAGTCTTCACTCTGCCTTTGAACAGTTTTGATAAGAAAAAGGGGCCCCCTCACATGTCATCCCTGTGAAATGCACCCTGCATAACACAGAAGGTGACATAGCCACACAGATAATGAAAGCTAGTGTAGTCCTCAATTCCTTGTGGTAGATGAGCATAACTTTTACAAGTTATGCCTTACTGAGCAGAATCTGTAGGAGAGCTTCAGCAAATGTCTCCATAACTCTTGAGTTATTACCAGTGCCCATGGTTTCTTGTATAGGCCTAACTGGATACTATTGTATATACTGGATAGGGAGAGATTTCCTGGAATTTTGAAGAATATGACAATGACATAATAACGGCAGAATAGCTTTATAACATTTTTATGCATCATAATGATGAGAATTTTAAAACTTCTATCACTTTTTTTTATTATGAAGCAATTATAAATCACCATGAATATGCCAAGTACACAGCACACTGATTCTTCTGGCATGCTTTCCAACAATTTCTCCCTGCCGAATATAAAAGGAGCAGGGTCTGGCCATGCTGGAGAGCTGGCCATGTGCATTCTTATCACTCCCAGGCACTTACATGAGGTGACAGGCACATGACTGTGTTGGGAATTCATCACAAGCAGTCCAGCAAACAGCAGTTTGCAACAGCAATTTTCCACACGGAGCACCAATGAGAATTAGTTTTTCTTTAATACAAAATTTTAATTCCAAGAGCCACACTAGCCTATAATAAAATTCTTGGTGAATAAGTGATGAGGATGTATCTTCTACACTCTTACAAGTGTTCTCCTTGCTACGTGAAGGGAAGAAGCGTGTTTTCACAACTGATATGAAGCAGGTGCTGCTGAAAGCCCTCTGACTCTGCATTTGGCATGAATTACTAGGTAGGACTGCTAAAAGACAAAACATTACAGCATTAAAGGACAAAAATGACTGTTTTTAGTAAATGCAGTGATTTCTGACATTCTACTGTATTTTTTTAAATCTGTAATGGGAAGGAAATTTTAGAAAAATTATGTGCCACAAATCCAGCAACAATAATAACATCATGTCTAAATATATTTTTAAAATGTGAAATGATATACAGGACAGCATACTCAACAAATCAGCTTATCTCTACAGAAAATATGGATCACAGAGACCATTCACTACAACGTGATTATTTTGTTTAAATTATACGGGCTGATTATCCGTGCTTGAAAATGAAATGGGGAGGGGATACACATGCATTGAAAAATAGTTACATTATCTTTTTATGGACAAAAAAGGAAGGAGAAGAGAGAAAATAAAATTCTTTCATCCCCAAATTACAGATCAACTGATAGAGTTGCAACAACAAATGTCATTCACTTTCATTTGTGAAAGTAGTTTAAAAAGAGATCGGAATTTATTTGAAATTTATTATTTAAAATAATAATATTATTTATATAAAATTTATTTATTTAAAATAAGATCAGAAATTATTTCAGGCAACAGCTCAAATGTATTAACTTTTGCTTAGCAGAACAAGGTCTACTCTTTTGCAAAACACCTCCTTCAACAGGATCCAGCCTTGACTTACATATCTGAGTGGTGAAAAGCTTTGTTTCCCTTCCACCAGTGTTTTTACAGGCAGCAGTGGACTGCCTGGAAAAAGGCTCAAGATTTTGTTTATTCTAAATACTCAGATTAAAAAAAAATATGTAACAAATCTAGTGGCTCTCTGATTCTGGCGTCAGGTAAAAAGAGCAAAGAGGACAAAAGTCAGATGTAGCCTGGTCTGAGGCTCTATCTATTGCTATAAACCCTTGCTCCAAAGGCAAAAGGCTAATTGAGCTGTGCCAGGCAACAGCAGTGCTTATCAGAGCTAATTTATTTTATGGTCTATTATTGCCGACATGACCTCAGCTACCACGGAAAGTGCTAGAAAACCTTTTGTTTCTGTGAAAGGACATTTTGTCTTATGCAAAGGCAGCACTTACTGAGGCTCTCACGTATCAGAGGCTCCACCCCCTTCTGGAGAGGGTGTCTAGAATTTGTTTCGATTTGATGAGCATTTTGATTTTAGGACCATTAACCCTTGAGGAGAGAAATTGGCAGTGTACCACATTATGCAGCTCTCAAGCAAACATGTTCACTCCCCTTCAACTGCTGCTTCCCTCTCCTGATGTCCCTATCAGGAAAATATGCTGTAGCAGCCTGTTATGTTCCATGCATAGTTCAAAAGTGCAAATAAAAGCACAGAATTCAAAATGGGATCTGTGGTAGGGCCTAAATGGGAATTGCAATTGAGTTTGTTAAGCTAATCTCATTGAAAAAAACATCTTCCCGATTGTCTAGTAAAGGTCTGTATAATGCAATTTGGCTCCAGCTTGCCTAGGAAATACAGCTGACCCCTGGCTGTCAAGAGAAATATTCATATAGACTGGGCAGCCTCTCTATATACGAGACTTTATGCTAACAGAGTTGTTTCACATCACTGACGGTTTCTATACCAATTTAGTTAAGTTGATGCAAGAAGTTGCAGGAATAGTCTTTCTCCTTTAAAAAAACCTAAAATATGCCATTTTGAATTATTCAAATGAGACAGAAAATATCAGTTAAATTAAAACAACCCACAGGTTTATGCCTGAATAACCTGATATTTGATCAAAGAATACTTAAATCCACAACTAACTTTTCCTGACATCTCGGTGATGTCAAGCAAATTATATCATTCTTGACCTCCTTGCCTTCCCTACTAAATGTAGACTTCCTTAGGAGAACTAAATGAGAAAACATTATTCCAGTTAATTATGTTATTCTGCAAAGGAAAGGAAAATAGATTCATACAAGGAAAAGAATCCACCTAAGAAAACAGGAACATAAACCAGTAATTCACAAGAAAAATACTTTCTCCATTCATCTGTTCAGTTCTTTAATGTTAAGAGTAGAAATTTCTTTTAAATAAGGAAGAGATGTATGGTTCTTTTATTTATGGCACGACCTTTTCAGCAAATTTGGGATACCCCTTGTTCAGAAACAACTATTAACAATAGTCTTACGCTTTGATTTTTGTATGGCTCACTTTCATAGCTTTATTACTGTCAGAACTCTGTTAACATACAGAACCTACAAAATACCCATTAAATCTGTATTTAGGTAATAAGTGCTTGGTGGGTTTTTTTTTTGTTTTTAACATGTACCCACTGAAGACAAGAGCTAAGATATTAGCCTTCTTTTAAAATATCAAGTGAACTTTGGCTCAAACGATTTCTTGCCCTTATCCCCCTCAACCTCAAATTTCTCCTTTTATTCATATCTGAGCCCTACTGGACAAATGGAAAAAGAGTAACAGAGGAAAAAAAAATCCTTAAATATGCATTCTCTTTCTCTATATGTTTAATGATTCAAGTACTATTTACCAGAAAGAGCAAAAAGAAAGTCAAGTCTTTATTGCTAAATCTGTAAATGGAATGTATATCCTAAGCTACTACTTACCAATGTCAGCTCTCACGATTTAAAAGCCACTTGGAAGTAGTTAATTTATCAATTCAAATAAACCCTTAGAGCAACTTTCCAGTACATCCAGAAATCATCTTCATGAAGCCAGTCCTTACTCTGAAAACTATGAAGGAAGAGGCTGGAAAAGGTCCCTGCACCTGCCACAGCCAAATGGCGACCACTCAGCCTTGAAGGTGGGAACAGAAGTGTCTGCTGGGTGGGACAGCCAGTGCCTGCAGTCCACAGGGGAGTGTCACTGCTGCGTAACTTTAGAGATGACCACAATTGTATGATTTGGCCCATAAAGGCTGGTTTATTTTCACCCAGTTCAGAGACATGAGGGGTGCATAGGAATAAACTATAGACAAGGTATAAAAGCACTCTGAAGGAGGTTGATTTACTGTAAGAGGGAACAAATCATCTTGTGCAATCCTGAATTAAAGTTTTTGGTTTAATCACAATTTTTCCCTAGGGTTTTGGCTGTTCAGAAGAATGAGCTATATAATCTATTAGTCCTTTGACACTGTCAAGAGCTAGCAGTAGTTAGATATCTGACTTTTCAAAGCAGTGATGCTAAGGAGATAGACACATCACTAACCTGGAGCACCACTTGCCTGGCAAGCAGGAGGTACACTGCTGGGCTAAAAGCACATAGTATTGGCTGACATAACCAACGGCAGGGTAAAGGCTGGTGTCAGGAAAGCACTTTGGTTCACCCTCAGCTTCCAGCACAGATGGCAGCTGCTCAGTGTATTTGAGGGGTAGTCAGATATTGTCTATGTTCATAGTTAGTGAGGTGGTCTGAGTCAGACACTCAATCTTATCAAGGTCAGAAGAGATGACCAGCAAGCAGCTTTACCTGTCTCCTGCCACTGCAGGCAGAGAACTCAGGGACAATGCGGTTGTGCAGCTGCTGTTGTTGCATTCTGGACTGACCTGAGAGGTTTCATGCTGGCTTTACACAACTTGTTTCCAACACACTCCACAAAAGCTGATGCCTGCAGGCATGTGTAGTACTGGAAACAGACAGAGGCAAGGACATAATTTCCCAGAGCTGCCTGCTACCCTTGTTTTTGATCCATGAGACATGCATGGAACTAATGCAATAGGCCCTTGAGTAGGAGAAAAGCTGCTTAGCATCATTAAAGTGGTGGAGGATGTGTATTCAAAGCAGCCCCCAAAAAAGACACAGTGGTAAACTAAAGCTTAGAGCACTGCCTGTGACCTTGTATGGCATGGTCTCAGGCACTGGAAAGAGGACAAGAGAGAGCAAAAGCACGTAGAGTTATCAGAGCATCGTGGGGAATATCTCACTCCAGGGGTCTTGCAGAAGCAGCGAGTGACCCCATGCCCACCCATAGACTTCTTGCCAGTAGCTTGGTACCTCTGCCTTCCTGTAAACCCATTTTAAGAGCATGTCTGGATTGGTGCCAGAGCATTCAACACCTCACAGAACTGCGCTCTCTCTGCATTAAAAATATCATTCAGCTTTTTTGTAGTTGCTGGAAACATCACTGGGAAATCCAGGACACAGGCTGATGGGGAAGACATGGTTGTAGGACAGGCCTGTCAACAAAATTTTTCTAGGAGACTAGACCACAGCAGAGCTGCAGGTGTGGCATCTGGGCAGCCCCTCCTGCCCATGTGACAACCAGGGTGCTGCAAGGCCATGGAGCTGGAGGGCAGCACCGGCTCCCTGCTCACAGCCCTGGTGGGGCTCACACTGCCGTGGGAGGAAAGGAACTGATACGCTGCATTGGCTTTCCAGTCTTCCAAGACAAGAGAGGACTGGGGCTGTGGATTATGGTGTTGGTGCTATACGATAAATATTCATTAATGATTAAAAATCTTCATTAAACTTGCACCTACGGAACTCACAAGGCTATGATAATGTAAAGAAGCAGCAAAAAAGCCATCTCTTTCAAAAGCTTTGTTTTTACCACCTTGTTCATGGTTTAAGCTGTGAGCATTTTGAAGGAGTCAGTAAAATACACAGTTAATAGTCACAGTGAATATCTGCTGTTTAGATCAATGCTCAGCTTCTCTAGTCATCTGTCAGGATTACTCTGATCCCACAAATCCCTGTGCTTTTGCTGCAGGGCAGCAGCCCTGTGGAGGAAAGGCTGAAGGATCTCTACCTTTTTTTGTTTAGGACTACCATACAGATTTAACATGCTCAGTGAGTTCGATACACGATACTCCCACTGCCCTGTGCTGGAAACGGCAGTGGAGTGCACCTGCTCAGCTGTAGCTGCTAAGGGGAAGAGTGTCTGCCTCCCAGACATACCGACAACTGCCTGTTTTCTTTTTCTGCCCAATTTGGAACTGACATCAGCGCTCGTGTGAAAACTGAAATCAGAGTCAATCAACCTCATGTATGACAACAGAGCATAACATCAGAGCTGTAAGTGATCTGCACAACTGTCTGCAGAGTATTTGTCTCTCTGCTTCCCACTCTGCCTCACCACCATTTCAGCCCTTTGGCCCTGGGCCACTGAGCATCTCCTTGCACAACACAGGACATCCACCCACTCACCAACCATACATGTGAAATAGCAGGAAATCATGCAGCTTAGTTAAATCTTAAAAAAAAGATCTTTGAGAAGGAGAAAATGTCGAACCTTTGCCACACTGACAGATGACCCAACCTGATTTTGGCAAAGACAATCACTGTTTTTCCATCATACTTTATATGTAAAAATATAGATTTTGGATTACTGCATATACACAGATGAAAGAGGGAAAAGCTTTATGAAAGGACACTAACCTGCTTGACAGCAGAAGCTATTTTTAAATTTACACAGATAAATATACAAATAAAATACTTCTGGTCATACAAAACCAAACTTCTGGTCATCTTCCTCTCCTCAATATTTATTATCCTCTGCCTAGAAAAATAATTTCCATCTTCAATTTCCCTGAATATCTGAGTTAAAATCTCCAGCATTTTTATAATTCCACATATTTTATACACTATACAGAGACACTGTTTCCTGAGCTAATCTGTTTGTCACATAGCTTGTCTTCAAACAATTAGCTACATCAGGATTTCTCCATTGCAAATCAATTTCTGATAGCTTTGGCTCAGCCAGATATAAGCTTTTGCATGTTGACATGCCTCTCAAAATAAATCACAAAAAATGGCAAGCGGCTGTTACAGTAAGCTTCTCAAAAATAAATTACAGTTGCCATACCATGTAGCCCTTTGGTTCTGATTTAGTTTATCCTTTACCCTTTCAGTACATTCCCCCAAAATAGAAGGAGAAAGACATGCTCCAAACTTGTCTTTGGTAAGTTGTAATTACTTGGAAAACTCCTTTGAAGTTGCTGCTTGTTAATGTAACAAAGATTGGAAAGGTCCAGCCCAGCTCCAAGGTAAGCAAGCTTAAGAAAAGAAAAAAAAAAAAAGAAAAAGAAAAAGAATAAGAAAAAGAAAAAGAAAAAAAAAGCTAATAGAACAGAAAAGGAAAAAGCTAATAGAGCAGTATGCTCATTACAATAACATGCTTCGTGCAACTTATATTGCATAGCCAGTCCAGGTCAGTTTTACCAGAATCATAAACTTTGATTGTGATACATGCAAGGAAGAAAGCAGTACATACAAGACAAAGGCCAAGTCTAGGTAAAATCTGTGTTTTCTGAATTTGCAGAGTGTAAAGTCTTTTATATTTTCATGAGTTTGTCCAAATACTGCATTTCTTCTTTTAAGAAAAAACTTTAGGAAGCAAATTTAATAAGGCTGCAGGAACCATGTGCCACTGAAAAAAATAATTAAAATATTTCCCTGATTTCACAATTATCTTCGAAGAGAAGCCACGCACCCCTAGGATGAAGCAGGAGTCCTGGTGATAGTGGCAGATTTGTTTGCCACACGCAATGACAAGCATACAGTGAGCAGTGGAGGTTAAGACAGCTGGTTATAATCAATCCAGTTATCACAGCTTAATTAGTGACTGCTGATTTGTGTAAGTCCTCTTGCCTAACAACTACCATTTTTTGACTAAGGCAACTGCAAAGGTAGCATGTTAACTTTTACCTGTTTTCATCACATGAAATATTTCTAAACAAATAAAAGCACATTTCACAAGTAATCTCATGACTAAGTTTTGAATAAAATGATTACAATGCCCCTCATTTAATGTTTTCAAGCAATTATTTGCAAATACATTATTGGTTGAAGGCCACAAACGTACCCAGGGCTGCTAGGCGTTCTGGTGGCAAATTTCATCCCTTTGTGCCACGCATTCCAAGAAAAATCATGACTTTTTTCCCCTAGTGATTTTATGTAAAGATTTTATGAGCCTGTAAAACGAATTGCAGAAAGTCTGGACATTTTTCTCCTTAGCCATGAGAGTTTGTGTCCGTGCACACTTCAGAAGAGCTGAGTTATCAGCATGACTGGGTGTTGCACAGGGGTCAGCCTCTGCCTCTGCAGAGTCAGCTATATGCACTGAAAGTGTCTCTAAACACGCACGAGAAATTGCTGTGTATGGACCAGAGAGTAAAACCAAGGCTAAGCTTGCATTAAAAACATTCACAATAATGACAAGCTGTTTGCTTTTCCCGAGCGAGGCATCACTGTTGGATGGCCTGCACAGAGAGGAGACACTGTTCAAGGACAGACAAAACATACCTTTTTTAAAACATTTTATCTCTTTTTATTTGTTTGTCCTGATGGTTGCTACAGGCAAAGGAGGTATTCAGAAATGGAACTGCACGATACAAACACAGGCAGCAAACTAAGCTGGCGGCATGAAAGGTGTATCTGAGAACACAGAGTTGACAGAGTCAGAGTCGGATTTTGTTCGAGTAGTTTTTAAGATACTCTCTGTAATGACACTGTCATTAGGAAACAGTTTTACTTTCCCATTCTGACTCTGTTTTGGCTCGAGCACGGGTTCCAGGAAAACCACCCGTTTACCAGTGCTAGCCTTCTTCTCGTCGGCTGGCAGCTCTTGCGGCAGTGCGGAATTCAGTATGGATGAGTGGGCACTGCTTTGGTTCAGCTTCCTCTTCTTCTTCTTTGTCTTACATTGACATGGGCAGGGGGTCAGATAGAGATACAGCAGTACTAAAATAATACTGGCCACACAGGCAGCAAGGGTGGTAAAAGCTGTATTAAATGCTTCATGAGCATGGGACCTGTTCACTGTGAAATTGCTAACATTTATTCTGACCTCTATGGTTTCATTTAATAGTCTTTTCTTATTTATTGCAATGCAGGAATACAGCCCTGAGTTCTCTAGCTGGGCATCTGTTATCTCCAGGCTGCCATTAGGAAACACCTTTAAGTTATCGGTCTCCCTGTCTGGCTCCAGCAACGTATTGTCTGGACTAACCCAAACAAACTGTGTGCCTGTATCGCTGATTCTGCTGTCACAGTGTACAATCAGCCTGTCACCAACCTGGGCATCATGAATAAACCCAAAGGCTTGGAAAGAGCTGTTGACGGTACTTTCGGAGCAGTTCATAACATTGTCATGCAGTAAAGGCAGTTTATTGTGACCTCTTGGGTCTGACTGCAACAAACAGCTGTACTCATTTTTGAAATCCATCACTGAGCTGAAGTGCCTTTGATACCAGAAGATTAGCATGGAGTACAGAACACAGTCACAATAGAATGGGTTGCCATGAAGATAAATTCCACTAAGTTGTTTGGCTGGCACTGAACTCAGGCGCTGAATAGGCATTGTCTGGATGTGATTAAAGGAAATGTCCAGCAACACAAGGTCTGTCAGTTTATGTTTTCCAACGTATAAGTCCAGTGGGAAACGCGAGACCAAGTTGTAGCTTAGGTAGAGTTTCTGTAATTTGTACAATCCTCCAAAGGCTACAGACTCGATCTGTGTTATTTGATTGTTGTACAGCAGGAGAACTTCCAGTGCCTTTAGCTCCTGAAATACAGGGCTGCCCAGTGTTTTCAGGCTGTTGGATGACAAGTCTAGATACTTCAGATTCGGAATTGTGGAAAAACTTCCAGGGCTAATGCTGCTAATGCTATTATGATTGACTATTAAAGTGTTCAGTTTCTCAGACAGCACTGGGACCCATTCAGGCTCCAAAATCCCAATTCTGTTATAACTCAGATCCAGCCTTTTCATACATTTATAAAGATTTCCTGGCACTCGAGTGAGGTTCTTATTTGTACAGCTTACGATATCACTGGCACAGATGCAGGCTGCTGGACACATCCCCGGGGCACTGCCACAAACACTCACGGTGAAGACCAAGAGGCATGCAAGTCCTTTGCAGTTCACTTTAAAAACTCCGAGTCGAGTAGGAAGTGTCGGCCAGTTTAAAGACATTGTCGCTGTCTTTTAGCTGTCTCCCACTGCTCCTTGCCACAGATTACATGTGCAGTTAGCTTTGCACTAGTTGCTGTCAAAAGAAGGATACAGAGGTATAGCATGTTAACATTCACCATTCATACTCTGCCTGATTTCTTATGCCTTTTGAAAAATACAGGGAATTAATCCTTAGGGTTCCATACAGTTAACGGTACAATTTAGTTCTAGGGTGATGTAAGCTTAACACTGGTTTTATGTAAACATGAAATTCTGCATTCATGTGTAAATATATATACTGTAGATACAGTATTTTTTGTCTTCAAAAAGAATGCAACTATTCTTCAGTCTTGGACCATGTAATGCAATTTTTGACAGTTCATTAAATAACGCTGGAAATGCTCCTCTGTGGGGCATGACTTGGCAATGGCACCCCCTACCTGGTTCCAAACCAACACCGACAGAATTCCCAGTAGAGGAAAGAAAAAGCCTCAATCTAAAATGTTTTATTTTCTTGTCTAGTGGGAAGCAGCTACAACATGTTTCTCTTTACAATCAGAAAATGTCACACATTTTCAAGCAAAGAATTTTCTCAGGCTTTTTAGCTTTAAATGTCATATGAATTTCTCTCTCTTTTTTTTTTTTTTTTATTCAGTAACTTATGGTTCAGGTAGCAACAGCCTATTTTGAAAGTTATTAAAGTTGTTCGATAACAGTATTTTGTATTCTACTTCTTCTACCTTTGCCAATATAAGTAATGAGGAAGAAATCTATGCCTAGTGCCTACCTCAGGCACGAGTTTTGGGAACATTCACTAAGGATGAGTCAGCTGTTTCTCAAAACTTAGTAAACAAAAAAAATATTTTGCTCATATGTAGATAAAAAAACCTCAACCATACTCTTTTCTGAGAATATTTTAGAGTCAGTATGGTTTGAAGCAGGGATGTAAGATTTGGCACAGTAGGAATTCTGCACTAAGGGGTATGCTTTTTGCCATCTCCTGAGAAAATGTCCACATAAATAGCAGAGGAATGAACATTTCTGTTCATTCTTGATCTCCCTGGTACCTGTTTAGAGTTTGTCACTAAATTCATAGGAGAATTCATCTGCCCTGATTATCGTCACCCCTTCAGAGTTCAGATGTGGTATTCAGCTCCCACACTATTACCCTCAAACTCATTTCTCCAACCTCACCCACCTGTTGGAGCAGTTCTGAGCAGGACAAACCCTGCAATGTCTGCTCTGCGCTGCTGATAGTGGCTATGGCCAGGAGCCTGTGGACAGTGGGATGAGGAGAAAGAAGCAGCCTCAGATGGAAAGGAGGAAAATAAAAGAAGAAATTGTATTCTGCAATGATGCAAGATGGATGAAGAAAAGATGAGCCCTGAGGAAAAAACATTAAAATCAAGACCTAAATGGTGGAGGGCAGCAGGGCAGAGGGACAGTGAAAGAAAGGGAGACAGAGAAGAGAAGCGTAAGAGATAAATAGGGAAGGAAGTGCAAAACCAGGGGAGGTGGATGCTAATGGAGCATCATCACTGTTACTAAAGAAACTGAGGAGGAGGTAGTCTGAGGATCCAGAAGTCAGTTAAGGCATACGAGACTGGAAAAGCAGATGAGGAGGGTGTAAAGGGAACAAAAAGGACTAAGCAGAAGACAAACAAGAGTTTTAGGAGGTAAACCTTAGAGCACACCTCTCCAGAGAATTTACATCTGCTACTTAAGAACCTAAGATTACCGATGCAATTAATTAATATATGCAAAATGCAAAAATTTTCACTCCTTCTCAGTTCTTTATTTCCCTCTTCTGTAGCCCTCTGCCAATCTGGCAGGCTGCTCTCTTCTGCTGACAAATCTACTCTTAAGTCAAGTGGTAGAAGATGTGCCATGAAACTGAAGAACTCAACCTTCTAATGACCCATTAAAATAAGAAATATGAAGGCAGCATGGGAGAATGGGACATTTCACCTTTCACAAGAACTTATATATACATTGCCTTTAGATGTTTGCATTAAAAAAAAACCCATTAAAAGTCTTAATGGTCTTGGCAAGACTGCCAAGTCAAATGCTGCAAAATAAAATGTCAGAATTAAGTTTTTCTTGCCATTTCAGATTTTATGTACAGTCCTTGGTTACATGATTGCTAAATTTTCCCCCCAAACCTTTCCTGACACTCTGCACAGGTTCTGAGGGAAAAGAAAGGGTGACTACATCAAGAGCTTGGTAAATCCTGAGAACTGCAGCTGTCCTAGCCTTTGCCACAAAATTCCTGTGAGATCAGGCAAACTGTGTTTTTGGTGACTATTACAAAATAATGAACATATTACAGCCACCGGCTTGGCACTTAGAAAATAAAGAACCTCTGCATATTAAATCTGGGAAGGACTGATCTGAGGAATTGCTGAGATCAGAGTCAAAATGCTGTGACTCTGGCACTTCTGACTGCACAGGCTTCTCCTGCTTCCCTGTTTATACAAGGGATATAGTTACATGATCTTAGCTATAGAAATATTGTAAAGATAAACTGATTGGTTTGAATTAATGTTTAATATCAAGATTCATAAATTCTTCTAGGCTTTTAAAGTCTCCTGAAGCCATTAACTGCATGGGGTTTTCAATGGAAAGTTAGGAATCCAGAGAAATGTTTTTTTAACCAGTCCTAAGCGCCTTACTTAGTTGTTTTTGCTAGTTAGGTAGTCTATACCAACAATTAATAGATGCAAGTTCTTCCGGAGGGTGAGACCTATGAAGCATTAGATAAACTGCCATCAGAAAATAATTCTATATCATAGTGTGAATTTGTGTGGCATACAGACATAAGGCACAATGAAAACACATTGGCAGATGAAAGAGGTATTTAATAATTGTCTTTTACTTAGTCTACTGTATAAAGCAAGGCATCTGAAAACTACATACCATAAAACCACATGCTTGAAGACTGGATTATAATGCACCCACAAAATATGAGATGAACTGTTGCTGCAAAAGTTGCCTTTTCCACTAACACCTGAATGCCTGATCCTGCAAGCTATGAAGCCTAATTTTTAATGTAACTGCACTTGCAACAAGGTGAATGGCACTTAAGAAATCAGCTCCCATGTTGAATATAACTGTGATCCTGGAGATACCCCAAATGGGACATATGAGATCAATGCCCTGGTTTGTAAGGGTTACCAAGTTTAACACACTAGATAACCTTGCACGTTTGTTTCTGTCCATGACTACAATTACCTCATCAGAAACTCCCAAGCTAGTCTGCAACCAAATCCCATGGGCAGATGCACATCAGTGGCTGGTGTATATCAGCATAATACCTGTGAATTCTAAGGAGCAAAAACAGTTTGCAAGGGCTGAAAACTGGACTGCCCATTTTCAGAGCTCACTACAGTTGCAAAATGAAAATTGTTTCAGACAACTTGCCTTGTCTGGCAGGGCAAATCCAAATTACAGACATCCTAAACATACCACAGGACACACAGAGTACTCTGATGAGCAGAAGCTTTCCTTTCCATGCCCAACTCACAGTGCAGTGCCTACATTCCCAACAGGTTCTTTGCTCTTTTGGAGAGTAGGACTATTGAGCTGCAACTTGCTCTTCAACCTGTGTTCCCCATTTCTTCTGCACAGATTACCCGGGATGCTCTGCGAAGCCAAGCATGTTCAACACAAATATTCATAGGGTTTGCGATCATTTGAACTTACCCAAAATGACTGCATAAACATTTCTGGGTATGTGTTAAGTGGCAAGAAGAACAAAGCCTATATAATTAGCCCTGTATTAAAGAACCTGCAATTTGTTTCATTCCAGTAACACTACTTCACGTCTTAGAGAGAAGTCTTATTTCACAAATTTCAATATCGCATTTTTCTCAAGAGAGATATTGCTATTGAATACTATCAGCTAGCATGTGCCAACAGACTTTGTCCAAGTAGTTCACCATTATTTCTGAATGAGCTGGGTGAACACCTTTTCTGATTTATAGTAAAGTGAAGGGCATGGTTGGGAGCTTTGTTCTTGAATTCTGTTCAAATAAATAATTTCTTTGTGAAGTTAAACTGCAATATTTTAAGTTCAGTGCCAAAAACACATTACTCCCTGAGATGAATCATCTGAATAGTAATGGTGCACATGCTTCTTAACTGTTTGAGAGGAAAGGCAGGACATATCCTGCTATCATAGAAAAAACCCTCTGTGGTCAGAAACAGCAAAATTGACTACAACCAATCAACCTCTAGAGAAGCTAAGGATTTGGTTCTTGGTTTTGAGCTTTTTGATGTGTATGTTTGTTGTTGTTTTTTGTTTATTTCTGGAGGGGTTGTTCTGTTGTTGTTTTGTTTTCAAAGTAACGAGCACCTAGACCTGCTTATGAAAAGGGGAATGCCAGGCAACATACAGTCTCACCATCAGTTATCACCTGAAGATCAACCAATATTTTAAACACTCTTTTCTCTGGCCTCTCTCTCCCACTAAGATGACTTTAATAATCTCTACACCAGTTTTCTCACCCTCTCTAAGTACCTTCAGGCTTACTGCTGTTTCTCCCACAGAATCTGTACACCAAACTATCTCTCCCAGTTCACTTGAGACTTTGCTAAACAATCCTTAAGTGGCACATCTCTTAATTTAAGCAGTGAATTGGACTGGAGATCACAATTCACCTGAATGATTTTGCAAACACTACTATTAGTCTTTTCACTGTTAAAAAAATTGGATTGGTAGATGTTATTCCTACTGTAAAGCATTTTCCTGTACATTGGCGATGCAAATAGTCCCACATCTGGCTGGTAGTTTCTGCACAGTGAAAATGCAAATATTTCCACAAAACCCTGCTGCCTGCTGTACTACTGCAGAAATAGTGTTGAGCCTCTAGAGAGATCAAAATATCAAAGACCTCAGTTCATCTTCCAGAAGGTTCACACCATTTCTACATCCCCTACCTCCTTCCCTTGTGCCACATCCCCTGTGACTGTCTTCTCTTGAGTCTCGGCCCAGTCCCAGTCTCACCAGCCCACAAGACATTTATACATCTCTGCGCCTCGCATTGACTTCCAACACCCACACAGGTGCTCTCCCCCTATACCAGTTTACATATCAGATGAATTAGGGCTCTACTAGTCAAATATAACAATATATGAAGTAAAAAAATGATGGCTCAGGTGTTAATGTTTTCTCACTGCCCTATTTTTTTTTCTGGCATGATATTTGACAGAGGTTCCTCATGAACTCAGAGGAAAAAGTGATTTTTAGAATGGGGTTTTATTAATTTATAACAACAATATTATACAAGTATAAGTATTCATGCTTTCAATCCCAACTTTATGAATCCTGCTTAAGTATATGACACAGACATTAATTACGTATAGACTAGTGGCATCCTACACAATTAGCCTTTTAAAAAATTACATTTATAAAGAAGGTCTGCATAAACTTGCATTCCTTGTGTGTATGTGATACTGTCAGAGGAAATGTTCATACAGCAGCCACCTCACCTCAGTCTCCAGGCTCTACTCTGCCTTTATCACTCCTGAGTGGAAAAGGCTCTCTCTGCATCAAATCTTCCTGACAGCTGCACTCAGCATCTCGGACTGAACAGATATAGAGTACCCAAACATCATAATCCATGAGATTTAGTGACATGATGGATTGAACAGCAAAGACTGTTGGTGAGCTACATCTGGGAGACATCTTGATACACTGGACTAAATCCCTGAACTGGGCTAAACTGTGCTTGGTGCAGAAACTAAAAGTGATGAAAAAAATGGCTTTACATCATATTTGCAGCAAGCTGATCCTGAGATCAGCATGGCAAATGGAGTGTTCTCTATGGCCAGCATCTGGCCAGACCTCAATCGTGCTGAATTAGAGATTAATTTGTCCTAGTAACCCTAGCCAGATAAAACTATCATCTCCCACTAATCCTTCACTAAAGATTGAATTTCCTCGTAGAGAGACTTTTTAAAAAACATAATTCACTTGTCTTAAAGAAAACCGAGACACAGAAGAGCAACTGGGTGACGTACAACAGAGCCTCAGCTGGACTAATCAACAGTCTCTTTACAGCAGTACCAGCTACGTGAAGTCAACATCTCTGCAGCTCTTATCCCTCTGAGAGAGTACAAGGGAAATACGCATCAGTGAAACAACAAATCCATCTTTTTTTGCCATGTTACTTTGTAAATCAAGCTGCAACCAAGCTTAAACCTTGCAAATTACTTCAGTTGCTAAGGAGATCAGCAAATAATTAAGAAAAAATGCAACGGTAAGTGGCAGTGCCTCTTACAGTATCAGTAACCAGTCTCCAAGCAATGTCAGATCTTACGAAAGTTTTGTTGCCCAGGGAAGTATCCTCACCGCCTCCAAAATTTTATCTGAGGGCTAAACTTCACAGAAACCCCCTTGCCTACGATTTGGGGGGGCTCCTGCCAGTCTCACGGCGGGGATTGTCCCCTGTAGCCCCAGATTCCTGGGAGTCGGCGGAGGGCAAAGTTTCGGCGAGCCCAGCGACCGAGCTAAACCGGCATCGGACCGGGGGCACCCACAGGCACGCCGAGGGGTCTCTGACCGACTTCCCCGGGCAGGCTCGGCCACTGCCGCCGTTCCGCGGCGGAGGCAGGGTCCGTGTCTCCCCCGCCCGCTGCCGGGCTGCGCTCGCCTCCGGCGGCCACTCTCACCCCGACTACTGCCCCTCCGGACCCTGCCCCCCGTCATACCCCGGCTACCGGAGGGATGCCTGCTCCGCCACCCCGCCGGGCAGCGTTACCTGGAGCCTCCGATGGCCGCCTCATGTCCGGGGAGCGCGATGCCGGCCCCGCCGCCGCCTGCAGCCCCTGCCCCGCATGCTGCGCTCCGCTGCGCTCCCCCGCGGACGCAGGCAGTGCCGGCCCGCTGCCCCCGGGAAGGGAGCCGAGGCCCGGAGCTCGGTACCGGCGGCGGGTGAGCAGGGAAGGCAGGAGACTCCCAGTCAGAGTAGAGACGGGGTTTTTATCCCCTCCTGCCTCCGCCCTCCCGGTCTTCGCCGCCGCGCAGCACCCGACCCGACCCTACGCCGCTTGCCCCGACGCCCTCCCGGGGGCTTCCGCGGCAGCGGGACGGAGCCGTCGGTGCCCCGGGGGAGGAGCGCACCGCTGCCCCCGCTCCGCCCCTCGCCTCCCGGGGGCTGCCGCCACTCCGCCCCTCTCCGGCCCCGCTCCTCACCCCCCGCAGCCCCCGCCGACAGCGGGGAGGCTGCCCCGCCCGAGTGGGCTCTGCCCCTGCGCTGCACAGCAGCCCCCAGCCCGGCCTGCAGCTCCTCGACGCCCGGGCGGGGGGCAGAGAGCCCGGCTCTGCAGCCGCCACCGGGGAAGCCCCTTTTTCGGGAGGGCGCAGCCGAAGAAGACACGGTCCTCGTTAAAAATGCATCAAAACTGCCCGTGAGCGGAGATGGAACCCCTGGGTGCTTGTTCATAAGAGGCGGATAAATGTAGAAGGCATTGTGTTAGCTCTAGAAAACCGTCCTCCGGTTAATTAACTGGTCAAAACCCACGGAAGCTCCATAGTAAACTAGGCTTTGATCGGAGCAGAGGAGTATAACAAATGATATAAGGCGTTATCTAAAATTAATTGCCATGTACAGGGATTCTCTTGACCATGGAATCTGTGGGAGAACTGCTGCGAATCAAATGGGGAAGTGTGACCAGATCAGAAAGAGGCAAAGCTGCAGCTGAAAGCCAAAGAACACATTTCCTTCTGTTTCACGCTGATTTTAACCTCCCCCGGCCAAATTTCTCACGACATTTCCGTCATAATTTAGAGTACCCTACATTTAGAGACTGAAACTGAACATGGGCTACTTTGGCAAATAACAGAGATTGGGGATTTATTTCCATCCAGACATATAGTTTATAGAACAGTTCTCAGCAAATGGGCTTGCATATTAAAGCTGCTGCAAATCACACTTTTCTTTTAAGGGCACATAGAAAAGTGATTTTAATATGAGAGTTCGTGGCTACATATAAATCTAAAGGGTTCCTTGTCCTAGAATTCACCCTACAGGCAAACTAAAATTCTTTAGTACGATACAAGGTATCTGTTAAAGATCTGATTCAATAGAGATTGAAGCCTGCTGAGATACAGGTGATACTGCTATTGATTTGAAAGACTTTTTGAACACTACCTTATAATAAAAATCATGCTTTTTATTCATCATTCTTATTTTGTGCTGAATTTCTGTATTTCTATGCAGTTAGGCTATACAGCACTGAAGTAATTTTAATCTTGATATTATCGATTCAGCACTGATTTGTTTCAGACTCTCCACTGGAATATTCATTTGTTTAAAGAAGCTTGTTGTCTTCATTTAGACTAAACCATTAAACTTTCCTCGTGACCTTGATATTACAAAATATGGGGAGAAATTTAAGTCGATCACATTACCAATATAGTCTGAGGAAGAGGGTAATCACTTTTGTAGTCTTTCTTCCCCTGCTTTCAAAACTGAAAATGTTGAGCCTGAATTCTTTTTAAAGACCTACTTATGGAATGAAAATTCCTTCTGTGGTAGCATATGGAGTAGCTGTCCATTTGTGAGTTTTGTGCACACTTTGACTGAAGTAAACTGGTTTAAAAATACTAAGAATTTTAATTGCAGCTTGTTCAGACCTCAATGAGTGTGGAGGACTGGTAAGTGCAAAGTGACAGTAGTGCTTGTAGCTAAGTTATTTAGATTCCAGCCATGAGATCTGGACATAGTAATAATTGCTCTGGGGAAGGCAGGATCCAGATCAAAGTGAAGTCCAATACTCAAGGCAATAAGAATTTTGATTTCCAATTTTATTTTTCTGGTTAGTGCTGACTGGGATTTGCTTTTTATATTGGAGATTTCAGGGCCCAGATGCTAAAAAAATTGATGGGAGTTGTGATCATCCTTTCATGTGTTGCTCAGCTTACAAAGAGAGGCCATCTGCCAATAAGCAGACTTAGCAGAGAAATCATGATCAAGGGATGTATCGAACAGTCTGAAAGGAGTTCAGAACCACAGGATTCTGGTAAGTCTGGAAACAGCTGGTTGTAAGCCCAGCAATTCCTTGTTCCCACTGAATACTGACAAATCTGAACATGGCGTGATGCAATCTAATTCTTTGTGCTGTTTCACAACATAAAGGTGCTTTTGTCCCTTGTTGCTTACTAAATTACAAGGGAGATTGCTTTTAAAAATCTAATTTGGATGAGAACAATTGGTATTTAGCTTTCGTCTACAAAATAGCACTGATGTGAAAACAGTACCTATCCAAAATCTTTGTTGATCATACATGGGCACAAGCTGTGTGAAGCTGACAGTACATTAATTAGGATGTGAAACCTCTCTTCTGATAATCTCTACAAATGTAAGGTTTCTGGCATCACTAATAGGGATTCTTATTGCAGAGAATTGCTGATAGCTGTCTGCTCCTTCCAAAACCATCAGGATCCTGCCTGTGTTTCCCTGCCCCGCACCAAACTATCTATTAGAGTGAAAGCTTTTCAGTGCTTGTTTTCACATCCTGTACAGTGCCAGACAGACTGGTGTGGCTTGATAAGGTCTTTTAATAACAATATTTACCATGTGATCTTGAAAGTCCCCACAAATACAGAAATGCCTCTAGTATCTTCAATATTAAGTTTCTTTATTAAAATGGCAAATTTATTACAGTTATATAATGAAATTGATCATTAAAAGACTTTTTCAAAAGCTGTTTGGCTACAGGGAGTTTACAATACCTTCTTGAACAAGCAATGTAATGGGCTAGAGATTAGCTAGGAGGGGGCTACTGAAAGAGGAATATCCTCCATCTCTCCTCTTACACTCTGCTTCTGTCAAGGGCATGATTTTTTTGCCATAGTGCTCATGCAGGAAGAAGGATTTCCAGCCGCCAGGTTAAGGCCTGGTTACATACATTATAGCCGTTAGATGTCACACAGTAAAAAGAGAGTCATATTCCTTTTTTGTGATTCCCCCTTTCCACCCTGAAATAATTCTGTTTCAGTGTAAGTCCAGTCTGGGGGTTAGGGTACATCAGTGAGCCAGAAGAGGTGGCCTGCAGTCCCTCTGCATGAACTCTGAGCCCCCAGAAGAAGGCAGGGATGAAAGTTGCACAAGGACTTAACCATAGATTTGTGAGTACCTGAGGGGAGTCCCCTTCCCCCGGCTGGCACAGTATTTTCAGTAAAGTCTACACCAAACAGTTTGACAACATCTAGTGGGCCAAGCCCCTTAGTGGCAAACATGTGGGCCATGGATCCTGTCTGTGAGACACAAGCACAAATGCTTGGTCCTGTCAAGGCTCTAACACTTTCGGCATGCCCTGAAACAGAGCATGTCCTCTGCCCTGTTTGGATGACTCTGGGAATCCTGCAGTGCCTCAGGGGATGGAGAGAACAAAAAGCAGGTCTGGCAGGGATGGCTGTGCCAGACAAGTGTTTTAAGACTTTTATCAGATGGTAAGCAAAACTGTCACTTCAAAGTTGCAATTGCTCGTAGGATAGTTTATTGGGTCTGGCTGAGATGGAGTTCATTTTCCCCATAGCAACTCTCACAGTGCTGATCTTTGCTTTGGTAGCTAGAAAGGTGTTGATAACACACCGGTGCCTTGGCTACATCTGAGCAATGCTGGCACAGCCTCAGTCCTGTGTCTCAGCATTTCCCCCACCATCAGTAGGCTGGGGATGGGCAAGATCCTGGGAGGGGACACAACTAGGCCAGCTGACTCAAATTAACCGAAGGGATATTCCATACCATATGGTGTCAGCTCAGATATAACAGCTAATAAAAGGAGGAGGAAGGGGGGGACTTTTGTTATTTACGATGTTTGCCTTCCCGAGCAACTGCTACGTGTGCTGCAACCCTGCTTCCTGGGCAGGGGCCTGACATCTCTTGCTGGTGGGAAGTAGAGAATAAAATTGTTGGTTTTTCTCTTTGCTCATGTGCATAGTCGTTTTCCATCCTATTTTCTCACCCTGTTCAGTTGGGAAGTGGGAGTGATAGAGTGGCGTGGTGGGCACCTGGCATCCGACCAAGGTGAAGCCACCAAAAATAATGATGATAAGGTTGAGTTCCTATGGGTGGGGATCAGAGGAAGGCTAACAAGGCAGACATCTGGGTGGGAGTTTGTTACAGACTGTGCAACCAGCATGAAGAGGTGAATGAACTATTCTCTAAGCAGCTGGCTGACATCTCACAATCATTGGTCCTTGTTCTTCTGGGAGACTTTAACCTGCCAGATGTCTGCTGGAAACTCAACACAGTGGAGAGGAGGCAGTCTAGGAAATTCAGGGAGTGTTTGGAAGAAAACTTCCTGACTTGGGTCACAACAACCCCCTGCAGTGCTACAGCCTAGGGCAGAGTGACTGGAAATTGGCCCAGAGAAAAAGGACCTGGGGGTGCTGGTTGACAGCAGCTGAACATGAGTCAGCCTGTGCCCGGTGGCCAAGAAGGCCAATGGCATCCTGGCTTGTAGCAGTAGTGTGGCCAGCAGGAGTAGGACAGTGATTGCCCTTCTAAACTTGGTGTTGGTGAGGCCACACCTCAAATCCTGTGTCCGGTTTTGAGCCGCTCCCTTCAAGAAAGACATAGAGGTGGTGGAATGGTTTAGAGAAGGGCAGTAAGGCTGGTGAAGGGTCTAGAGTGTAAATCATATGAGGCACAGCTGAGGGAGCTGGGGTTGTTTAGCCCGGAGAAAAGGAGGTTCAGGGGAGACCTTATCACTCTCTACAACTGCCTGACAGGAGGTTGTAACGAGGTGCAGGCCCATCTCTTCTCAAAGGCAACTAGTGAAAGGATGAGAGGGAATGGCCTCAAGCTGCACCAGGGGAGGTTCGGGTTGGACATTGGGAATAATTTCTTCCCTGAAGGGAGGTTCGGGTTGGACATTGGGAATAATTTCTTCCCTGAAAGGGTGGTTAAGCAGTACCCAGGAAGGTGGTCGAGTCACTGACCTTGCAAGTGTTCAAGAAACGACTGGAGATGGCACTCAGTGCTATGGTTTAGTTGTCATGGTGGTGTTGGGTCAAAGGTCGGACTCAATGATTTTCAAGTTCTTTTCCGATCTTAATGATTCTATGATTCCGTTCGGCTCTGCTTTCCAACTAGTTTGAAGCTGTGCCCTGAGAACAACTATTTTGTTCCACCAGGGCACTACTCACCAGGCTACTCAGTCTCCAAGGAATCAGACTCTTTTCTTCTTTTTTTCTATTTTTTTTCTTCCTTTTTTCTTCTTTTTTTCTATTTTTTTTCTTCCTTTTTTCTTCTTTTTTCTTTTTTCTTTTTTCTTTTTTCTTTTTCTTTTTTCTTTTTTCTTTTTTCTTTTTTTCTTTTTTTCTTTTTTTTTCTTTTTTTCTTTCCTGTTGAAAACCTCCTTTTTTACTCCCACATGGAATGAAGGCTACTTATTAGACTAAGGACAAAGGAAATGAGTGCGTCTTTAGACCAGTGTGGGGGTGTGAGAAGATTATACTCGCTCCATACCTGGACAAGTGGTTCCTTGCTCTCCATACTTAGGCATTCAGAACTGACTTTTCTTCCTGTCACTCCAATGCATTTATTACTCCGTGTTTTCACTTTCATAGCTCTGTAGGTCTAGAGGGGATGTTTGAAGACATCACCTGTCCACCAGTGCCATCTTTTCTCATTCTATCCTCAGAATTGCCATCAACTGGTGAGTGCTGTTGAAAAGGGAGTAAGAATGGCTAACATTAAGTTGAGCTTCTCATTAGGCGTGTGTATATTTCAGAATAAAAGCTTTATATTACTTTAATTTGTTGATATAGTCCTGACTTCTGGCCCTTTCTACATTCAAATGCCTCTTTTGTACCGAAAATACCGGTTCCTCAGTTTGGCAGATTTGCTGTTACTTGCAATCCTCTCTGATGTCTTTGTTTTTCAAGGATTTCATAGTAACAAAGATAGGAAAAAGATCATCAGACACATCCTAAATGTCTCTGTTTATCAAGTTGCTTTGCTTTACTTGCTGTGTGCTGGCACCATCAAGTTTGTGGATAACTTACTGACCATGCAGTTTATGTCCTGGATAATTTCCAAAGCAGTGAGGGCATTTTAACCAAAATATTCTCCATCCGAAGGTGTGTTTCATATATTGAATGAAAAATAAATGAACATTCTGAGATGAGTTCTTATTTTGAGATAGATTTGCTTTTGAAATCTAAAAGTTTGGAAAAACAGAGGTGTCAGTGGCTTTGTGTGCCTTGTGGGTTTTTAGGGTCCTTAAGTCTTTGAATTTGCAGATCTCAAAAACACCCAAAGACCTTGTTAAGCAGTATTCAAATCTTCAGAGCATATTTGTATGCAAGGAAGGCATTGTTAAGCACTGGAGGATAATTTGTTTCCATTTTCTATTCCGTAGGCAGAACTTGAGAAAATGTTACAAATTAACAGTAAGTTATTGGTTCACTGAATTGAGCCTTTAAAGTAAGGACATTTGGGAAAGTGATTTGTCATGGCCTTGAGCAGTCTATTTTAGAGCAGTATGGTAGCTTTTCTATGATAACAGGCAACTTAACCTTTAAAATGCAGTTCTTCATGCAAATAAACCTGGGTAATGGACTTTAAAAGGTGATTTTGCATGCCCTCAGGCATTACTTATTTCTTGGAACACCATGTCTCTCTCATATATCCAAAATAAAGCAGGAAGACTTTTTAGAATACCAGATTCATTTTGCATTATAATGGAATGTAGTGAGTTCCTACAGTAAGTGTAAAATATTGTCTTAAGAGAGAACATACAAGTGGATTTTCTAATGAAACATGGATACTACCCCACAGCAATATATGAAATATGTGTGAATACTCTGTATTTGCAATATCAGGCATGAGGTAAAGGAAGATGGACAATCTCACTCTTGGCTTTAATTTTTCATGGATACAGTACTAGAGTGGCTATACTTATCAGGAGTTATAGTTCAAACCCGTTTTGTGGATATGCAGCACTGGTAGGAGATTGAGGAGGTTCTTGAAGTGTTTCATATTGAGTGTGTGACTCATTTAATTGGCTCCTACGTCCTGCTCCCCCTCATACTTTTCATGGTGCTTCTGCACATTTTCTGTCTCATTCCAAGACCCCACTGCTGAATATGACAGATCATGAATGGTCAGTCTTAAATATGATTTGTCAGGTGAATGTGCCTGGACTTACAGAATGGGAGAGAGCACAGGAGGTGGTGCATTGCATAGAAACAAAATAGGAAAAAATAAAAGTAGTTAAAAAGGCCATCTAGAAGATCAGTACAGCCTTCCTCTGCATTTCCTTCTCCCCACAGGACTCAAGGTGTGAGCTGTGGGCCTCCATTCTGTGACCAGTGTGTGGAACCCCAGATCACAGTGCCACAGGATGCCCTAGACTGGCACAAAGACACCAGATCTAGTAGAGCAGTGCTGTGAGTTTGCTCAGGGGGTGTGTGGGGGTGCAGTTACATATCTGAAAAGGACAGACAAGTTTCTGCATACAAATTCCTTCAAAAGGGAGTTAAAGATCTGTAACTCCTCATGACAATGAGTTATGGCTGCAAGTCAACAGAAATACTTTTTAGGAGAGGTAGAACCAATGTTTTATCTTTACATTTTATAAAAGAAGAAACCAACTCTCCTAACAATTATTATGATGCCTTTCACCCAGCCCGTGTCCTTTTTAAATCAGATATTTCACCACTAGCTTTTAGCAAGTAGCTGCAAATAATATAGGAAAACTAAGTAGGAAAGAAATAAAATTGTATGTTACTTTGGTGAACAATGCTTACTTTGCAAAGGCTTTTATGAGCCATAGTAGTCCAAGCTAAAACTGCTCTGATTTTGCTTCAGCTGATAACAGTGATGAGCACAACCATCTACTAAAATTTAGTTACTTTTGGAAAAAAAGGGTATTAGGAAAAATCTGTTCAGAACTGGCACTATGATCCTGGACATGAAGACAGCTTCCATGCTTATTTCTTTAGGCAATATATCATCTGGAAGTAAAAGGACACATAGCCCATTATTCATAACTATGCATCTTGAAAGCAGCAAGGGTGACTGTAAGGGTAGAATTTTGTTTATATATAGACTCATGTTCATTATGCTGCTTATTCTTTTTGTTACAACCATAAACCAACACGGTCCGCTGCAGCAATTCCATAATATATCTCCCTATGTGTCTCCAAAGTGACCATGTACTGCCTTGTTGTTTGCAGTGCCTTTGGGAATGCTGGAGTGGCCCCTCACATGGAACGTGTTCTGACCCACTTCAGATTTTGCAGAGAACCTTCTTTCTGTTTCAGGACTGAAATTATTGCAATATTGTTCAATGCAGTTTGCTCTGAAGTAAACTTGTGTTTGCAGAAATTGGAATTCCCTGTCCTGCTCTCTCAGTCTTGTTTGTGTCTTGTGCAGAGGTAGAAGTCAGTATCAGCATCTGTTTTAGGCTAAGTTCATAGGAAAAGGGTGCCTGAGAGTCCCCTTTAAGCTCTGATATTTGTAAGAAGGGAAATACTAATTTAAAAAACAATGAGGCTTTTTTATTTGACTGTGTTTTGAGGCATATGATCTGACAAAAGTTATGAGACCTAATTATGGCTTTGATCATATCCCAGTTTCAAAATAGCAGTTAATGTCTGTATATAAATGAATACATTTTTATTAAGAGTAAATTCAAGAACATATTATGTATTCTTATCAGTGTACTCAGTTGAGGTTTTAGTCTTTTCTAACAGGGATTCATTTCAAATACACCTGGATGGCTGATAGCATCTGAGTGCTTGGGTTTTGAAAAATGGGGAACTGAGAAAAAGTAATATATTCAGAATAATCGGGAAGTATTCAAAACAGCTTATACTTTGAACTTCAAGTGTATCTGAAAACAAATTGACAGGTCTAGAATTTGAGACCGATATTAAAGTGGAGGAAAAGAGTATTTTGAGAAATGATTACCCAACAAATGAAGGAGAGAAGCACCTTTTTATTTGTGGAAAAAAAACCCATTATGCTGCAATAAGAAGCTTCCACAATCCATTGCTTTAGTCACCACCTCCAATAACATTAAGTAAAGCAGAAATGTTTGGGAGCACGGGAGAGCATATGGTAGAGGCTTACCCTCTCTGTCTTCCTGTTTATTCTCATTTCAATGTTCTGAAAAAGCAATTCTTTATTTCAAATCCTGAAACAAGAAAACTTTTTTTTTTATCTTTGCATTTGCACTTGATTACAATCTCTGACTGAAGATTTTCATATGAATAGAGCATCTGCTGGGTGTCCTGTCCAGATGGAATCTCCAGTAAAGCTAAAAAGCTCACGTTCACTTGCTTGGTTCTTCTTCCCACAGTCAGAGAATTTGCTCATTACTTCTTCTTTACCCAGTGATTATTTTTATGAAGCTTGTAGGTCTAACATTATGTCTGAGACTTCCGTTCCTCTGTAAGTTTGGCTGAAACTTGAAGTCCCTAGGGAGACAGACAGCTACCGTGACAGACAGACTGCCTGCACAAGCCTCATTTCCTTGAGACACCATGCTAGAAGGAAAACAACTGAGATGGGATTACAGTGCCCAGTCCCTGAAAAGGGAAAAGTGGGAGATACTCTACATTGGCTCTGCCATTAGTGCCTTTAAGAGTGGGGGACTGCAGTCGGCTTTGTTAATGGTTGTGCACATACAGCATAATTAATTTCAGCAGGTACTTTCACTTAATAGCCATTATAGCCTCATTTATGGCTGACTTAATTGATAAGAGACTGAACAGAGTCATGTTGGTAGGCATTGCTGAAGTCAAAATCTGGTGAATGACACTGTAGAGTCTTCTGACCTGCTCAATTAAAAAAGCCTTAAATATGCAGGAGAGAATGGGCTTCCCTCCATCTATTATTTATTCAGGTAAACTCATCCCATCATCATCAGTTCCCTGAACTGATATTACTTTTTCCTCTCTTGGGCTATCTTTTTTGTTAATAAGACTTTTCATATCTACCAGAAATTTAAAATACAAAATCTGAGGCTGCCTAAGATAATGATGGTATACAAATGACTTTTTTTTTTTTTACCCAGGACATGTCTCTATCATTCTTGTCAGTAAGTAACCAGAAGGAAGAGATTTACAAAGCAGATGTCAGAATGTCAGATCTGCCTTCACCTGATTTTCTGTAAGTTTATTATTGTATGAACTACTGTGTTCAAGGAAATAAAAAAAAAGCCCAAAGTTTCATTTGCATTAGTAAATAAAATATTTTAAATGGGAAGCCTACACTCCAAGCAGTGGAAAAAAAATTCCATTCTAACCTTTGAAAGGAATTTTAGTCTTTTGCCACAAGAACCAATCAGTTTTTATCAGACAAAGCCTTTATTATTTGATAACTCCCTGTGCCCTCACAAATGACTGTGCTTATTCTCCATCAGCCATCTGACTGCTAGAAGCTTGAAAAACAACACATGGTGAGATAAAATAACTGCCATACTTTAACCAACCAAGTCTGCTTTTCTCTTCCAGTAAGTTCTTAGGGTTTTTTTGGCTACAGAGAACATCTGCTTTTAATGAACACAAGTCAATAAAATTCATATGTATGTTATTATGAAGTTTCCTTCCCTTTCTATGTAAATATGATTAGCATTTTGAACTCCAGATACCTTCTTTGGAGTTTAAATATAGCTCCCTGGTTTTTTTGGCATCACTGCAATGATGATGATCATAAGCATTGGAAGAAGCTGCAAGGAGATAACAATTTGTACACCTTCTGTGGTTATTCTTGGCCTCACATAAATCCATTAATAGATTTCTCGCTGGATTTCCTAGAACGGATTTCTGTATTCATGCTTGTGTCCAGTAGGATCTTACAAAGGTCAGTGTGAGTGGAGACAATGGTAAGATTAAGATCCAAGTAAGAATCTGAGTCTGTTTTAGGTACTAGTTCCCCTTTTTTTTTTTTTTTTTTTTGCTTGGAAATTGAAGTGCAAAGGTTAATTTTCTTAATTTGTAGAACTAAGTTTTGACAGTCAGGTTTTTTTTATATTAGAACAACTTTGGTTTTTTCATCTTTGGCCATTGCTACCTATTTCATCTCGAACAGTCTGTACCAGCACAGTTTCTTTTATCCTTTGTTGTTTATGGGCTTTGTGACGTGACTTGTGGCTTGCACCCAGCCAAACATCAAAGCGTGTTCTCAGACAGTATGCATAAATAGTTTTACTGAGGTATCAGGTCATCTATGCTCTTTATTCCTTTGTTTAATTAGTGCCATCAGTAGCTGCAGGATTATCTAGTCTTTGTATTACTACAGATCTTTTGGATGGGAAACTGTAAAGATGTAGCCAGTACTCATTCTATTTTCAAACTTAGCCTATTCACCTCTGGTAGTGAGATCCAGCAGTCATCTGCTTCTCTCACATTTTTCTGAACCCTGCCATAACTGTGCAGAAGTAGCTCAGTTATTTTTGAAGGAAATAGTATTTCATATGTTAGACAAAAAAAAAAAAAAAGTTTGGTATATTTGGCAAAACTCATTTAACAGCTAACATCACCTGAGCCAAGCCGCTGCTTTTGAGACATGCCATTCCCATGCAGAGCTTTTATTTAGATGAAGACATAACAAAAATTTATTTCAGCCAGACTTGATTTTAGGTTTAATTTGGACCGAGAGTACATGGCTGATAGATACTTGAAGTTAGAGAGCAGGTATGTTCTCATGTAAGCTTGTGCTCCAGTTCGTTAATTTGTCATATCAATTTTCAAGAAATGACCAAGGGATTAATTTTGGAAGGGCTGGTAACACCTTATTTTGTTAAGATCACTGAGTAATTCCCATTGTAAGTCTCAGGTTTTGGTTGCTCATAACCTTGTAAATATTTCATAGTTGAAGCAAAAATATCCCACACTGTATATATGCCTCAGTTGGTGCATGATTAGGAAGTGTCAGACATTTCTGAAATGTTCTGAAATATGTCTAGGGAAAAAAGGAAAAATGAACAACCAGTATTGCATGTGTTAACATTTATGATGAATTTTCCCTAGCACCTCATTTTGCAGGAATTTGTGAGGAAGTACTCAATTTTTAAATCTTTGAATAATTATGTTTTGCGCATTAATACACCATATACCTTAAGGATTCTGCCTGGCACTGTAAATGCCCTAGTCTAGGATGGAGCAATGGGAAAAACTGTTTTTTGGTCTTGAACCTGGCATCTGAACTGGGAGTCCATCTCTTTCTTTTTTTTTTCTAAGGATCACTCCTGGGGACAGAACAGCTGGGAGAAGGGGGATCCTTCTGTGACAGTAGGGAAGAGAAGTCCTTAGAGGTGGGTATGAGAGCAAAATGGTAATGGAAAAAATAGTAGGCAATAGGTTAACTGCACAGAGAAAAGTTATGAACTAAGGTAAACACAGGCAAGCTTATTTCCGGTTGACATTGTGTGATCAACTAGTGGAAATCAGAAACTCTACTAAAACTCAAGATTTATCAAAAAATCAGGTAATCATGGAAGAGTTTTAGATGGGAAGGAATTGTTGGAGATATCTGGTCCAACCTCCCTACTAAAAGCAGATCCAGCTGTGAAGTCAGATCATGTTTCTCAGGGTCTCACCTAGTTCCAGCCTCTCTGAGCAACCCTTTCCCATGTCCCACTTCAGCTTGTCCAAGTTGAGAAAACTTTGAGCCTGTTTCTCAGGCAGATATAATTGACAAGCTGTCTCCTGAGTGGAAAACCTCTGAATGACTCAATGCTGCCTAGTAACATTGAGTAAAATTGTTGATTTCAGTGTAAATATTGGCAGTGGATGGCAGCTTTTTGTGAGCTTTCTGACAGTGTTTTTCTGTGAGACTTGTATAAAATGAGGTGTACAGGTAGCCTGCAGCATCTTTCTGGAGTTACAGAGATGTCTGCTGTATTCCCCTCATTTTTGCTGTATCTAGAATGTGCTTTTTCCTCCACCTTCTGTACTTTTTCCCAGTTTACCTGTTTCTTCTCTAATAGGTAGGAAATCTTACTGGAAAATAAGCTTTTATTCAGATAAGCCTGTCTCTGCATGAGCCACCACCTGCTCCTAATGGACACGCCACTCAGCCTGAAGATTTAACTTGGCAGAACTCAAGCTTCTCAGGGAAATAATCTTTACAATTTATCCTGACATCCACCCAAGCACATCATATAATACAGCAAGTTAGGTAGGATTTTTTAAGAGCATTGCAAAAAGGAAAAAAAAAATAGAGAAAAATCAATTTTTGTCCCCATCCCTGTTATACAAATTAATTAAGAATGTCTGAAAATCTAGAACAATATTTTGATTAACAGTAACGGCTTATTTCAAGCTTGTATGTCTAAGCCTTCTAGATCATAAAAAAAAGTGCATATGTCTTGCATCCAAAAATAATTTCAATTTACAAGCATGGACAATATTTATGTCAGCACCAGATTTGGTCATGGCAGTATAGCATCTGGCATGTGGGATCGGCAGCACAGTCAGCTGTTGTATGAAATAGCAGCCTTGGTTTTTATTGTGGTTTTTGCCTATTTTCCCATTCATCTACAAATGGACAAAAACAAGTCAGGGAAAAACCCTTGCTGCTAAGCTTCTCTTTGAAAGTGTGAGGTGGTGAATACATAGTTCCTTTATGTGGGCTTCATTAACACAGAATCTGCAAGAAAAATGCAGGTTTTCCAAGGCAATAAAGGCTATTCAATCATTCTGCCTGTGTATCTGTGTATTTCTGTTCCGCGAGAGCAAAGTTTTACTCTACTGTTCAATGTTAATAACGTTTTCTCAGATGAACAGAGCTTTTGTTATTAGGTTACTTAAATATAGTTCCTATTGCAGCTGAGTAAGGAAAACCTTCCCTGGGAGAAAACCTGCAAATTGCGTGCTCTCTTTGGCCTGCTGCTGGCCAGTCACCCGGTGAATGTCCTCAGCAACTCAGCACAGCACAGCTGGGAAGCAGCCCCAGCGCTGGGCTTGGAGGGTGTGGGTAGTGAGGGATTGTGGGGGGAGATGGGTGACACTGTGACAGGCAAAAGAGGCTCATCACAGGAAGCGAAGCTGGAGCTACCACAAGGGGAAATACAGCACTGCAAGATCCATAAGATTAAAAGACTCAGGAATTCCTTTGTTGAAAGAACTTGATACTTTTTAACTTAAAAGTGATATATAAAATTTAAGCCATGGTGATGCTTTATCATAAGCTATCCATTATGGTTAAATGCAGGCTCATGTTCTTCTGAACTCTGAGCTCTGATCTGAAGCTTTGCTGGACTTCTGTGGACACACAGTTACGCTTTTAGGGAGTTTGTGTTTGACCTGGGACCAGTACACTCAGTCCAAACTGATTAGTATGCTGTGTGCTCTAATTTTTTCTCCAATACACTTAATTCATTATGATATTTATGTGCTGCATCAGTACCTAAAACCTAAAAAACCCTTTCTGTCAATAGTAAAAAATATGTATGACTGAATGACTGATAGATAATTTCTGGTGGTGAAATAATTGTTGTAGCGTTAGATTGTCTGTTTTCATTTTTGAAGTCCTTCTCTTATAGATTTGATAGCTCTCCAGCCAACTTTCAGAAGACTTATGTGAAGCCAGGAAAGTCCCTTTGGAGTCCTGCAAGGTTCAAGTCAGGCAGAAGGATCTACCCTCCCCCAGGGCAACAGGTCATTTTTCAGGTAAAGACACTCTCAGGGACAACTACTCCTGGGGAAGGGAAAAAGCATGTCAAAAGATGAAGTGATAAAACTTGAACACCCTTGACTGGAGAAATGGCCTCAACTCTTCATAGTCCAGTCATTAACAAAGTACGGCAAAAGAATTGGTTTTGTGACAAACTTGCTCATGGGCATTCAGAGGACAAAGTGCTTTGTGTGATGATTTGTGCCAGACATCTTGGGACCGTTCAGTGTAGCTTTGGATCTCTTCCAGCATTTTGAGATGAAAGGATGAGAAAAGAATTGATCTTTCAGTTTTTCTTAAATGTGGTTGGATTTGCATTGCTTGGCATTTGTTCCTTTCAAGTGCTAGTTGAAGAGCAGTATCATAGTAGTGTTGCTCAGCTCATTCATCAATGTTTATGCACGGATTTGCAAAATATTTGTGAATGTGTGTCCTATGACTATTTCAATTTCACAGATTAAATGTTCGAGGAACAGAGATGGATAACAACATTCTAAATAACATCAGGTAAATGGAAAAACTGGAAGTATACATGTTTATTGCCTTTTCCCATGTCATTTTCCACTGAGATTTGTCTAATAGTTGCTTCTACTTTGATGTGGGAGATACAACTTCTAAAGGGGTTTTAGAACCATGAACATGTGGTTTCTTCATGGAAAGAATTGCCAGCTCTTTCCTTGAAGGTTAATAAAGTGATCTAATTAATTTTACATTTATTAAGAGGTGAAGACTTTGGAAAATGAAGCCTGATTATGGAAAAAAACCCTAATACCATCTCCTTCCTGAGTAGGTTTTGCTGTGGTGTCTCTGTTCTGGAGTGAAATGACTATTTAACTAAATTAAATGAGCTTTGCACAGAAATGAAAATAACAGGCCTCCTCTTTAATTCAAGGTAAACACTATTTCTGAAGGACTTGATTTCCTTTTAAATATCTACTAGCCCAATGTTAATTTCCCAAATTTAAAACTAATATTTGCTAACAGCAAAATGATCATCAATCAGTAGTAAATTTCCAAGAACACAGACAGGCACATAATGCCTGATGAAATATGGTGACGTAAATGAAAATCATTTGACTTAAGAGGGGCAGAACCAGCAGCAAGATAATTTCTGTGACTCTCAATTCTTAACTGTTTCTTTCCTCCATACACTTCAAGGGAAGAAGGGGCTGCAATGCCTTTTTCTGTTGTCTATGCAAGCAGGCAGAGAGATCCACATGTGTACTCTGCCAGTTACAGTTATTTTTAATGTGTGTTCTGCAGCAATGTATTCAGCCACAATTTATCAATAGTAAAAAATGGGGTGTCCACCGTTTTCCATGATAGCTTGTTTCAATATCTACTCATCCTACCTATACCTACTGCTTTTTTCACCTTGATTTGGTATGGTTTCTTTTTGAGTTTTTGGCTTCAGTTATGTCTTTGACATGTGCATTTTACAGATAGGCATGGTACATGAAGACCTGCCAGGGTGCTAAGAATTTAGCATGACCTTGACAAAAACCCTTGTCAAAGTCCATTTTTATGCTTTTCTGCTACATCATGCCAACACATCACTCAGTAAGCCATCTCTGCTTAGGAAATTTAGCTTCAAGGCTGAGTATGTTTGAGTAGGAACAAAAAGTCCTTCTGCATGTAATAAACAAAAAATTTATTTCTGTTTTATGATTAATTCAAAATTGATCTAGCTTTGCTTAAGAGTAATAAAGATTCCTGAGACAGAGTCTGAAAAAGAGCAGAACATGCAATTGCAAGAAATTCTTTTGATTGTGAAATTGTTTGTTTATCCTGGATATCTCGAACATGCATGTAATTTATCCTGGATATGTCTAACATGCATACAATTTGATTCAAGCTTAGCACAAGCCAGAATTAGAACAGCAAATTGCTTACTTTTAGGAAGAAGTGTAATCCAGGGCTTTACTGCTTACATTATTTGTGTAATTAGAAAAAGGCTATGGTTCAAGTCACTAGTTTAATCTACAACAGACTGTAGCTTTTGGTAACCTACTGCCATTGAAATCACAAAGATTGTGGGGCACATTTTAACTAATCCATAAGTAAAAGAATAGGGAATTTGTCTTTTTATAGTGTTATCATAACACTGCAACTGGAAATGAAACCACAGTTTCTTAATTATTTTAAATGTTTGAAAAGTTGATTTTATTATTGAAAGATAATGTGTAGATCACATCTAATATTTACACAACAGCAGGTCAATATTTAGATTCTCAGAGAAAAGTCTGCTTGTTTCATTTTCAGATCTGGTCTAGTGATAAATTCTCAGTTGTCACAATACACTCTTCAGCCTTTGTCTGCCCTCTTCCTGTTAATGAAAAATTATTTAATCTAAGTGATAGAATTCACTGATCATAAATCGTGATTTAAATTAGTCATCAAATAAATTTAAATTGTATATTTTTTTAACTTTTTTTGCATATTTACATTTCAATTGGGTTCTGTGTAATGGCATTCCCAATATAACTCATTTGAATTGTGACTTTCAGGTAAATTTACCTTTACACTTGAAGATTCATCTTGACTTACAAAAGATAAAATCTCTTTTAGTTGAGCAACTTCTACAGTGTTACAATTATTTGTAATTGTTTATTAAGTATTTTCAATAGGGAAAAATGTATACAATATATTTCTTCATTACTTAGTAATTAATTTGTATATTGGAAGATGTGGCAAGCTGCATTTGATTGGAAATTAGGAACCACTTAGACAAAAACCAGATTCCTTTTTATTGAATTAGAAACCCTGCTTCACTTTAATAAAAGCAATAAAAAACTCAGGTGCTTATATTACTCTATTGCATGGAAGAAATTCTGACAGCACTTAATAGTTGGAGTGAATCAGGAGAAGACCAAGTCTTTCAAGGATTTAGACTTAATAGATCCTCTCCATCTCATTTTTATTTCTGAGCTGAAAGAAGAAGACAAGATTTATTGCTTTCTTGACTTTTCCTTTGTCAACCAAATAATCTGATTCATGGGCAAAAAGACAATGTCCTGAAAAAAAATGTTTCAAATTTTAATCACTTTCTGTTCTAGACAATTAGCCAATATATTCCAACTTTCTTAAAATTCCTACAAACTTGTACTACTTCAATGACTATCATTTGTTATGGTTGGTATGACTGATGGGTGGTAGTTAGGGTCATAGCCCTGTTTTCATCTTCTGTTTTTAGGCATTTAATTTAATTCTTTGTATCTGGAATAATGGCATGCACTTTCTTGACCTACCTCTTTGAAAACTGCTGTAGCATTTCAAAATTTGGCAGTTTCTTCTGTGTAGGTTTTTTTTTTTTTGAGGTTTTTCCACATCTCAGCAGTGTTCTCAGCAGGTTGAATTCATCTACCACCTGAAATTTCACTGTAAATAATATACATGAAAACATTGATAGAGGATTGCTAGCAAGTACCTTTCAAGTAAAAATTAATAATCTTTCCAATGTACTTATTATTAACACAGGGATTTGTGACTATTATTGCATTTCAATTAGTGCTGTATTTTATGGTAAGGACTGAGAGGAAAGCCATGAATGTGCTTCAGAAAAGAATAAACACCTGATCCAGTTAATTCACCTATGCCAACACGGTTTCCTCATCATTGTCTTCAAAAGCATATTATTATTAAGCAACATTTTTGGTCTGTAGAGGATCAGTTCTGTCTTAGGTATGCACAAAATAATGTATTAAGGGCAGATAGCAAGGTGAACTATCTCTTCTGAAAAAAAAAGCAAATCGCAACACAAACAAAAAAACCCCACCCAAAACAAGAACCCAAACAAAAAACCCCACCAAGATGAAAGAAAACCTCACAACTTTGTTTCTGTGTTCGTTTTATCTTAAGCTAAAATCTTCTGGGGAAGGAGGCTTTATTATAGCTTCTCTTTTATTTCCAAAAGAGGTGAAAGTTGCAAGAGGAGAATGAGAAACACCTTAAGGTAAAGAATCTATAACCAACTTCCCCATTAGCTGCTTTTACAGAGATGGTCATGTCCCTCCTTCCTCACCTATCCTGCTGTACATCTCTGGTGCTTCCCCACAGCTGGATCTAGTGTTTGTCCTTTGAGAGCTGGATTAGCTTCCCAAACCATCAGCAGGCTGACCCAGGTGAATAAAATTCTGCTGCTTCCAAAGCCCACTGTGTAAGTGACCTAACTGAATTACTGGGGATTTAGACAAGCACCAGAGCCCCAGAAAAATAAGATATAGAGGTACAGAGTAAAATTAGGCTGTGATATTGGCTTGAATTTCAGAAATATTCATTCTCAGAGCCTTGAAGTGGAACCTGAAGCAAGGGACACGTGCTCTAGAATGTGGACCTGTGCCTCATCAAAACTTGCTGATGGAGAAAGAAGTTAGTGGGAAACTTGTCCTTGTATGATGGAGAATATTTGTTACTTGTTCTCAGTCCTATCCCTTCTAGCTTTTGCAGCCATGGTCATCCCAGAAGTAAAGCTAAAGCATGTTAGGAGACAGGAACCAGTCTGCAGCGTGTTGTGGCCACGTCTCTTTGGACATGTGAGTATTTGATAAAGTGAATTCAGACCAAAATATTTACAGCTCTAAAACCCAGAGACAGACAGGTTGAGTTGTTGGCTGAATCAGGAGAAACACTTCATGAAAAACTTCTTTTTGACTGAGTACATATTCAACTATATGTAAAAAAGACAAAGCAAGGATATAATCTTCAGGACTCTTGAAAGTAGAATTGCACAAAGGAGTGCTTCAAAGGCAGTGCAAGAAAATCCAGCCTGACTTTTTGACACCACAGCATCTGCAGCATCTCTGTAAATAATTTCCTGAGTTGAGACCTTGGCATTCTTTTGTGTTGTTTATTATTCAGTATACAGTTCATGAAGCAATGGGGAGAATGAATTTGTTGCTGCATCAGAGATGCTTGACTGAACATAAAGTTGGAAGACTCTATGGCTCAACATGTTTGTCATTGATAGTTATCAGCACTACATTCACAATTCCACTGAATTTGTGATGGAAGTGCTGTTTGCAACTGGGCAGTAATAGATTACCTACCAGAGAAATTAGCAGCTGGTTGTTGCCTGAAGCTATATGCTGATTGCAGCATGAATTGCGGTAGCTCTATACAAAGAGAATGAAAGTGTCAAAAAGTTTCCATTAACTCTTTCTGGGGAAATGTTTACATTTGTTTCCTTCCAGAGAAGGCAGCTTCTGCAAAGCAATCTACAGGGGTTCCTTTAACCATGTGTTGGAAGTTCTCTGTTCTACAGTGGTTATGGCAGGGCTTCTCCTGCCCCGGTCTCTCTGCCTGTTGCACACATTGTAGGGAGGATCCTGCTCCTCAGCTGGGGCAATCCCAAGAACAGGCTGTAAGGAGAATGCATTGAAAGCAGCCCTGGGGAGAAGGACTTGTGAGTGTCTGTGGACAAGAAGCTCAATGTGACCCAGTAATGCGCCCAGAAAGCCAAATGTTTTCTGGGCTGCATCAAAAGAAGCACAATAGCAGATCCACTCTGGCCTGGAGTGAAACGGTTTGGGCTGGTCAGGGCTATGAGCCTGGGAATGAAGAATGAGCATGGGAATGGGGAAGAAGGGAAGACATGGAAAGTCAGATGCAATATGAAAAAGCTGGCAACTAGGGCTGTAAAGCCATTTTTGAGGGAGAATATGGAGACGAGCAGAAAATGAGTTATTCCAGCTAGGGCCCCCTAGGGAAAAGTAGGAGCTAAAAACAAAGCTTTTTCCCATCTGCAAGTTGAAGCTTTCTTCACCCATCTTCCTAATACTAAACTGGGGTGGGAAAAATCAGCTAAATTTTTTGTCAGCAAAATATTTTAATATAATACTGATCATAGGTAAAATAATGCTTCTGTTGAAATTATCTTTGTATCAGCAGAAACAATTTGTTCCTTTTTAGAGGAAAAGAAACACAACGGGTCTCTAAAAAGATTTCAGTGCCCCAGGCTTTAGGAAAACAGGAGGAGAATAATGACAGAATTCTATCTCATTTGCAACAGAAAATGTTATCAAGGGTGAAAAAACATACAAGTTAAAAGATGTGGAAAAGTTATTCAGATTGAATGAGATACTTAGCTAAAATATTGTCTCCCACAAGAAAAACTGCTTTCCTAGTTTTATAATATTTTTTTGGAAAATTTAGTCAAGGCTTATCACCTGATACTTTTTTTTTTTTGTTACTGAACAGAGCCATGGTTAGGAGCAGAAATGGTGAAGTTTAATCTTTAGAACTAAAATCTTGCCTTAATTGTACAGTAATGCAGGATCTGCATTGACTCTGAAAACACACTAGTGTAGACTCTAATTTGCTCTAGAATTTGGATGGTTGTTAGGCAATGTCTGTCATGTATTACAAAAGTTGCAATGTATGTAATGAATATTTAGGCTTCCTTGTCTAGTGTAAGGGCAATAAAATAGATCTTTTTCTCAATTCTATTGATAGCAATGAGCTGAAAGTAAAAATAGCATACATTTCAACACTTGTCGTCTTGCAATGCTTTAGACTACCTGCATTGCAAGCATACTGTCTCAGCTTCTAATAAAGGTGCTGCAATTATTGGTTTTGATCAAGGGAACATTATTTTTCCTTGAAACTTACTGCAGTTTATCATATTATGCCCTGCAGGTCTCTAAACCACATTTCTATTTGTTTAGGAAAATGCCAGGGGGAATGAATCAGGTGGAAAAATAGACTATGATTTCATCTCACAGATGATTTTCCAGAAACATTTATACATTAGAAAGCTTTAAAACTGTCAGAGAGGCAGACCTCTGTCAACAGGACATTAATGGCCATCAAATTCTGTATGGATATAGGATCTTTTGCCTTCTTGTTGTCGAGCATTGTGACATAGCCCAGTCATGGAGATTTACAGTCTGAAATTGCTTTAAACTGTTCTTCAACAGCCTGGCTTAATCCCAGATTGGGCCACGTCTTTTAATCTGTTTCTGGGAATTATCCAAAAGATTTGTACATGCTGTCTGTGATGAGCTTACGGGTTGGAAATCTTTAAATTAAACTGGAAAGGAATTAGCCAACATGCTGTGGGTAGTAACTTAGAAGCAAGGGGGTTATTGGGTTTTTTTTGGGTATTTGTACTTGGGAAAGACTGAATGCAGTTTTGGGTACTTCATACCAATTTTAAAAAGTATCTGATATAGTGGAATTATAAAAAAATGTACTTTACCTTGCCATTGGATCAACTAAGAATTTACACATACTCATTTAAGGAGCAGTGATCATCTGATCAGCAGGAACAAGTGAAGTGCCCTAATGTAATCACATATACATACTCTTAATCACCTTTAAAATAGTTTACTTCTATCTGAGAGTGCTGCAGAAATGTAATTGCCAGGCAGTGTCTAAGCCTTTTGCCAGCACTGTGAAATATAATCTTCCACACAGATAATATTCTGCAAGACTATTTTCAACAATGGATCCTGTTTGAAAATGTAACAGACTAAACTATGCTTCTCTGGATCAAAACCTAATCAAACTCCCTTCTGCTAATGAGAGACGAGATCAGAACTGTGGAAAACATATTGTGGACCATCATCAATTAATTGAGAAAATATGTCTGATTTGGGGATTGAGCCAGACATGCTGTGAATGGGGTTGTCAGGCACAAGTGGTGCTGAATAATGTGGGAGAGAAAGGGGAAGCTGTAATCATCCTAGTCTCTGGTATGACTTCTAGATGTTTGATCACAACTAGTTGGCTAAAGATCTGTCTGGCCCTGGAAGAAGCTATCTAATGTAGGTAGACTCATCCTTTCAGAAATCAGGTAAAAAGACAGGTTAGGCAATGTTTTGACCACATTTATTCAACGTGAGAGGGACTGTGATACTGTTAAAACGAAATAGAAATCAATGCCGCAGAAATCAGCTGAGATATCAAGTTTAGAAGCAATTTTCTTTTTATAATAAGAACCTGAAAATGAAGTATTAGAAAACTTGGATCACAACAGTGTGCCACAAACCTGATTGCCCACTAAAGAAACTAGGCCTCCTCTATGGTAATTAAAGTCCCTGGTAGACATAAATTTGACAGTACTGCTAATTACCCAACCTTGTTCACTGAAAGGGAGCTAGTTGCCTGAAAAATAGAATAAGTATAATAGAATAAGTATAATAGAAATGACAAAGACTCAGAGTTCAGGAGAAAATTAATACGTTTTAGATTAGGAGCACAGGTGTCTTTATATAGTTTCTCCTTCTATTTATGCACACCTGAAATTTGTTCAGCAAACAATTGCGGGGAGCAAAGAGCTAATGTGACTCATGAATGCTGGCCCTCCCATTGGCTTGATTTGGTTTTTCATTCTGAGTACTTCCTTTTTCATTAGTTATCGCGGTGAGCCCCTATTGTGTGTTTTGATCTGCTGCTCCTCATCAAGCCCAAATGATGAGTCAGGCTGCAAGAATCAGGCTGGCCTTGCTTAATAAAACATTATTTTTTGTGAAGCTTTCTGCCTGCCTTGTCTTTTATCAATAATGAAGTATTCATGGTATTCATACCAAGTAACACTTATTTCTATTGGGGTTTTTTTCCATGTTTTTTGTATGATCGTTTGTTTGCTGGTTGGTGAGTTTTTTTATTTTTTTATTTTTTTTAAATTACTATAAGCCATGAACAGGGAGAAGAAATAATTGGATAAGGGATTCACATGTGAAGCTCTAATTTCTACTAAGTATTCTGTAAGCAGCTGATTGTGCCCATACACCCATCTGCATCTTTAAACGTTTTTGTTTCGAGTTCAGCAGAAACAGTATTGTTTATTTCCTAAAGGATAAGCAATTAGAAATGAATATAATTAATACATGTGGCTCTTTTTTCCTGTCTCTTATCAGAGTCCCAACAAGCCATCCACATGCTTCACTAGGTTTTGTGAAACATTTGCAAATGACAAACAGATGGCCTTTTTGGGTTACTGTATTAAACAGTGAAGATTAATATTGCCACTCTTCATGCAGTATGTTCAGTCATATCTTGTCTGCCAGGAGCCGGTTGTTTTCAGTGTCTCTGTCTGTAAATACTTATGGCCTGTTCCATAATTGAACAAATAGAGAAATAAGCAAGCTTGAATAATATTCTTTAACTGAACTCTTAATATTCTTAAAAATACATCTGTAATAAATGAGAGATCTCATAAAGTAGCAAGAACATATCCATCCTTACTGAAGTTATACATGTTCCCTTTTAAAAAATTATTTTAAGGGACCACAGTGTGTTTGTATGGTTTTGCTGTCTGGTTCCCATTGAGGAAGACAATGTTTGTTGTGAGAGCTTATCAACTTAGGGAAAATAGCATATGACCATTAGGTAAGGATATCAACTGACAGTGTAAGAATGACTTCCTATCACTTCCCTTGTAGAAGTAATTTTATAAAAAGGCAGTTCTTTCACCTAAAAATTTGTCTTCCCAACAGATGAATAAAGCAAACCTACATTGTCCTTAGGCTGGAAATAGGGTGGTATTTGATATTTCTAGATTTTCAACACTTTGGAGCATTTGGCTAAGGACATCAGCAGTAAAGTGTGGATTTATACCTAACTACTACTCTACCTTGACTTCCCAAAGTTAAAGAGCTCCAGATGATTCCCATTAAGAAAGAGGAATTTCTAAAGAATAAAACTGAACATTCAAGATATTTCATCTGTCTTATGTAGTGACATTTCCTAATCTCTGTTAATCATTAATTAGAAAACTAGCTGGAAGCATCACTTTTTCTCTGATTTCTGTGCAGCACTGTGCACACTGAACATAGATTAAGTCACAATTATTTCATCTCTTCTGCAGCCCTTAGGAAAGACTTGCTGGCTGAATTATTTTGATACAGTCATTGAGACAATTTTTATCCACTTAATTTAATTTTTCTGTTTTAAATGACAACAGAGGAATAATTTTGATCTCTTATTACTTTGGAGATATTGTATCTCTGCCATTCAATGAACTTCTACCATGCTAAGCTGTCCTTTTGGAGAGCATAAAAGTGTCTGAAAAGCTGCCTCATGCTGTATTCTGCAGCTTGTTACTTTCCTCTTTTATATATATTCTTGCTCACGCTGATCAGTGGTTTCATTGTCTGTGATGTTACAAACATCTTCATCTTTCAACCTCTCACAGTCACAAGCATTCCTGGAGCAGTATTTGATCCTAAAGGCTTCAGGAATAAAAAGTTGAATTGGATAAATAAAGTTATCTGTGAAAACTGTTTGTTGGAAAGTGCCTGACTTTTTATTTGCTTTGGCAGTTTTTCATAGGTTATTTTTCTTGAGGAGTTCATTAGTTGGCTTTGACTGGATAATATGAAGATTCTTCGCACTCTTATTAGAACTCAAGATATGACAGCTGGGTCTCACCTCAAAGAAGAAAATTAAAGATATTTAAAAAAAAGACAATTACAATGTTCCTCACTGTGTGCTACTGTTTCTAATACTGTGGAAAATCTTGCTGCCTTGTACAGTTATATTGTTCTGAACTGAAAGAGCAAGATCAGGAAGCCTGTGTTTTCAGACTATGGAATAATTTATACTGTGTGGCCCACAGCCCCAAACACCACTCATGGCATGATGTCCACTGGCAGAACTGAGCCTGTGGAATGGCCCATGTTCCCATGCTGCCACTCCTCCTTGCAGACATTTGATGCCACTGAACTTGTGGAGGCAGTTGGTGCTTAAGATACGAGAGAGAACCACAGTCTGAGTGGATGAGTAAAATCAGAATGGCAAAATACCTAGGAAATGGCTCCCTTGGCTTTGGCAGATGGAAACTACTTGCCTTTTTATGCAGGGTGTTGCAGAGTGCAGAATGTTGACTATTAATATTATGGCCCAGGATTGCACAGCAGCTTTCTTTGGAAGTAAGGAAGGCTTGAGGAAGGAGGCTAGACTTAACTTAAACTACACTGCTAGTTTTTAGGAAGCTGAAATTAAGTTTTTTTTTTCTGTCATGCTAAAAATAAAAGAATGAAAATAGACACTAAAAATGCTCATGATCCCTGTATTTTTCTTTTAAAATAGTACCTTATTTAATCTTATTGCCCTGAAATAAAAGAATGCAAAATATTGAAACATATTTAAATAATATTGTTTCATTAAAAATTAATCTTATTATTAAGAATGCCTGTGTTCTCAAACTGAATTTAGCTTACATCAGTTTTCAGATCAGGTTAGAATCTGTCTGTTAAAGGGCTATGATTCAACATACACATTTCTGTCACATTTATATATGTTTGATGTTTTATAAACTTACTCAATTTAAACTTCACAACTCCTATATCAGGGGCACCACACTCAGACCATTTTGGTATGCTTATGGGTCCCATAGTTGTAACATTCTGTCTTTTTTAAACAGAAGCCCTGGGGAGATCTTTTAAGTCTAAACTGTTTGTTGTACTCTTTCCTAAAAAATTTATCATTCTTCTACCAAAATAAATATGACATAAACACAGTTAAGGGCACAGCTGGGAAAACAACTTTGAATGAAAGAAGGTAAAACAGTCTAATTTTACTGTGTTTAAAAGTGAACATTTACATGTAGCTTACTTTAATGGTTTTTGTATTTGTTTGGTTTTTTTTATAATTAGAAAGAAGTTCTTCCTAAAGGTGGATGGTTTCATTACGCTTACTTGAATAGCATGAATAATTTGCTTTCATGCAATATTTAGCAACATCTGTTGCTAAAAATAATCATGATAAGGCTATAACCATTTATCTATATTTTGGAAGTCTTAAAGTTGTACATATGCATACATACATAAAAAAAGGGTTTGCACAGTAATGAATGAAGTTAGTGTGCATTAGAACATTCATCATGAGTCTGAGTCAATATTCACTTGACCTGTACATTTCCTTTAGTGAGATTTGGATTGTGCACTCATGTGAAATCCATTTTATTTTCCAACTTGATACTGCGTTAAGGCATTATCCATAGCATGTAAATGTCTGTGATGATAAATATGGAACAATGACTGATACTTCAAGAACTAAAATAAAATGAAAATACCCACTCTAATTATACGGTACTATTTAAGAACAAAAGAAATTGAAATAATCTGTTGTTTTGATTTGTCAAGAAAAGCTAAAAAGAAAGGAAGTATTTTCACTAGCTTCTGATAGCCAAAGAAAACACTTTCCTTTGCATATTTAGCAGATTATCTTTTTGCCTTTTAAAAATCATTCAATGACCTTTGTGACATATAGAAAATTTTATTATAGAGACTCACCTTATCAGCAGTTCTTCTGACTGTTATTTCTGGACGTTATCTGAGAATGCAGATAAATTACTGACTTGCATTTAAGGAACAGTATAGTGAAAAGAGCATGAATTTCAAATGTGTACGTCGTTTACCTGTAAGCAAAAAATCAGCTCTCATAAAGCATCAGATTTCTCAGTGTTCTCCAAAATTGTTCTAAACTTAAGGGTGATTTCTTTAGCAAAGGAAAGCAGCTTTGGCTGCTTTTTGGAAAAGTAGTGTTCAAACAAATGTACACCATGAAGCCTATTTAAAGAGTGGTGAGTAACCCCATATCCGAGACACTGAAAGTTCCTGCCTGTACTTTCTGCCTAACCACTCCTTTTATCTGTCCTACATAATATGTCACATAATTTACATCCTGTTTATATCCATAATCAGACAAATGCACAACATATTCATCCCTGAATTGTGTGTGCAAAATTGTTCAGTGTGTATTAAAGAGCAATGCAACCAACTTCATTTTTAATTTTCATAAAGAAGTAAATCAGATTATGAAGTTCTATAGTCTAAAAGATAGCTTTTAAATAAGAAAGGAAATTTAATTTAAAAAATTAAAATAACAGTTTTAATACTGTTATATCTAATAATATTTCAATCAATATTAATGCTACTGTTGTAGTTATAATGCTATTATTGTGGTTTCTCAGTTTAGTATCACGATTTGAGAAAAATTCGCATGATTCCTCTTTACATGGCCTGGATGTTATTCCTAAAATGCTGTGAAGTGATTCTGTGGGTTGGTAGAATGTGAAAAACTTAGGGGTTATGGTGAAGTACTATTCAGCCCTGAAATTTTAATTGCAGAAAAGTCTGTGTGACTTTTGTACAGGACATAAAATATATGGTAGCAAAATGTGCTCTAAAGTGCGCATTTAAGTCACTTGCAAGCAAAGCAGGCTCATTACAAAACCACCTCTCTTCCAGCAGCTCCTCAGTTGTGCTCTGTGGGACGCCAGTCATCTACAGGACGTGCTCTGGGATGCTCTCTGGAGAGCGCAGTGGTTCCTATGGTGTTCTTTCACTTTGTTTCCATTCTTTTAATTGCACAGAAAGAAGTTAAAAATCTGTCAGTACTTTCCCAGTACAGTCTAGCTTCACTGTAACAAACCCCAGGGAGTCAGGGAGAATTTTTCATCCTAACAGGACTGGTTTGGCAATTTGCTGCACTGAAATAGTGAAGAAACATCCGAAGTCAACTACCCAGTAATAAGTTGCACTTTTATGACGACTACTTCACATGGCTAAATATTTACATGCTTTAAAAAGAAAGCAATGAGGAAATTAAAAAGAAATAAAAAATGTGCATTTAGAGGCTAAATCCAACATGCTGTGATAAAGACAAGAACAATGTGACTGGTACCTAGACCAGCCTTCTGTAGGCACACACTCCAATAGCTGACCAAGGAGAGCATGTCTGCCTGCTGTTGAAATCATTAAAGAAAGGGAGAGGTTGTGACTTGCTTTAAAGGAATTTAGTCGGTGCTTGATTTCCTTCTAAACATATAATGTAATTGTGAATGAGGTGGAATTCATTTTCTGTTAGAAGAACTAATGACTGTGTTTGCAATGATCTGTAAAGAAGGGGGTCCACAGAGAGTGTTTTTCTTCTGATGTCACCTGTTTTGGTTCCCTGTTTTAATTCCCATTGCACCATCCTATAGTCTATACTAATTGGGTAAGTATATGGTCCCCATTTAAAGTCAGCGGAGACAACATTTATGCCAGAGGTACTTTCAGTTGCTCCTAATTTCAGTAGGCTCTTTAATTGATTTATAGTGGGAAAATCAACAAGCATAACTCTTTTTTTTAAATAGTGTTTAGTGATTGTTGTTCCACTTCAATGTAATTTTAGTTAAATCTAATTTCCAGCCATCTCAGCTGAATTACTAAATAAAACATTAAAAAAAACCCTGAACCTGAAAGAAAACCAGATACACACTCAGATCTTTTCCTGATTGCAGTTAAGGAAAGCTAAAACTAGACAATAAAAAAGCTTGTAGTTATTTGAAACAAAGATTTTTTTTTTTTTTAATTGATCTTGTTTTGGGTATTAAATCCTGAGTATTAATATTGGACAGATCGGGACAATCATCTCTTCCACTTGCTACAATCACCTTAATGTCATCTAATGCTTGGCATTAGCAACTTCATATAAATTCATTATTTTGGTTGTCTTTTAATATCAACATTTATTATCAAAATAACAGTTATTTAAGTAGACATGTCATGGTTTGATTATCTGGCAGATTCTAGTTGAACAAGATGATTTTACTCCTTTATAATATAATAAATGTAAATATATACAATTTCCATTTACTAGGTTCAGATTTTTATGATTTTCTTGGCTTTCCACACATGATCCATTGAATTCTTTTGTAGGGAGCTTCACAGCAGCAAGATAGAGAAAACAAAGGCAGTTTTCTACTTCAGTCTTTGATGTAGCCTTGATGTCACTGGGCGTTCCTCTTTGGGCACAAAAGAGCTGGAGAACTGGCTTAATGCTGAGACACAAAGTTAAGATGTGTGTGGCTCCAGCGTTTGGGGCTGACATTCTAGAAAGCAGAGGCTGTGGATCTCCTCCTCCTGCTATCCGGCACGGGAAGCATTGGCGGGAGCAGCCTCCTGGCGTTGTGGCAAACAGCTATAAGTCAAAACAATTAAATACTGCAGTTATGGTCATGTAATGTTTTAAAATTGAATGGTGATTGAAAGACCTGTTTCAGTGTTGCCTCAGCTGCTGCCCAGTGAGGGGTCAGATGCAATCCCCAGCACATTCCTGATCAGAAGGAAGGCTCTGAAATGGCCTCAAAACAGTGCCTCATTGTTTGCAAATACAAATTTCAGTGCAATGACTTGAACTGTGCTTGTGTTACTTACCCACTGATGATGCTAATAGCATCCAAACAGTAAAAATACTTTCAATTCATTATATTTGTAAATTGCAATTGTTCTCTAACAGCTGAAATTACGTAGTAAACAATTTTTTCCAAAAGATAGCATTTTTTTTCCTTATTCAGTTTGCATACTAAGACATCATTTCTCTGTGGCTTTGCAAACAAGTACTGATCTGTAGAGACAGAAGCTTGTCAGATGCATAATACGTATGCTTCTCTAGCTAAAACGTCTGTTTTGTTGCTTGTCCTAGGTCAGTCTGCTTAATCATGACATTTTTTTATGCATCATTGTACTCTGCAATTGTCAAAGAAATTTTATAAACCTTGTTGAGGTAAAAAATTATGTCCAACCATTATTTCCCCATAAATTTCTTCCATGCACTTAAAAAAAAGCCAAAGAAGGAGGAATGATAACTTCTGGCAGTTTAATGTGGAAAAAGAAATGTTTGTGTTTGGTGTATCTCAAAGCTTAAAAGTAATTATTTCTACTATTGATGCGGTGAATGTAGAATAATCTTACTTAGCTAATAAGCATGCTTTGATTTTAGTTATTTAATGGCCCTTTAAAAATGCTCCTTTCTAAGAAGCAATTAAGTAAGTTTCCATAGTAGTAATTACTTTTCCCACATCTTGAAAACTGATGATTCTGGTTCTCCTTAAATCAATTGTAAAAATGCCGATGTGTTTCCGAGGAGATTCATGATGCAGATGTCCATAACACTGATCACATATAGTCAACTGGTATTCAAGAAGAAATCCATCTCATCAAATATAAGTACCTGCTTATGGGCAGGATGAAGCAATGCCCAGGCGCCAGTGACTGAACTCGTCATGAGCACAACAAATCACAGTGAGCCCTGATGAAGGCTTGTAGACACCTAAAACAGCACGATTTCTCTTACCTGTAATCCCTCACCCCCTCACCCTTCCGAGTTCTTTTTTTTCTAGCAGGCTGAATATTAAGATCTTCTCTTGTAATCATCATTGGAGAGAATTCAGCCACCCACCAAGGAGCACACAGTTTGCCAGAGTCATTGCGGTATAAACAGTTCATATTTCAGAGGATAGAAATACTGCCTCAAAAATGCAGCTTTGTAGGAATGTGCAGTTAACATTTTTTGGTGTGTATTTTCACAGTTCATCATGCTCGATTTCAAAACATCCAGCTGTATTTGTATGGGAAGGGCCTGTTGCTGATTGCAAGGAGACACTTTGAAGATGCTTGTTTAAACTAAATATTTGTGTGAGTTTATAACAGATAGAAAGATATTTAAACAGGATAATCATTCTTAAATTGACTTAGACATGCAATAAACTTAGAAGGGAGAAATAACTGATGTCCCTTTAAAGTCAGATCTATTTTGTCAGCTTGTTGGTCTCTGGTCATGTACAGGAACTACAACAGCCAGAAACAAAATCAGAAAGTTATTAACAATCCTTTCTTATAAATCTTTCTCTCTTCCAAACATATGTTTAGGACAAGGACTGTTGGAGCTGCTTCATATGCTGAGAGACCAGGCACACCTGGAAGGAAAATCGTGTTGTATCAGTCTTGCCATGTAAAGGACTTTTTTTGTTTATTTATTGAGGGAGTAATACATTTTAAACAGTTAGGTTTTTCACTGTGTCTGGGGAATATTATTTATTTTAAGCTGAAAACCTGTTCTGTAGCAGCAATAAATGTGAGTGCATCAACATTTACTGTGTGGTGGCTTCTGCCTGATGTCTCTGAGAAGGTTATCGCTTTATGGCAATGTCAAGCAGAATCTGTTATTAATGTCAACACATTCATGGGCACCTGGGTCTCCTTAGCTGAGAGAATAGCTCTGTGTCAGCTGAGCTTTGGTCACTAACTGGATGCACTCCTGGAACACTGAGAGTGTGCTACAGCAGCATAAAGCACAGTAGAGGTGGCTTCAACAAGGGTGTTTGACTTCATGAGCAGAACATGCTGGAGGGAAGTGAGGCAGCTTGCTAGGCCACAAGCTCTTTGGAGCTGCCTAAAATTTAGCCTAAAATAGGAGACCCAGCTGAGTCCTTTTGGCATTTTAAAGTCAGTCAACCACCTACCAGCTTATCAAATGGTCTCCCAAATCACACCATACTTCTTTGAAAGATAATCATAAGCTCTGCAGAGTGGGTATAGCTGGAAATATGACAACATCAAAGTGTCTCATATAATGTTGTGTCCGATGGCAGTGAAGTGAAAAGGTACTGGAAAAAGCAATGTTTGCTTCACAAAATGCAGTATAATTTTTCACTAAAGGTACAACTGCAAGAAATGCAATGACTAGCAGTAGAAAGTGTCTAGTCTTTTAATGCTCTGTTATACACAAATGCTATTTAATGACACTGTAGGTATTTAGATGATCTGCCGTCTGTTTAAGATGACAACTGGACAATTTAAGCTAATTAAAACTCACAAAGGTCCTGCTTCTGCTCTTGTCTGGAAAAAAAAACTACAATTGAATTTAATGGGAAAAAGGCAGGACCTTATTTAGGTTATACAATGCCATGAATTATTTCTGACATGTAGAAGACATTGTGCTTTCCAGTAAAAGAATAAGAAGTGTGGGTAATCTTCCACTTCTTAATGAACTGATTTATTTCTTAAAATTGGTCGAAAGTGCATGGGCATAATTTTATTACTAGGCTTTTTAAATGAGATGTCTAGATCCTTAGGGCAGGGGCTGCCTTCCAATGACATATGTAAAACTTGGTCCTTGACTGGAACTTCTAAGCACTGTCACACTGCAAGTTGTAAACATCCACAGTAAAATACTTCTTACAGAATCTGTTTGGATCTGACTCAAGAATGAATAAGTTACTTCTAAAGATTTTGGAGAATAAACTCCCATCTCCTTTTGTACACATGATGAGCTTCCAGTAATTTGCAAATTATTCTTAAACTTAATGCAACCTAGAGATGGCAGGAAAAAATGCAGCAAATCCTTCGCCATGTGAACTTTTGAACCCTAACTTTTAATGAACTTGAGATGATTTGCATCAGAATGTTAATGGGCTTCATTCTGTGCTAAACTGCAGAAAGAAAACTAAATTGCATACAATCCTTTGGGAATAAAATATGGCTGATTATAGCTTCAGATATGTGAGGTATGCCTTGCCGAAGAGCCTTATACCCCTTATATGCTCCCCTGAAAAGCCAAATGTCTGTTTCTGAAGAAACTTTTTGAGATTAAATCTACTAGAAGCCTCTGTTTTATTACAGAAATTAAGTCCAAGAAAACTGCTGACAAGTTCTCAGATTTTCATCTCTTAGGATGACTCAAATGCACATTTTTAAGAGGGAAAAATAAAGAGCTTTATTTTTTTCCCACAAGATAGGGAAAATCTTAGGATTTCAAAGATAATTTTATGATGGCCTAGGCTACAGCACAGAGTGAAGCGACTAAAAGGGATACAACACATTAAGACTGTATGGACTGACATGCCATTTCACACGTCTCAGTGATTTTGTTATTGTGGTGCCTATATGGGCTGATCTGGTTTTGGAGAGCTTTGGTGCAGCAGTTCAGATCGTACTGTCATCCTTGTTAGGATATACCAGTGGTAGCCTCTGCACTGTGGCTCCCTTTCCTTATTCTCACTTCAAAACCTTTTCCTACATAGTTTCCTACATAATTTGGGGTTGCAGAAGTATGTGAAGGGTGTATGGCATCTGGAGCTGAAGTTCTGATACTGATCTAAAATCAGCCCAGACCTTTTGTACGGTTATGAAAAATCAGGCTGATTCACTGGGCAGTCATATTCTCAGCATTTTCTCCTGCTAACCTTTTCTCTTCATGGTGTTTGGTATTTTAAAGGCAAAAAGCCTCACAAATAAGCTAAATACTGGGAATTCAAAAACGTGTGTATGGTCTCTGCCAAGTTTGGCTTTTGGGTCTGTCTCAACCAGTAGGCATTATTTCAATCAAAACAATTTGTGAGGAAAGTCAACCTTGGGCACAGGTTCAACTATTCGGCTAGCTAGAGCTTAAATACTCTATTTTTCCAGCTATTTCCAAATGAATTTATGGTTTTGAAGTAAGCCCTTTTTTGCTGTATTAACACGATTTGTACCTTTTGAATCCAAGGTCAGAGTTTTAGCTGGTCATAAGCAGTGCAGCATTTTCAACTTGCTGCTATTACTATGTATAATTTTTCAGGATTAGCAGTCTAAAATATAAACCATGTCTGTGTGTTGTCATAGCAGTAACAATTTGACCAACTCTGGTCTTTTGGAAGCCTTTCAGTATTTATTTTTCTCAAATTATCAGTATCTAAAGGATTTCTTCTCTTAGTTTTTCTGAAGCATAGCTTAAAAACTGTTATGCTGTGCTTTTTCCCTCTATTCAGACACAAACAAAAGTGTTTTTCATCAATTTTGCTAATGTTCACTATAGAATTAAAACTGACATTATAAACATTACTGTACTTGTGGCAGAAGAAGTAGACCTTTTCAGCTTTCATTCTTCAAAGCATACACTTGTCAAAATCAGAAAGAGGAGTGGAGGGAAACCACATATTGTATGGTAACAAACAAATAAGACACAAAGGATTTCTCTTTTCAAACCTGGCATGTACTCCAGAACAGTTCTTGCCATGGGAACACTTGATTAATCTCAGCAGTTTTCACTTGTCCCAGTCGGGTACTGCCCTGTCACTTATCCTGGTAATTGCAAATACAGAGATGTTTTACATAAAATAATGGGTGAGTGAGTTGGTGTTCCTACTCATTTTGCCAAGCTGCAGCAGTGCACTCTCAAATATATTGAACATTCTGGAGAGTGCGTTTACCCATGGGAAAATATGCCCCGAAATAATTTATGATCCGCCCTGTTCTAGCAAAATGCAAGGAACATGTTGTCCTCTCTGGAGCACTGTGACGCAGTTTCACTGACACAAAATTAGACAAGGCTGAGACTGGTTCCTCTGATGGTTATGATGGACTGCCTTTGTGGTTTCCTTTGGGACCACTGAGTATTGCTAAAGGGGCAAGGACCCGAGCCTGTCTCACATCTCACATGGGTTATTAGGGCCAGGTTCTGAAGGTTTCTCTTCTAAAGCATTGGAAGGTGTACAGCTTCAGTGCATGCTCAATTAGTCTCACAGTTCATTTGAGTGAATTGAAAGACGAGCTTATAATATTTCGTCTGTCTCCTGTTTGTTTGGTTTTTTGTGTTTCTTTGTTAGTTTTTTTTTGTTTTTTCCCCTCTCATGTAGAGACATGATGAGGAAAAGAGAGGAAAGAAAGAGAGAGGGGAAGATCAATTCCTCTGATATCTTCAGCCTTCAGCAGAGAAGATGGGATTCCCTGCCATCAGTATTTCAACACTACAACTTATCTCTCTGAATTTTTTATTCCCACACATAGAGAGGCCTTGGATGGGAAATTAAACTATAATGAGATAATTATATGGAGAACAGCATTTTTATGCATATAAAATACTTTCATGTTTACTTGTATATAACATCTTTATATACATTTTAAAATATAATTCAGGCATATGTAAGAGAACTGTCAGGTATTTCCAGGATTCTTCCACTACTCAACCTAATGCAAATCACTGGAATGCTACAGAATAGCAGGCTAAGGAACGTGCTTACCATGGGACTAATTACCAGCTCTCTGCCTATTGGAGTGCACTGTTGAGGCTTGACTGTGGGTAACAGTTTGGAAAACCCATGCAGAGTGCAAGAATGGATCTAACTACCCCAATCTTAGGTCTTCACTCGCAATGAAATGTTGCAATTAAGATTACTGAATAGCAAGATGCACAGGGTCCTCAAGTATGCTTAATTATACTTTCCTATAATGCAAGAATCAGAAGGCTTTCAGTTCTTATAATTAAAGAGATACTCAAGAAGGCAGAAGAAAATATGAGTTATGCATGTACTGGGATTGACCTTGGAAACTGGAGATATCAGCTGCCCACTGTGAAGAGATCCTTACTTGGTATTGCTTTCCAAACTTTTGTTGCATGTGCTGAACTTTATGAGACAGGTGCTTGCCTCAGGCTTGAATTATTAGTACTTTTTACCCTAGCATCTCCAATCATGTTTTGTACACACTGCAATGTGATCTTTAGTGGTGCAGTTACATTCTTCTCTTCAACTCTCATCTTTGAAGCGTGGAATTTGTGGTGTCAGGAGCTGGAGGAGAAAGAGGACAATGCTTCTGTCCTTCACCCACTGCAAGACGGGCACTGAGGCTGTCTCAGCCTTGTCCCACGTCTTCTCCACAGAGCCAGGAAGGAGCTATTGCTCTGCGGTGGGTTTCAGCAGTGCTTGTGGTGCAGCCTGCTGTCCAGCTTGGGAGGGTTTGTTTCTTTCCAATGGTCATAAAGTCTTTGGGCTGAACCCTCTTGTTCCCAGGCAAGCTGTTGTCAATGTCAGTGGTGTAACCCAAAGAACAAAGATCCTCTGCTGAAGGGCATGAAGGGGAGCCAGCATCTGGCATTAAGAAATAGATAATTATGTGTTGCATATACTTGCTACCAAAACACAGGGTCAACACTGACCATCAGAACACGTTATCTGCCAAAGCTATAGTAGTCCTAGAAAACTATGCATAACAGGCAATGTGTTGTAAAATACTGTGTATGATATATAGGCCATAACCTCCTGCCACTATTTGTGAGAAAAAGCAGTAGAAAATAAAATACATATATAGAATTAAACACAATTTTTCAAAAAAAAAATTTTTATTGTCCTTAATAAGTTTTCTCCTTTAGTTTTTCACCTACTGATTTTCCACCAAGACTGATCTATTGGGGCAAAATGTTGGTTTCATAGTTGCATTTATAAACTTCAACCCACAAAAACATTTCTGAGACTTTACATTTTTTCTGTGTAGAAAAACAAGTGTTAATCTGCTTTTCCTTTAAAATAAAACCCAACGAAAAATGTTAAAAACTGAGTTGCTCTTCACACGTGTCTTTAATGCAAAAGTTTGGGGCCAGTACAGGAATAAAAATGAAATTCTGTGGCCTGGCTTGGGGAGGGCTGGTCTTAATCAAGCAAGAGCTCTTCCTGATTTTATCTGCAAAATGATCTAATTGCCAGTCTGAAGTTCATTTGAATGGATTAGTAGAGCCAGCCTCTGAGCCTCCCGATGGAAAAGTCCATTGAAACTTTGTCATTGCTTTTGAATTAAAAATGTGCTGATCAAGTGCATGGGGAAATAGAGGAGAAATTTTTTGATCAAAAGCAAGACCAACTACACTATTTTGTCTGCAGGGATGGGAATAGTTGTGTAGTGGGAGAGGAGTAACACAGCTTCACCCCTGCCACCCTGTTGATCACAGGATTTTGTGACTGTGATTCTGTCCCTGTGGCCACTCCAGCTCCTGAAAAACAAACATATGTAAGGTCAGTGCTAACCTGGTGGAGAGGAGGGGAATTTAAATCCAAACCTGGAGCTGGTAATCTATGAAGAGCTTCATGCTCATTAAACAAACAAACAAACAAAGAAAAAAAAACCCTTCAAAAAACACCCAATACAAAACAAAACCAAGCCAATCCCCCGCATTGTTTAACTGAAAAAACCCCAAAGCAGGTGGTTTCTCTTTTGCTACTGATAGTGCTGGCCTCCACAAAAGGCAGTTTTAGGATCCAGCTGGGATCAACCCCATCCTTGGAGAACACAGGTGGTGTTTTATAGTTCTGCCAAGAAAAACAGTTTCTAATAACAGCTGGCCTTTGTAGGAGCCTCACAAGCAGACGCTGTCCGGAAGAAATTTCAGAGCGATGTATTTCCTCCCCATCTTGTTCAGGTTCCCCTTGCTGATTTGCCTGGGGCTGATTTCCGTCTTGCAAAGAGCACCTCTTTGTCTTCAATTCAGTGTTTTCCAAATTGTTTCTGCTTCAAAATGGTATTCTATACTTTAGAACAAAGTGAATAGCTAAAATATTTTTAGTTTTTTCCTGGAAGAACAGAATTTTTTTTTTTTGTTTGGCTTTAATAAAACAGTTAAATAAAACTGGCTTAAATAAAAGAGTTAGTAAGTAAAAGAGTTTAATTGCTTTGGACAAAAATGGGTTTAAGTGTAGCCTTTTTAAAAACCCAATAATCTGAAAGTAAATTTTGAAAGTTTAAAAAAAGAGAGAGTGAAATTTTTGATCACTGTGTATTTTTTCATTTATTAAAATCAAAGCAGTTCAGTACATTCAACATGAATCTCCACATACTTTAATTGACTAGAGTCTTTATCTCTGATGAGTAAATTATCTGTCTAAAAAATCTGACATCCTTCTGTATGAAGATTTGATGTTACAAAAGCCTGATACAATTCATTTGGATTGCCATGGTATCTGATCACTTTGACTAAGATTTCCTCTGCTTGGCTGAAGGTAAATAAAATGCTGTGTGTTCCAAAGATGAGATTCAGGATCCAGAGTCTCTTTAGATGGAAGACGTTCTGTCTGACCACACATCACACAGCAGAACAGCAGAATTTCTTCTTGCAAAGAAATTGGGAGCATCGTCTAAGAGGAAAATCCTTTTAACTTGGGAGGTTTACCACTTGAGACACTACTCCTAAGTTCTTTGCTCATTTTCTATGTTTTATGTTCTGGAGATTTTCTGCATACGCAGACCTATTCTGAACTTAGATGTGTCTTCTGAAAAAGATGAAGCACAACTCTAAAGGATTTTTTGGTGTTTCCCTGCTTTTTCTGACAAACCATGTCTGCACATGAACTTTGGGATTGCCCTATTCTTTAAGCACCTAGTAGAACAGCTGTGGTCTGAGGAGTATTTAGCAAGTACAGATGACAGGACAGGTCTAAATTAGTTCCTTGTGTATCACAATCTGTGTCTAGAGTTGAAATGCCCCATAACTAGGTGGGATATTCTCTTCAGTTTTAATGTTGACCTTTAGGGCTATGCACATAGCAAGGACAGTGTGGATTTAACAAATTTTTATTAGTGGTACAATGTAATGAGTGGTGAGCCTCAAATCTTTGTTCAAGTGACACCACATGGATATTTACAGTGATGCACAAAGGCGTTCTTGGCAATTCCACATATCCACAGGAAGAAAATGTTGCCCATCACCTTCTGGACATTTTGAAAAAAGGGGTTTTAAGGTTTTAGGGTTTTAAGAGTTAATTGCTGATCGTGAATATTGCCAAATTTTGCAGCTGCTTATTAGACAATGCATATGGCCTGCTCGATACTCTTGCATTTGCCAAAGATGTAAGGGAGGATGCAAGACTGATTGAAAAGGGTTAGAAACCGTGACCGAAGATCCTGGTCTCAAACTCTGAAACCAGCTTGAACCAGCCCTGGAGTTGGGACTTGGGCCAAGGACTCAGAGAGTATGCACAAAGAAGCAAGGTGAATAGTTTAACCCGAGGAAGACGTGTTTACTTCCTCATGAAGACCCCTGCCCATGACGACCAAGAAGCACTGCGCAGGCGTAAGGCATATGGAAATGACTTTTGGGCTCATTACCATATGACGTGGGGCTAGGCAGGGCTAGGTAATGAATATGTATAGGCATATTGGGAAACTTAATGCATATGTAACAGTTCAGAGAATACGAAGAGAAACGAGAGCTGAGGAAGTTGCGCAAGTCTTTGTGGAACTATCCCACCTGCGTCTCGCTCGGCCGACTGAATAAATAGCATACCTACTTTACCACTTTAATTAGTGATGAAGTCATTTTCCGTGCATCAGTTTATGTAGTTTTGCTTGTAGTAGTTTGTATTGTAGTTTGTGGAGGCCCAAACATAGTGCAGACCCATCATGTAAGCAGATGCCTGTGCTATCATTATTTGGTGGACACTCTTCTCTTCACATGGCAGGAAGAGGAGTGCCAGAAAAGAGGGACGCTAGAGCGTCGGCATGGAACTAATCTCAGTCCATTAATCCAGAAGCAATTTGTGCCCTTCTGATGTGAAGTAATTCTGATTCTCTGTTTCTCATGTATTATATTATCAGTAGCAGATTTGATTAGAACTGCTATGCCAGATTCAATAGCTCAGCATCGTAAGTGTGCTGCCTAGTAAACAGAGTTTATATTTGAGAGAATATTTCAGCTGATCAAATCCAAGTATATTCACAACATTAATTTTATGCTTACAGGAATTCTACCTAGCCTATTTAATATGTCACATGGAGTTTCATTCTACTAAGATCAAAAATGTAATCTAATCATCCTTCAAGCTCAATATAAGTTATTAGAAGTTTTACAGTTACCCATAAACACAGTGAAATATTTCTCTGCTTTTATACTTGAACTGCAATAGTCTAATGTTTAATCAATTTTTAATTAAAGATCTGTTGTCTAATTTAAACTTTGTATTTTAGTTGCTGTGCTTGGAAATGGTACATAAAGGTGTCATTTGCACGTATGGACTGGAGAAGTTGCCATAACAATATTTGAACACTTCTAAATTTTAAGAGTATTTGTACTTCGGTGCCTCCTTCAGTCCCTTTCAATGGATGCAAATAGTTGATACTGAGGTATGGAGCAGGGCCGCAGCTGAGCCCTGGCTATGGGTGCGTGGGGAGAAAATGAAGGGACTGCTCCTGACTAAAGACTGGGACACAGCTCTAGGGAGACAGAGCAAGAGCTGAGCTTCATACAATAGTTTTTAGCAGTTGGTTTGGGAATCAATTGACACTGCTTTCAATAGCCACCTCTAGTGAACCAGCTTGGACTAACACAATCCAAGTGCTTTAGGTAGTCAGGCAGGCAACAAATGGGATGGAAGAGAACCTCTTTGAGGTCATGGCACATCATGTGAATCTGCTGTCTGCTTCCATACAATTTGCAGCAGTTTCAAGCTAGTTTGACTCTGGAACCATGCTTTTCTTACTCTGAGCAATATTTATCAGTTCTGTAAACAGGATCCTTGAACAAACGTTACAACCTACATAATAGAACCTTAACTGGAGCTAAATAAACCTGATTAACATGAAATAATAGGAATACAAAAGGATTATTCTCCAACCAGTGCCTCATTCTCCAACATTTATTGTATTTATTTGCTTGTAGAAATTATGTAGGACTATACAGATACAGGTGAGTTTTTTACCAATGTTCTAAGTATCACATATGGTTCAAAAAATCGCAGGCAGAAATGCATCCATCGAGTTCCTATTTCTATTCATCTGTCAAAGTAAGCAAGTAAATATGTTTGAAAATAACTCTTTTTTAAAAAAAATGATGCATTCATAAATGTATCAGTTGTTGGTTTCTGAATGCTACAACTGTTTTACACAATAAACATTCAGCTAATATGTTTTCACTTGTCAAAAACCCTTCAGAGTTTTATACCCAATAGCATTGTTTAGATAGAGAAGATGCTATGTGTAGCTAAAAATATTCATTATACTTCCCTTATTTGGATCCAAATAGATATATCGTGGTGAAAAATTATGACGGAAAAAAATGTATGTTGTGAGGAGGGCAGTTGAACCTTGTCACATCCCATTCCATGTCCAGACTTCTCTCAGCTTTCTGAGAATTTGATGTGTGGAGGAATGACACAGCATGGCCTACAGAGGAAAAATCATGAAAGCACGTGGATCTGTGGGTGGATAAATAATATAACTCTTCTTTAGAAAGAATCTGTGCAATCACAGGGTATTTTAGCCCAGAAGGGATCTCTGGAGCCTCTCTGCACAAAGCAATTAAAACTCTAAAGTTTTATTAAGTTATCCAGAGCTTTGTTCAATTATTTTTGGATGTCTCCAAGGATGGAAATTGCTCAGCAGTTCTAGGCATCTGTTCCAGTATGTGACCACCCTTATGGTAAAGGGCTTTTTTCATCTAGTGTTTAACTGGATTTCTCCTCCTGCAGATCTTGTCTAATTGTACCCCTCTTAATAAGAATTGTCTAGTTTGCCTCTGTAGTGAATAGAAAGCAAGAACCCCCTCCTGAAGTCTTTTTGGATGGGATTCAACATTCTCAGGATGTGCCTCAGATGCAGAAGAACCCTTATAACACACAGGAACGATCATAAGGCACTTCTAGACAGTCAGAGTCAGGTGAGAAGATCCTGTCTCGTCTGACAAAGATAATTCTGCATGGCTTTTGAGTGCACTCTCATGGAGTATTTTCTCAGTGGGTCTAAAGCAATCTAGATAGTACTCTAAATGCAGCTGATTTTGCTCTTTGGGGTTGGTTTAGTACGTTGCCTTGTTCCCCAGTTTGGTTATCTCCCACTGCCTGACTCCTGAGCCTTCATGAAAGAAGTCATCCTCTCTTCTTGGTTGACTCTGAAACATGTAGCTCTTTCAGAGTGAACGAGCAATTTGTGAGTTTCCTCCAAATCCCCGAGTATGTAATTTGGAAGTGTGGATCTTTTTTAAGTAGATAATTTTTAATGAAATAATTATTTCATTACACAGTATGTTCGTTACTCACTGATGCTATAAATGGCTCGTTCTGTGGGTAGGTGCTATATATATTAGCATTATCTTGAAATACTTTTAATGCTATTTTTTTGATATTTTTAGAGCTTTTTAATTTTTATAGACCCTATTGCATCTATGTTGCAAATTAAATGCTTTTGTTTACCATGTGTTGATTCCTTATACCGTGTTGCATATTTATTTCTGTTTTATCTCAGTGTGAAATTGTCAAGTACTGGCATGGGAGCAGAATGATTCATGTCATGAGTCTGAAAGAACTAGGCTGAGTTTAGTATTCCTTCTTCTAACAGAGGAACACTTCTGGTTTTGTTCATTTTGTCTTTCTTTAAAAAAATTGCTTTTTTTCATGCTAGGAATTTTACTTAGGTTCTTAATTGGAAGAAAAAGGTTTTTTGGGTTTTTTTATGCAGAGAAATACTGGAGGAAAAGCAGAAAAAAGGAATCAGAAAGGCAAAGAGGCAAAGACGCAGTAGAGCAGCTGTTGATAATGAAGTGGAAGGAAAATAATTATTTCAGCCAAGGGCTTACAGCCCTTGCATGAGCACAGCAGCTTTCATGGAGGAGCAGCAATGGCACTGCCTGCCTACACCATCTTCTCTCTGCAAGAAACTTACTTCAGTTGTAGGAGATTGGGATCATTGGTACTCCTTCCCAAGTAGGAAAGGTAGTCTCAGACTGCTAAACCTGGTTTCCCATTTAAGGAGCTTGAGAGCCACTGTTCATGCCTGATATTATTAGTGATAACAATAATCAGCCACATAATGATAGCAACAGTATCCTTATCCAAACACCTTCAAAAAATAAAGATCTGTGTGGGACTGGGTCATTAAATTCAGGCTGGTTCATGATCAAGGGAAGTAATCACCATGTCACTCTTCCTTTTGTATATGTTGTGAATTTGACAAGGCAGTTTGTAAACTTATTTCAGAAATATACATCAGAGAGGAACACAGAGAAAATATTTTTGCATGTGTTTCTTTGGTAATCTGAATCTACTTATGCAATGGCAGAGGTAGTCCAGATGAAAGCTTTGACACTGCAATTTTTAAGGAAAAGGTATTTGCCTTTCATTTTTGGGTTAATGTCTTGGCATATAATGCTTTGCTTAAAATGTTACTTGGGTTTGTTTTGTTTTATGTGGATTGGAATAATATTTTTTTTACTATTCTCTAAGGTATGAGGAAACTTAATTAAACAGAAACAAAGAAAATTAAATTAAAGCAAGTCTGAATTTGTTAGGATGGATGCACTTGTGCTGGAAAGAGAAGGATAAATTCCAGTTGTTTTCCATCTCAGGGCTCTGAAGAAGGCTGTATGGTGTTTCCACAAACACATCTCGTTACAGTTTCCCTTCTGGAGGCAATATCTGTTCTCTGGCTGAGTTCTGTGTTCAGTCTGCCAAACTAATACAACAAACATCCACAGCTCACAGCTCACAGCTGCCATTGTCCTGGCACCAAGTGGGGCAGGAGAGCAGAGGAAGCACGGCTGAAATCCTAAGCATGCTTCATCTCCTCCAAGCACAAGTGCTCATTGCAGGTGGACAGCGCAAAGAGAAGGTGCCTCTCTCTCCCTCTGCCCTTCCTCCTCAGCCTCTTCAGCCCCGGACTTCTCTCCAGCCTGGACATACCTGTCCTCAACCGTGTGCCTGGGGTCCTTCCATTTAATTAAGGTCCTTTTCCAAATCTTGCAATATAATCTTTGCCCAAGCCCTTTCAGTCTTTCCTGAGCCTTCCCAGCTGAGTTCCCCATCCTTTTTACCAAAGTTCCACAACTTCATTTTTTTTGTTGCTCCATGAGCAATTTTTTGTCTCATTTATGGCAGTTTCCAAAACAATATTCAGTGAGGGCAAAACAGAAACTGGCAGAAACAAAAGTATTTTTAATTTTAAGCTATCCTTGCAGACAAGTGGGTTATTAACTGCTCGCTCAGGCTGGTCTGATGAAGCATGAACCCAGCAGGAACTCCTGTAGGAGAAACTTCTCTTTGCACTTTTAATGTATTTTTTCTGCCCTGGAAAGTTCTCAGGTATTTCAGTTGTAGATCTGCCTCATGCTTTCATGTCATCAGATTTTCCAAGTAAAACAGTCAGGTCTCATCAGCATTACAGTGCAAAACTTCCAAAGGAAAAGCCTGGCACTGAGGGCTGTTTTGCAGCCTTTTCAAGTGTGCCTGCCCGTACACAGGCTTGTGAGCCCGGGAAGCAGCAAAGAAACAAGGAGCCCAAACAGAACCATGTTTCATGAGGAGGTACAGATAAATGAGTCTCTTTCACATTCAAATGGCAACATGTCTTGGACTTTTGAAGATTTTACTTTAAAACTACAAAAGCAGGAACTAATAAGCTATGTCCCCACCTGCTTTGCTGGTAGAGACAATGCTGAAGTACAGAATCCTTGTACTGGGACACCTCAGAAGAGGGCAGTTGTTTAAAACTCTGGCTTAACTCAGTGCCTTGTCTGCAAAACCTTGATCTAGGAGCAGTTAAGGTCTTTTTTTTTTCATTATATGGTCTGTTATTTCAGGGATCAGGCTGGATTATCATAATGATTTTATAGGACCTTAGTGTATATTAATCCTGTCTGGAGCCCTCTGGTGCTTGACATTTCTTCTGAGGCTCTTCACTTGTGCAATGGTGTGTGCAGCCAGCAGAGACAGAGCTGTGGTGGTGCTGCTCTTTAAATAGAGCAGTTTTATACATAAAATAACAATATGTGCTAAATATTTTAATTTTTTTTTTGTGGCCATGAAGTTATTCTTAGACACAAACTGAACTAATAGCAATTGCTAGCAAGTGATCAGGGCAGGACTGGAATAGCTCAGTAGCCTTTAGGAGTCTAGGAAAAATCTCTGTCAGTCCAATGCTAATGATGTTCAGAGATAGGTTTGTAAGCTGCTTTTTTTGGCTCTATGGCAGCCTACCAATAACATTAGATGAAAAATGAGGGGAGACAAAAGATGAACCCATCATTAATGAGGAAATTTCTTGAGGCAAATAAACATTTTTATACAAACCAGTGAGGTTTCTGACTTCCAGTGCAAGTGTGTGCAGTGCCTGTTATCCTTACACAGCCATGGAAAGGCCAATGCAGATGGTATTCTAAAATCTGTCATTAACAAGTCTTAGTAGTCCCTTGAGCAAACAAAATACTCTTGTTGTTGGATTAATAAGCAAATCTTGACTACAGAAAAAAATATCTTTGGTCATATAGATCTAAGTGAGGATGAAATGTGAATAAACACTGAGTTTGTGTGGATAAATCCCAGATGGCTACCAACAATTTTGCTATAAAATATTTATATTACATAAAGTCATGTATTTATAATTTTGTTCCATTTACAATTCCACACTCTTTTTTTCCCTGCTGTATTCTATAAAAACTTTTGAATATTGCTTGGTGAATTAAACAACCAATATCTAAAAATGCACAAAATAATAAAGGGTTTGTTCCTGGCCTAACTTTTTAAGGACTTACATCTTTTGCCATACGTAATTTTTTATTTTATGTCTGTCTTCAAATCACTCTCTTCAGTGCTGAACCTGTCAGAAAATGAGTAATCATCTCAAGAGGAAATTTACTGGAAATATTTAATAGCTATTGGGGCTCTGTGCAGAAGCATTCCACTGACGGTGCTGCCTGTGCATTTCTCTGTGAGATACTCCTCCTTCCACTCTTCCTACTTGTTTGTTACGAGTAGAGACTGGCAGAAAAAGAAAAAAGACAAAAATCTACGCTTCAGAAATTGAGGATTTCCCCTGGCTAGAAGTTTTCTTGATGATCTGTTGCTAGCAGCTCTAACAAGTTGATTTCTTCCAGGAAAATGTCTAAAAATCTGTAAATTTCATTAGATAACTATAGTGCTGGGGCAAATGAACAACATGACATTGTTGCTTCAGGGAAGTTGCCCTGCACCTGATGAGTGACTGCCACTGGCAAACCTTGACAGCCTAATCCCTGGGCAGCCACTGCTGCACCTCCCTTTGTGTCTGTTTCCAAACCAGTGTCCTCTGGGTCATGTCACCTGCTCCAGTGCAGGGCTGAGGCAGGCCCTCCACACTTTTGTTTCTTTTCCCCCTGTGATTCCAAGTAAGGAGAATACATGGGTAAATCAAAAGAAAACAAAACAAATGCAAGGAAGTTACTAGTTACATTTGTTGCTCCTAAAGTCCTGAAGAGAACATCAAACGGTCTTCAATTCGGGACTAGATTTAGTTGGCCACACTGATGTGGATGGTCTATGCAAAGCTCACTGTAATGGAAAAACTTTTCTTTTGGTTTCTGTGTATAGTTTCTCGTTCTTTCCTGGCTTTTTTTTTTTATTTTTTGGTTGGTTGGTTGGGGCTTTTTTGTTAGGTTGGGCTTTTTGTTTTATTTTTGTTTGGTTTTTTTTGAGATGCTGTGTTCTTCTACTTCCTTTATAATATTATTATTTGCAAAGAATATTCAGTTTGATTGTTGGTCTCAGCCATTTAATATTCTTGTATGGTTTGCCAGTAATGAGAAGTAGACGACAGCTTCTCCAAACTATTTTTTGTTTCTTAACAACACTGGAAATGTAAATACTTCTAGCCATGCAACTTCAGTGTGTAAATTAAAGTATTTTGGGGAACTCACTGCACAACACAGGCTTCCTCATGCCACAGAGAAACCCGAGAAACTAATTGTTGTTGAACTACCCTCAGAAGTTCTGCAAACTACAGGCAAAGAATTCACAAGCAATGTCCCATTGCTATTTGAGATTTTCAGATGATGCCATCCTGGGTAGAACTTGGCAGTTGGCAGATTGGGCTTTTTCAGTCTGGATGATTCTGCTACTAAATAAGTGGTGGAAGCCTCCATCCAGTTCTTGTTCCATTTTAACAGGAAGACATGGCACCGGGGATCCAGTAGCTCAATTTAAGCAAGAGGAATTTTTACAGCTGTAGCAGAACACATCCCTCTTTCTTTAGTACGATGACATCCATCACTATTCTCCTGTTGGCACTTGCTTGAGACAATGTAGTTGTTGATCAGACTGAGTCATCACTGAGCAAATGAATGAAAAATGCTCCTAAACAGTGGACATAAGACCTAGTTAAGCACAGTGATTATTAATAGTATTTCATATATACCTGTTGTTTATAGTCATCTTACCTTTCTCAGAATAATCTCCTTACAGTGATCTTTGTAAATTTAAGTAATTTTTATGATTTTATTTGTAATGGGAAGTGCCATTACAATTTCTTATTCCTATTTAATTGTTGGAGAATTAAAATCTGAGACTTACAGTTAGGTGTGGTCTAAATGAACAATCTTTGTTCCAAATGGATGACCAGAGTTACAATTGCCCTGTCCTGAACTTACTTGCATTTGTTTCTTTAATTTCTCTAAACAAGGTAACAGAAGTTTCAGATATTTGCTGTAATGAGTAATTAAATTAGCCAGAAATGAATCTCATACTTCTGTCATGTAAACTGGATGGGGAACATGCAAGAAGCTTGTTGAACTAATTATCAATATTTCCTCTTTGCAATTAAAGAGTATATGTTATTAGTGACCTTTTAGGCAATTAGAAATCTGCTTTTTAAACCTCTTGGAAGAATAAGCATGTGAATCATATGATGACTTCATAAAGCTGAGGATCAATAAAAGAAATAATTCTGAATCTAAATTACTGATCAATTAATCAAATGAAATATTACAGATTCATTAGACTGTTAAGATTGGGATTATATGCTTGTACCATGTATGTAAAGGGTATTACACTCAGTGATTCACAAGGTCTTTTGCTATTTTCTGTTCTAAATTATGAACTCAGAAGCCAGAAACTGAGAAATCTCTTCTTACGATGCTGTTGTTAAGGGCTCATAAGCATGGACATCTAAGCAAATCTTTCAGCTGCTTATGAAAATGCTTACAACTATGGAAGGATGTCTGAAACATATCCTTATATGTCAAAAATATTTTCTCTGTGACTTTGTCATTCTTGGCTCTCTGGAGGAGAAAACACTCTCTTATTCCTCAGCATAATTTAATTTTTTTCGATATCAAAAATGTTTCTGAAGCATAGTAAGTAACAGATTGTAACTGATTTGAAAAGTTGAACTTTGTAGAGGGTGCAAGAGGTATCTATGCTGAGGATGGGGAGATTGTGTACTATCTCCCTCTGCATGTTATTTTGACAACCATCATGCAGTATTAACAGGAGGTTCCAGCCCTTCTCCCATTTTGAAATTGCATGCAAACCCCCAAATTCAAGGAAAAAAATAAGAGTCACAGGAAGAAAAATTTATCATTTGTAAGAGGAGGCTGGAATGAAAAACAGCAGGAACATTGATGTGGCCTGGAAAGGGAGAGTTAGTTGCCATCCTTCAGACCTCCATCTGTGCTACATAACATAAGAGGTGTTTGCACTGTGAGTTTGCTTAGTTTCTGAACATTGCTGTTCCCCAGACCCTTCTTCAGTGCATGCTTAATAGTGCTACTGTAAACAAAGCATGGTTTCCATCTTTTGAGCAAACAGGTTTGGGATTCATGAAGAAATTATCGTTATGCGTTTTTCGCCCTCCCTCTGCTGGTAGCTTAAAACTTTCTCAGGATTGTCTAGTGGATCAAGCTCCATGCAGAATGCAAGAGCAGTCATTTCAGTCTTTCAACAGTGGGAGGGACCTCTGCCTCCTAAATATGTACCCTAAGCATGTCTGCAAGAAGGAGATCCAGCTTTGAGACTCTGGTCTGGCCAAAGCCATTTTCACAGGAAGGGCTGCATTGCCAGACTGTGGATGAGCTGAGAGGTGAAATCTGGTTTCCTTGAAGGAAGTACATGGTCAGAAAAGTCTAGGGACAGTAATTCTGGGTTGCCAGTGAGACAGATGTCTAAGAACTTTTCCCCAGAACTACCTAGGTTTTGGGGCTGATATTAGTGGTTTTTAGGTAATTGAGACACGTGCTCTTATAAAGTGTCTAAAGCCTCCAAGTAATCCAGACAAGGAAAAAAGGCCTCTAATCACAGAATGAAGACTGTATGTTTTCTAGCCCTAGAACAACCTGTACAAAAGGGAGCACTCCTGCAAGGAAGCAGGCTCAGACCTTCCCAGGAACAAAATGAAATCAGGGGCCCCCAGATTCTGGGTGAGTACCAAGATCCTGTTTGCTGCTGCACACAGCAGAGTCAAGTTTCCTACGCCTGGAGGCACTGGAAGTGATAGCCAACTGATAGTATAAGGGGATGAGCCTCAGTGTGGGGAACCCAGATTCCTGACTCTAATGTCTCCTACGCAGATTCCACTTCAAGCTCAGGCAACTTTTTGTGTAGGCTTTAGAAGGTCCAATTAGTTATACCAGTCACTTTGTCATATACAGGTAGGAAGTGCCAACCTCCAAAACAGGATTTGGGTTATGAATTCCCAGAGATGCCTAAGATCTCCTGTCCCTTCTTTTTCAGGGGGATTTCTCTGTTGATTAGGAACTCAGCTCCCTCTACAGCTCAGTGCTTTGTGTATCCTGAGACACTCACTTGGGCTTTGGAGGACAGGAGGGATGTGAACACTGTACAAAGGACAGAGGCCTGAAAGTCAGGTGCTGCAAAAATGTAGTTCTGATCTTAAGTTTTGTCATATTGGAGATGCGCTCAGGGACATCATTAACACAGTGAGGAGTCTGGGGGAGAATGTTTACCCTTGGCTGGAGCAAATTCAGGGTAAAGGTTTGCTTTCCTTTTGAAAATCAATCAACCTCTGCTCATTAATATTAGCTGGAGGGTGCACATTAAAACACTGCAGTGGAGATGCAAAGAATCACAGGATTATTCTTGTCAGTTTTAATCTTCAATGTGCTTTACAAACATTAAGGTTCAGCTTTTGACTGAAGCATTTAGATAGAGGTGGTGCAAGTGGTTGTGTCTACCCAGTACTCCTTGTGCCTGTGCTCAGGTGACCAGTTTGAGCCCTCTGGGCTCTTTTGACAGCCAAACTGAAAGCCTCTACTCCAGACATCAGAGTGAAGGGAGGGGGAATATTCCCATCCTTTTCCTATTAGGTGGGAACACTGGTTTCCAACCATGGGCAGTTGTGAGTTACCCAACCCACATGGCTAGTCAGCTTCTCATTTTTGTAAATTTACTTTATCTAGTTTTCTGTGTTGTAATTGGTATCCATTAACAACTGGAATGAAATAATATAAAAATTTCCTTGAAACAAATAATTCTAAGTGTCAGCTGCTGGGTACATGCATCCAAGGGTGCATTCTTTGACTGTTATGATCATACCACATAAAATTTATTTTGGAGCAGGGTGTAAGTCCTGAAATCTCAGAGCAGGATTTATAGGAGAGATGTATACATGCATCTCCAAGTTACACATTTCATCCTTATGGATTACCCTTTGTAAGATTTACTGATTTGTACTGTGCAGAAACAGGCTTGATGACAAGGTCCATGAATATGCTTCTCTCAGGAAAATATATTCACCAGCTCCCTGTGTTTATAAGAATTACCATAAAATAGTAATGTATCCTCCAGACTGGAAAATCCTTTTGAGTCTCATTATTTTTCCCGTTGAGAGCCTTATGCTATTATTCAGTGCTTTATTGACCCAGCATGCTCACAGTTTAATGGATGCAGATAATATTCTCAGTGTATTTATTTTAATTTTTTTTAATATTTCATTTCTCATTATGCTATTTTAACAAACTTATAAAGTTTCCCCAGAGAACTTCTTTGTTGTGCTTTGTTCATACTTCTGGTATGATGAAATTACTCAGATTACTTATCAGTTCACTTCTGGAAATGCATGGTGAGAAACGATACAACAAAAGAAATTCTCTATGTTAACACATAAGGTGGGAAGGATCAAAAAAGATGACTTTCACCCAGGTGTAATAACATAGATTCCATGAGAATAGGTCCCGAGTCTATTCCAAAGCGATGTCCTGGGCAAAATTTAGTGGCAGAATAACATGATGATGACAAAATGCCATTTTCTGAAAACAGATTTGAGAAAAAGGCAAAACTGAAAAAAGTTCTCCTTAGAGATTTTTCAAATTCCAAGGGTTTGATGTCAGAAGGAACCTTTTATTATAAAATCCAATCTGGCCAAAAATTAAAAAAAATTTTAATGTTTCAGTGAAAGCAATTTGATGAATCCAAAGCACATTTTTGAGGTGAAGAGTTCGGTCATAAAATTTTGGTGGATTCCACCATTGTATTCCAGTTTGGGACAGGAAAAAGTCTGGAAACTGTAAAAATTTTCTGGTATATATAAGTCTTTTCTTCTCCAGGTCAGCTGACCCACCATGATTTGTTAGCCTCTTTGATGTCTCTGAGCTACCCTTTATTTCTATAGAAGATAGAAGAGCTAAATCTTAAAGACTTTTTTAAAAAAGCTTTTGAAATATATTTGCAAAAATTAAGATGCTGAAAAAAGGTGTGTGATTTTATCTAATTTTATAAACCCCAGCATTTTAAAATGTATTTGAATGTACTGTAAAAACCTTTATGTTTTCAGAGAAACTGAATTTCTAAAGTTAAACAAATTGATACTTCTGTTGCAAGTCAGTGCAAAATATGGTCTATTTACTATGCATGATAAAGTCTTTTCAGAGCTTTTTGACTGTGTTGTTTCCTGATGTTTTGCTGTTGGATCTTACATGTATTCTGCAAATTTTTATGCCCTTAAGCATGTGAAAATCTGAGAACCTTGTCTATTTTCTTCTCTTATCTTGCACAATATTATCTGTTTTTACTCTTTGAACTTCTGAAAAATCTGAGATTTTTTTGGAAGTGCCATGGCTTGATTAGTTACATAGTTCTTCTCCTTAACTCTTTGAGCTCTTTAGTGAAAGAAAACAAGCAGCAAAGCCGTAGATATTTTGAACACAATTGCTTTGTTCTTCATTCTTCTGCTGTCAGACTCTGCTCTCTTCTGGTGATGTAAATCATAAATTACGGATAGACAAATATCTCAACTTTATGTACAAAGCAGGATGTTTATCAGGCGTTTGAGGATGCCTTCAGTGAGAAAGAAATAAGTGTTCCTTCTGCTGATTTAGGATCACATTAGGTCTGTCCAGGTTTGAGACAAATTTGGAGGAAAATAAGACAAGGTCTTATCTGGGCAGACAGAAAGCATTTCAGCATTGGCGGCAAAACGACAAAGCCTGGTGCTGTTGGTATTGGATACTGCTCTGTGAACATTGCTCAGGCAGAAGTGGGTGGCAGGGCATAAAACAAAAGCTGAGTAAATATTTTTACTTTTCTCCCTTTGGCAGCCAAACTGGGGGGACAAAGGGGAGAGACTTGGCTCTAACCACATGTTTGAACAACTTCTGTCCAGAGGAAGAGACTGTAAAGGGAAAAAATGTTTTCTGTTTAGCAATGTGCTGTCTGCAGATATCTGGAGAAAAGCATCAGCAGCTGCTGCCTCTCCTTGCATCTTTACAGCCAGAGTGTTCAGCCTGGGGCCAGAGAGCTGAGGGAAAGGGACTGCATGGCTCTCACACTCTGAAGAGCACTTGTTCCTTCATAGCCCTTTGTCTGAAGTCAGGTTGAAGTCTTTCAGTTAATTTATTTTCTTTGCATTTTTCAACTGGATGTAATTATGCAAAAGCTCTCTGTATCAAAGAATGAGGTGCTGTGTCCTACCTGCACTCCCCACCAGGCCAGAAAGGGAGCATTGCTGTGCTGGTGAAGAGGACACTTTCTAGCACAGAACAGATCTTGGTCTAGAAGACACTGAGTGCACCCATTTCTCCTCGTTTAAACCAATTTCTCTTCAGAGACATAAGATGTGGTTTCCAGGTCCTCAAAGGCAGACATTCAGTCCGTAAACACTGAAGAAGTGGTCTGATTACTTGGCTGTTGCAACAGTCTTTGGATCCATCTGAAAACGTTTTTGAGCTAAAGCTGCCTGATGCATTTGACCTGCTCTGCTACAGGAGCAATATCAGAGCTGCTTTTCAGTGTGTCTGCAAAGGCTCAGCTTTTATCTCATGCCTTTTGTTCTTTGCTGCCTTCAGCAATGGTGTTGCTTTGGGGCAATGAGCACCAAGCCATGCAACAAAGTGCTCTGTGCACCTTGCGCTGACAGATAATGTTGTCTCTATAAAATGGCATGCGATAAGGCAGAGAATTGCATGCTACATAAAAATGGCAGTTCCAGAGGAAGAGTGAAAATTGGCTTAATTTCTAATATATATTGGTGGTGGTCTTTGTAGAACCTACGTCATCACTTCCCTCCCAGACCACGGGTAAAAGTTCAAATGAGTCCTGAACAGGTATGAAAGCTACTGTTTTCTTCCTCTTTATCTCCAAGCAGTCCAGAAGGGATGAGTAATGTTTTTGTTCCGAGAAGACACTGTGCATATCATCTCTCATATATTCTGTTCTTTTGTTTCTGCATCAAACAGGCAGAGTAAGGAGCAGTAAGAGTGGGAGGACAAACTAAATTAATGGTTTAGAGATGCTAGTCTTCACATCTGAAGGAATGGTAAAATTATCACATTTGCTGCACCAAACTTAAATATTGGGGTTAGGGAAAGATGGCAAACTTCCCTGTTCGTTCCTGTGGTTAGCTTCTTTCCTATGGGAAGAGGTATGTGTGACAAGGCACACAAAACTATCGCATTACAGCAAAACCATCAGCTAATCCAGTGATTTCAAAAAGTATGTTAACCCTTGGTAGCCTGGACACAATCCCAGACCTGCTAAAATATTTTTGTTGAAAGCAGTAGGAACTAATAGGTATCATTAAAATGCTGCATAATGGGTGTCCTGCTTCCTATAGTTACTGCATCAGTCAATATTACTCACTATGGAGACATAGCAGTGTCCTAGTTTTGGCCAGGACAGGATTGATATTTTATGGTAGCTGGGAAGTGGGTGTGGCCAGGCCCTAATGTTATTTGATACCATCTCATGTCACTTGTGAGGGGCAGGAGTAGGGGACTCTCTCATTATGGAACGCAACACAGTCCAGTTTTGTTTTACTTTCCAGTAAATACTTTCTTTGTCTTATACCTTTTGTTATTGGTACTGTTGCTGTTACTGTTCGTTTTCTTATCTAATTGCTGTTTCCACTAAATTGTTCTGATCTCAACCTGTGATTTTGACCTTTGTACCTCCAGTTCTCAAGTCCATCCCAGGAGCAGGAAGGGAGAAGGGAAGCGGGAGAATAAGTGAGCAGCATCTCGTTTGGGAGAGTCTCAGTAGGGGAACTGAATTGGGGAGTACTATTCCTAAGCCACCACAAGCAGGAAAAACAAGAAACATGTATTTTCCTTAAAATGTGAACTTTTCAAAAGTGTGTCTGTTTTCAAACACCAAAATGTTTGGCTAGATTACAAGAACTCATCAGTTCATTGCGAAATGAAAACTGTCTATTCATACAAAAGGGAACTCACTCCTGTATGTTTGCCAAACCTTTGCCATAGGCAGTGAAAGTCAGTGGAAAAATCCCAGATTGATATATGGAAAAGAAAAAAACCCTGGCAAACGCCAAAATATACCAGGCTAGATGTGTGTGCATAAACACATCAGGTTATTTTTTCTGTTTGCAGCAGAGAATAAACATTATAATAGGGCTTGATTTGTTTTCCCAGCCTTTGTCTGCAGCTAAGATAGAAGCTCAGTATCTACTATGGCAACAGAAAGCTATGCTTGTGCTGGATAATTTCCATGAAAACTCCTGCATTGCCTCCATGGGTTGAAGCCCAGTGTGCGGAAAGGCCACCGGCTATTTGTAGCCTTGTCATGTTTTGTTCTGCTCAGAGCAAATCTGGATGTGTGTGATGCAGTGTTTTAAACCCTGACAGCTGCTGTCATTTTGTGAGAGCTCCTGCAGGAAAATGTAGAGTTTCTGTAGGAAACTATAGAGTTCTCTAGAGAAAAGTTTACTTCCTGTAATGTTTTCCAAAATAATTTTCAAAAACAGTCTTGCACAGAAAAAGGGCTAGATTTTGATCATATTTAGTCTCATTTAATCCAGTGATGTAAGAAATCCCCATAATCCTAAAAAGTTTTTTAATTAAGTGATGGCTGCATGAGCAAGTTGGACATGAGCCTAACCTGCTCTTGTCCCTCTATCATCCTGCCTGGCTCCAGCCCCACAAATATGAACTTTCTGGAAGCTTTTCCACATATTGCAAAATGTAATCTTTCCTTTGGGGCTTTCAGAAACTTGATTTAAACCTAAACAAGACGTAAAGATTTTCCTGCTATTTTAACACCAGAACTCTCTTTCTCCCACTGTGGTTCCCTCCCATTCCCTATATTTTCTTTTTTTGACAAGTGGACAGAGCAGTTTCATTGCTTTTGTATTTATACTTTCATCCATGGAAATACTGAAATATTTCTAGATTATGTATATGAATATGTAAATGCATATGTATATGTCTATGTCTATGTCTATGTCTATGTCTATGTCTATGTCTATATATGTCTATATATGTATATGTATGTGTGTGTATATATATATGTATATACACTATCACAGAAAGGACAAATGATCCTTGTGACTTTCTTAAATTTGGAAAATGATAGTTTAAGGCAAGTGAATCTCTTTGCTGAAGGCTTTCCTTAGGGAAAAAAATGAAAAGAAATGAGAAAAAGATTGTAACCTTTGCCTCTAACTTAGACGAATGCATTACTTATAGCCCTACTCCTTAATTAGGTTTGCCATCCAGACTACTGATAGCCCTACTCCTTAATTAGGTTTGCCATCCAGAATCTTTGTTTTTGGGAGATGCTGCAACTAGCAGAAGTGGATTTAACTTAGTTTTCAGTTTTAAGAAATAATGGAGGTGATTTCCTCCATTATGTTTCCTACCTCTTGTATTTCCCAGCTTATAGTTTCAACTCTCACCCGGGAAACCAAAGGCACTGACTCACTGGCCGTAGTCTACCCCTGCAGGAGATAGACCAGATTTAGGCTGGTTTGATCTGGGAACACTCTCCCTCTTCTCGTCTTGTTTCCCTTCCTCACACCCTGAGTCATCACTGTGGGTGTTTGACCAAGAGATTGTTTTGACCTAATTTAGGCTGAAAAACATATGAAGTGTATGCCTACAGCACATTAAGCAGCTTTTAAACTAGTCAAAGTTGGGTGCCATCACTCCTGTTTAAGCGGGGTACTGAGAAGCCATGGAATATGGCAGAGTGAGATGAAAGGCTATTCTTAATGGCAACAAGAAGAGGAAAAAGTGTTAATACGGGTGTAGCTGAGACTCTGGGGATCCATTTATTTTTTAAAAAAAGTAATTCTGTTGTTGATTCTGTTTTGTTCTTTTTTTTTACTTTAGGAACTGTGAGGAGATGGAAAAGGTAAACGAGCCAGAAATACTGACTTTATGACAGTTCTTGTCTGTGGGAGGTTCTTTCTTGAGAATTATCACTGACAGGAGGTTTTTCTAGGGGTGCCAGTAGTAGTAGGTATACTCATACCCATAGGTTGCAAATTGTACCTCTGGAGCTGTGTAAGCGTAAGATTAAAAGAAAACAATTTTGATAAGAACAACAGAGTTTGGGTTGTCCTTCACAGAAAGTGAGGAGCAATTGTAACCTGAAAAGGCTTAAATCAGTAACTGTGACTAAAGATAGAAGACACAGCAGCAACATGTTCTGGCAGCTGGAAAAGGGACTAGGTAGGTCATACAACATGTGCTGTAAAGTTACAAGATTTGGTAAGTAACAGTTTGGGGAAGTCCAGGTCACCATGTCTTCACTATTGCTGGTAAGTCCAAGTTGTCTAGATTTTGCTGTGTAGATAACGTAAGGCAATAAAAGACTAGGATTTGTAAAGACCTTGAAATATCATATAGCCTGTTGGTCCTTTCCTCGCAGCAGGCTCAATGACGTCAACATCGCTCTTGACAGAGGTTTATTGGTCCTGAAGACACCTCTGGAATAGTGCAATGACCACCTTAGTTAATCTACTTTAGCTCCTACCTGTCTCTTTTTGTTTAATGTTTAAGACAAGTTGGCTGTTGCAATTTTAGATCACTACATCTTTTTCTCAGCAAGGTGAATAGGGAGAACAAACTTCTTTATTCTTTGGAACAGCCTTTTATGTACATTATGTTTTTTTGAGATATTCATATATTTGAAGCCAGTTAGATTTTTATTGCTCTTATAAATAACCCCAGCTCTCTCACTCTTACCTTCTTTTCTAGGCTTTGATTTCTATTGTTGCACAGCTCTGGACTCTCCTGTTTATTTGCATTTTTATTGAAAGTGCTGCCCAAAATTTGTCACTTTTCTGGTCTTGTCTTTCTAACAAGCAAAATGGTCTTGCCTCACTTGAGTAAAGCAAAATGGTTATTTAATCTCTCACAGTAAAAAATATTCAGTGTAAAAATGAAAGGGAAGGATTTAAGAATGTATTCAGTGGAACACAACACTTCAATTAGTTTGCTGTATTTACCTCCTTCCTAAGAATAAAACCTAATTAAGTGTATTATTTTTCCCATTGTGCTAAGTAAGGTATTTATCTCCAAGTATTAGTAAATTCTGTAACTTATTTTGTTGTAAATTAGTTATGAGAAAAAGGAAATAAGTTTTCATCCAAAAAACTCTAAACAATTTATCCTGTTCAGCATATCAAAGCAAGTTGTAATTGTGACGGCTGCTCTCAGAAAAGGTTGACAGTGGACTAACGTGATGAGAAAATTACATGCTGACTTCAAACAAGGCATATATATGTATTTCCTCTGAAACATTTAACAGACTTCATGGCTCCTATATAAAATGGTATCGTGAAAATTTGAAACTTCCTGAAGTCTTGAATTTTTCCTTGTCATCTTGAACATTCTAGAAAATTACGAATTTATTGATTTGTTACCCTCACATATTAAGTACAAAGGAAAAATATGCTCAAGGAAAACATAACTGTTTCTTTGGAAAGATAGTTGGCAAACTCCAGATAATGTAGGCAGGGCTGAGAGATCACTTCAGATGGCTTTACTACTGAAAGAGAATGTGTTGTGGAGCTGCATCCTGCCATAAACATTCCTTGGGAAGGAGGAGAGAGGCAACTGCTAATTGAAAAGGAAACAGAGTGGGACATCATTTATTGCTTTCACAGAGAGTAAGTTCAAATTTTCTCAGAGAGTAGTGCAAATCTCAGGAAATTACAGCATATGAAAACAGACCCAGGGGTAATCACCTGTAGCCCAGGATCCATTTTGGTATTTGTGATTATATGTTGTGTGCAGGAATAAGTGTAGATAGCTTTGTGAGTGTATGAAATCTCTAGCAAGTTCAGCTGAAAGACTTGGTCCAGGTGATGCTTCTTAGTTTAAATCAGGCAGAAAAGAGATGCAAGCATCAATCACTTGTGGCCCAGGAAAGTGCTCTGATTGTTCAGAAGTGAACCTCCCTTTGGTGATATTCTTTCCATATGAAAGTCTTCATTTGTATCAGACTCAGAAATCTTGTGCATTAATGGAAGGAACTTCATATTTGATGGATCAGAATTTTCTCACTCAACATTTCATTGAACAGTTCTTAATCTTTAATGCCTAAACAGTCTTCCATTTCTCTAACTCAGTTACATGTTTATCTCCCAACTCTGCAAGTCTGACGTCTATTTATGCCTGCTTGCATCAGAGTAGCCCAAGTGAAGTCAGCGGGAATACTCCTCAACCTAAAATTACTCACAATTAATACTAGTGCTTGCAGTAAGGAAAAAAACAAGATATGCATTCATCTAAACTTTATATGTATGCATAATTTAGATGTGTACATTGCTTTTGTTAAAGATAAATGAATGATGAATAAAGCCCTTAGAGGACTTAATTTTTGAATCTGTCTTCCTTTTATCATTCAAGCATCATGCTCCCTTGTATCAAATAGCAGATGAAATTAAAAAGCCTTGGTAACCAGATGATAGATAAATTAGGAAACACCATTTCATGCGAAACAATAGGAGCTGTCTGCATGGGTAATATAATATCACTACAAGATTTCTGCTCTGAAACTGCCTTTGGAATTTGAATAGGTAATTCTTAAAATCTCAGCAGTAATTTATTGCTATTTGAATTATTTTACATATTACCTATTTACTTATTTGTCTTTAGAAATAAATGTATTAGAAGTGTAACATCAAGAAGGAAAAAAAAGAAAAAATATGAAGAAAAAAAAAGGAAATAAAGAATAATAATTCTTATAACCTGAAGTTATATGTTTTCTTCTTTCACCTAGCAAGTATTTTCCTTCCAAGAAAATCCTCAGCTACTTTTCAGCCCCCTTGGAAGATCAGTATGCTCCAGCTCTGCCATATATCCAGCAAGTGAGAGGTCCATGCATTTTTGGATGACATAAACTGGTGTTCGTACAACATTAACTGGGTTCACTGCTCCAAAAAGGTGGAGTCAAATATTTGTGTTTCATGTAAAATGATTTGTAAGTCCAGAAAGAGCTTATCAAGGTCAGAAGGTATTTCAGCCAGATCTTTGATTAGGCTTTAGTTGTAAGATTGTTAACAAATGCTTGAGAAGAATGGCATATGAAAGCCTCTACCATCAATATTTAACAGTAAGTACCTTTCTAATACTCAGAATAGCTTATCTGAGATCCTCAGTGCTTGTCTTACCATTAGAGGTATGAATTTAACCCAAATATCAGCCCCTATTTTCTGAATGAAACCTTCAGATTGTGTCATCTTTTGTGTTACTTTCCTTGAAAAAGGGGTGAGGAGGGAGCTACATAAGTCAAAAGGTCCACAAAAGAAGCTTACGGAGTTTTATTAGTAAATTATACGCTTGGCATGGAAATTGGTATAAGTTAGTTCCTAGTATAATAAGGAGTAGGGTGAAAGGGAAGAGAGGGAAAATTAGAGAGAGAGAGAGAGAGACAGAAAGAAAAGAAGAAAGGAAGAGAGGAAGATCACCAATCCTGCCTCCAGTGTTGATCCAGATGATGGGATGTCCAGGGTCCTGGCGGCACCACCTGGGCTTGGTAAGTGTACCCTTTTTATAGATAATATTTCCCTACCCTGCAGATAACTTTCTCACTTTCTATGAAAATTAGTTATCATGTGCAGTTTGCTTTTTTAGACCTTTCTGGAAATGGGTCAGAGTGCCTCAGGGGTCCTTGGCGGTCTTGATCCTTCCCTACTGGATCAGCCTTCGGTTAACAGTCCCTGCTGGTTTCTTGATCTCATTCCTGTGCTTGCACTTTACTGTGTTGTGCGTATCCCCAGGAATCAGAAAAAAAGGATGTTTATCCCAGAAAAGTGCTGGCCTCCCTCCTTATGGCCCCCTTCTACAGCCACACCCTATTCTTTCTCTCAGACTATTACCAGCAGTCCTTGGTTGTCTCCACAGCTTTCCAGCTACCACTGTTCGAGACAAACACATTAGCCCCTTATCTTCTAGGTTTCCACAAGGATAAATAAAGCAGGGGCCTAGAGCAAATCACCTTCGCTCAGCCGTCTGTTTGCTGGATTGTTTTTGTTTCCCAGTGTTTTTGTGCTGGCAACAGGGCAGGTGGTCACAGTTTGATATTTGCAATCTGTAGGTTATCAGAGCCTTGCCTCAGCCCTCAGTCAGCTGCTGTGTGTGATGCTGCTAACTGCTGCCACTGACTGATAGTTTTAAATAATCAGCTCAGCCATTCATTTAAGCTAGGCATGTACCCAAGCACCTTGCTGAATCAAGGACCTGAGCAGACTTGCTCTTTGAAAACAGGGTACTTCTATGAACCAATACTCCCTCAATATTAATAGTCTATCTGTAAATGACTGAGATATAAATATTGCTTCCACAGTGGAGGAGATGGAGGAGACTTCCTTTGCTTTTACCACTTGTCTCTGCACAATATTTAAATCACAATGAGCTGAAACAGGAGTAACTTCTCTCACAGCTCCTTCCTTACTGATTCCTCTCTCATTATCTCCAGCCAGCACAGAAACCTTGAGGAGAAATAGAAGTAGAGAGTGTGTAATACCTGGTCTTCCAAAAATGATGGACAAAGAGAATTACATGGTCCCTGGTGAGATCATTAACAGGTGTCTGATGGAACATCTCGGGAACATATGAAACTGTATAACTTTAATTGTTCTCTCAGGATGGACTTTTTAACTCTCTTTATAAAAGCTAAATATCCAGGTGCAAAAGTTTTGTGGCAGAGAAAGAATACATTTTTCTTTCATTGAAATGCATTCATTATGAAACTGCTTCTAAAAATGCTTTTAATGAACCCCTTAAAAATTGTTTTCAGCTTTTGCCTTGTGTGACATCCGAAATTGAAAGCATTTTCCTTAAGTGCCCTTTTTTTTCTTTTTTGGAGTATACCTCGAGATTATATCTGTTGGTTTTTTTTAAGAATTTTTTTTTAACTGAGCAAAACTGCTGTTCGTTGAAATAGAGCTTATTATCATGACAGTGCTTCTGCAAATCTGTAGTCCCTATCATTATGGGAAATTGCCATCAGGAGAATGAAAGGATTTAGTACAGATTTCTGGAGATCATATGTTTGCAAGATGAATCTAGTGCTATCTATGTGCTTTGTATGAAACATGTGACAGTGTCTCTCATAAACAGAGCTAATCTTGCTAATTCATGTGGTCCTTTTAATATACCTTATTTATCCAGGTCTGCATGACTAGTTTCACATTATCGTGCAATGTCAAGATGTGAGCATATCTGGGCTTGTGTGGTTCTGTGATTCTGCCTTTATTAACTGAATCCATATTAAACAGAAATACATGAAGAAGGGTAAGGAATCTGGTTCAGGATTTGCTGGCTTTTATTAGGCACAAGATGAATCATAAATTTTCTGTTCTCTAGTCAGAGAAGTGCAATTTTAGGCTCAAGTTTCTGGTGCAAATGTGTAATATTAGTTTTTTCTTCAGTAATGTTCTTTTAAAAGCAGTTCTCTTGATGATGATGTCACTGTTTAGCCCTCTAAGCCAGAAGTGTATTTCTATGTGTGGTGTGCGCAAAGGGGCAATGGGATGGAAGGCAGACCTGTGAAAATGGGAAACAGATCTGTTCAGGACATCTGAGAGGATTCTTGCAGCTTTTTTCCTCCTGGTTTTAATCCGTCTTCAATGAAAATAAACACTGCCAATAAAAAAAAAAGAGGGAGAGCGGGATAACTAGATACAGAGGATCAATTCATGAGGCCTCCAACCTCAAAGTCAATTTAGCTTCTCTGAAGAACAGACTTTCGAAATACCAAAGTTGTTCTGAAAGGTGATTTACAAAAAATCAATTTAATGAATATTTTTTAAGACGATCTCTGACTGTTTATGCTTTTCATGGTATACAGACTCTGTCGCCAATGCTTTTTTCTTCTGCTTTTTTCCAGAATTGTTAGTATTACTGAAAATTTATCCATTAAGAATTTGTCTGATACGCTGCAGGACTCTTAGATATCTGTGTATATTGATCCTTCTATAAAAACAACGACTGATTATATATTAGAAGTGCCCATTCTTCTCATTTTTCTCGCTTTGGAACTGAGCAGTAATTTTAACAATGAATACATACACCCTCGAGTTTCTTCAACATTATGTGGAAGCTGTGTGACTGTGGGGGAGTAATTTTAATCCTATGAGTTCTTATAATTTTCCTCCTGAAGTCAACGCTGGCTGCGTCTAAACTGTGGAACAAGGATGCCTCAGGAGTATTTCCCCTCTTCTTGATCTGCACAAATACCTCGCTTGAATTTGGGCTAGATTTTTTTCTTCTCTGCTCCACTTCTCTTCCTTGATAATCTTTAATTTCCTCAGGAAGCAAATGCATTTGTTTTGCATAAAAATAATCCAAATTGTGCTGTAGCTAAGATGAGAATTCAGGACCAAGTGTGGACTTTACCAGTCTACCAGTTCAATATTGTAATGGTTAAATATAGATACAATCTTCCAGGATAATGAAGATCTTAAGATTGCAATACCAGAAGAATGAATAAACCAAACCAAGATAAATTCTATATTTTGTTGTTCAAAAATCTGATAGATTCACTTAGAAAAAGACAATAAATCCCATAACACANTCCCTGTACCCTTAAGTCTGGCTGGGAGTTACAATTTTATTGTATTCTTAGATACAATTTCAGGTTGTTTGCATCAGCTGTGTTAAGATTGTCACAGCAACCCAAGGCAAGAATTGACTTGCTTTTGCAGATTCTAGCTTCTAACCAAGAGTTAGTGCCAATAAGAAGAGGCTAAACTTTGTGGAACTTTATACAAGCCGCACGCCTATTAATTCTTCCTGTTGTTATTGACCTTCCCACATTAGGTGCTCCAAATCAGCAATTTCGCTGTAGCTTACTCAGTTGGCTGCAAATAATATTTACTCAGCTGGGTGAAATGCACAGCTCAAAGACCAAATTAGTTTGTGAAATGTTATCCAAAGATACTTTCCTGTTCCCTAGATGTTTGATACAAAAGCAGAGACTAATGAGTCCCAAAGGCCCGAATCCCAGTCTCTTATTCTTCTCTCCTAGCTCAATTAATGACTTTTTCTTCCAGTTTATTTTTAGGGCCTGTAATATTCACGTGTTTATTCAAATTCCACACAGACCAGAAGAATAAATAAGTATTATAACTCTGTGTATTTCTTTTTCAATAAAATAAAACAACTAAAAAATTCATTTATCTCACAGTTCTTCATTCAGCAATCACAGAGTAAAAACTTTGGGCTTAGCTTTCCTGCTTTTTCTTAATTAACTTTTCTTTAATCTACATGTCCGGGTTTCCCTCATATAGCTCTGTTCTCTATGTACGCAAGAACCTGATACTCATCTAGTTTCAACTACATTTGTTTACTTCTCTAAGGCAGCAATAGAAAGATCTTAGAGTAAATAGGGAAGGTTCTTTTAGCAGTTTAAAGAAGCTTAGTTGTAAACGAGAACCTTACCCTCTGTTGTGGTACAGATGACTTTATCTCATGAAGATAATCCATATAAAGGAATTTAAAATGGTACAGCTGGCAAATTCTTCAAATGAAATCTGATTTCCTCACAGAAAGAGGTCATGGTCCTTGTAGCCCTCATAGCTTAAAAGCAGAAACTGACTTCACCACATTTCATTAAAAAAAAAAACCAACAAAAAAACCACATTTGAATTTCTTTTTTAACTTACTTTGCTTTTTGGTGGTGGTTTGATTGATTTGGGGAGAGGGGAGGATTGAGGGATTGTATACTGGAAGTGATTGAGTCACTAACACATATGCAAGAGGGAAATGTTACATCTATACTTATGCATATACATGTACACTTGGTTTCCCTTAAAGATGGCACATTGACATTTATTTCCATTTTAGGTTGGCTTATTGCCTGTATTTATCTCTTTCCTGTTATATGATCCAAAAATTGCAGTGTGTCCTGCACTGTTCCTCAGTCCAGAGCAAGCCACGTGCTGATCTGAAAGATCTTGAAGTGCTTCATTTTGCAGATACTGTAGCAGAAAAGAGCTATTAGATGACAGATGGTGAGTTTTTACTTAAAAAACATATCTTTTTATTCTATAATTTCTCTCTGCACTTTAATTGTACAGAACATGAAATTTATTTTTCCTCCAGAAGTATTATTATTTTTATATATTAAAAAAAATTTGCCCATAAGGTCTGTCTTCTGTATATCTGTGTTCTGCAGCTGTTTTCCCACATTAAGAGAGATTTGGCAGTTTTCTGTCTCTTGATCAATGATACTCATACTCCAATAAGGTCAGAATAGTATCTGGAGAGATACTGACCAGGGATCCTAATGAGATGTCAGAATTTGCAGTAAATAAGAAGGAATTATTCTGTTTTCTTCTCTTTAGAACAACCGAATATATTTAAAATAAAATGTTTATGCACAGACTGGAAGGGAATGAATACAAATTTGCAGTCTTTAGTCCTCTGAATTTAAATGAACAATGAAGTTATAATTGTTGGATATTTTCATTTGTACTATGTAATTTACAAAATTTTAAAGAAAAAATTGATTATTGTACAAGCACACAAAACCTTGATCATGAGAACTCATCAGTTGGAGATAATGAAAGGCACACAGCAGCAATGAGGCATTGGGTTCATCTCACCCTTGATGTAAAAGAGAGAGAAAGATAAAGTAAGTACTATTCAGTAATACAAACTATGTGTGTTTCAGTCATAACAGTATATTAAACTTCCTTGACAATGGTTTAGCCCAAGCTGAACTATTTATTTTTGTTATTGGACTGTTAACAGTACCCAAGCTTGCTAGCTTAGAGCTGGTATTTCCACACAGCACTCTGACTGCATCATCTTCTCTGACTGCAGTTTAGAGATAACTTTGGCCTCCCCTCAAGACCAGCTATGTTCCTTTAAGCATCTTAATAGCCCATTCCTTGAAATCAGTCCAGTCTGGATGAGGGTTTCTTGAATATAAGTGATGTGGAATGTCAAAAAAATGTTCATGAGAAGTACAGTTATGATGATATTAATATGTTCCCACTTCCACTGAAGATGCTTCTACAATAATAACATCTACATTTTCATGGCTGCATCCTTTTTAGTCTTTATATTACTTCGCTCTTTCTGTATCAAGATATTGCTTAAAGCAAAAATCCTTAACAAAATATTAATGAGTTTTCATTCTTGTGTTGATAAGTTGGATGATTCTTCTTGTGTTGCTATCCTTGCGGTTATCCAGATCTTTTTTGTTTGTTAGTCCGTTCTTATTCTGCATTGGCTTAAAGCTTTATTTTACTGGCATATTTCATTAGCACTTTTCCAAACCTCATGTTGCAGTCAGCAATGAAAAATTAAGCAGTTTTAAGAACAAAAGTAATACTTACTGAGCCAGACTAGAGGCCGAGCCCAGTGTTATGTCTTGGGCAGAGGCAGTAGGAGATAACATTTAGGGAGTCCATGTTCACTTTAACACTACATGTGGTCCATGACAGGACTAAAACTAATTATTCAAGGACATCTCCCTCCAGGTTGACCCTATTCTTGTCTAATAAAGAAGGTATCTGCCAACTTCCACCTTAAGTCTATCCCATCTGAAACTAGAACAGATAAACTGATCTGTAATGGTTTCTTTAAATCTTTATTAATTATTTTTTTTCTACTCTTCCATGATGTGATTTCACTTAGCTCAGATTGCCCAGCAGTTTCAAAACTTTTGTTAATAATTGCCTTATGGAAAATAAGAGTTAAAACTACCATTTGATTCACTTATCTGATATGCTTGGAAAGACACAACATTCATCAGTTCACATTACAGTTAGTTATTGGCTTTCTACAGTGGAGTGGCATTTTGTGGTAGTTACTAGAGCTGTCTTTACAAAAGCAACTTCTTCTTTTTTTCTTGTGGAGGCTTATTTTCCTTAATTAGTCTTCATTAATTTTAAAAAGGAGCTAAATGTGGTGTATGTGAGGCCTCAGCTGTGGTTATGGGAGACAGTTAGAAAAGGATTGGTAATTGCCTGCTCTTTTCGTTTCACTGCTGCTGAAGATGAAAAGGTATAAAGCTCTAAGTTCTAATAGCTGATTATAGGAAATTCTTGATGCATACCTTTGATTTTGCTGCATGAATCTTCATTAACTTAGTGTCTGTTGACATCCTATGAGTCTGGCACAGAAAAATTTGAATATACTTCTTTATCAGGCATGTTAAGTAGTGCTCAAAATCCTTCCTGAGACAGTCTGTATCTTTCCTACCTCTTTTAGCTTCCATTTGTATTCAGATTTCTAGAGGAAACGATACAGATGAGGCATTTGAAAGACATGAGGTGTGGGCTAGGGGTCTATACCTCTACATTTAGGGTAAATTGAAATTGACTCTGAGAAGTCAACTCATGAACTAACAATGTTAGAACAAATGCTGCGGTTCTAGCTGGAACACTCAGTGCTTATCATCTTGATTACGTCTCTGTAAGGTTTGCCAAACACATCTCTTCATCACTACATGGTTTCTTCTTATGTCATGTTAGGTTTTCTATCTCCATTGCACCTAAATACTGGAATGCATCACAAGGAGCACCCAATGCCACTTCATAAATGAATTAACTGTCAGCTGAAATGTGAAATTGTGCAATAAAAATGATTGAATTGCAAATTGTGATGCAGTCTCTGCTTTCCACGCCAGAATCTTTGTTAGGGACTTCTAATTCTCTTTAATTTTCCTCTGGAAGGGGGAGGGAAGTGGGAGGTTGCACTTCAGCTTCTGTTTTGCCATGGGGCTCATCATACTATAATCAAGTGGGTGATTTCAGTAGAAAGCTCTTTGATTATGCAACATGAAATAATGTAACAGTACAATTGCTTCAAATTCATGGAATTATTTTAATTAACCCACGGTAATACTAGCCTTTAATATGTCCAAAAAATAGCAATGATTTTATGCAAATTAGGAAAATGACATTGAAAATGTTCTTATATATAATCTGATTTTTCTCCCTAGGCGTTCTGGAGTCCATTGTTGCCTGAAATGGCTGTGACTATGGGACTAGCAGAAATGAGAAACGAGGTTTAGGTTATTCATAAGGTTCAGACAAGAATACAAAAGAGATGGTGTTGTGATTAAAATGAGTCAAGAAGTGTGAAAGGGAAAAGGTTATGCGGAAACCAATAGCAATTTTTTGAGGTTCACAGATAATTTCTCTGATATTTGTTAACAGTAGTGAGGTTGGAGATATAGCCACTCTATGTAAAGATGAAATTTCAAGATGAAACAGTAAGATCTAAATTTTTCTGGGAAAATAATAAAAAAGTCCAGGACATCCCAGTAGATTAAATAAAACAGCTGTGATACACATCCTGTGGCAAGAGAGAGCCAATTCAGCATGAAGACACTTGTATTTCTTAGATTTCTCTCAAGGAGGTCTATTCCTTTCTGGAAAGGGAGTGGTGCTACTGCTAGAGCTTGCAGTGCCATGGACATTGGGGTTTTTTTAGAGCTCCTTGGAGTAGCTGCATAAAAATTGTGTATATAGGTAATGCTACTTCTGTATAGCCATATTATACAGCTAAACATCCTGACATGTAATATAAGAGAGCACAAGAAAGGTACAGAGTGAAACTACTAGCCATTTCTAATTTGTGTTAATATCATAAAGACAGAATATTTGACAGAAAAGCAGCCAGCTGAAACTACTTAGTACCCACGAGCATCACTATTTATTAAGCTAACACTTTTCTCATTCACTGCCATGTGTAAAAAAAAAAAAAAATGCATATTTTAATGTCAAAAAACATTCCATCTGTTATCAGGGATTTTTTTTTCCGAGTATTTGAATGCCTGTGGCGTTGCAAAAATGTGTTATATTTTGTAAGTACTATTACTGTTTCATGCAGAGGACTGTGGAAAGGCTACTGTTTTGCTAGAGGCTACCAAATATTGCTTTCTGTGTTATAATTCACAGTAATTTGGAGTAATGATGACATTTAGCTTTGGAATATATTTTTCTTTAGGTGACCAGAATTTTTGTGGTGTACTTGGCAGATGCCAGTATAAGAAAAGCAAAAGCAATGATCACCATGTGATTTATTTTTGCTACAGGTGAACCCTGCAATTTAGCTCTTGTCAGCATGCAAATTAAAGTTGTCTTATGCTATTTAGCTTGGTTAGATAGCACTAATGTGATTGCTTATGCACCTTCTGTTTCATGAACTTGAAGTGCTTATTTGAGGCTCATCAGCAATAAGCTATCTTTGGTGACAGCTACTGTAAATGTACTCTGGGGAAACTGATTTAAGAAACTAGAGCTTTTCGAGGTAAATGTTTTGTGGTGTTTCATTCCAATCCTCTGTGGATTCATCAGAATCCTATTTAAAGATCACTCTGTGCAGTTTGTAGGGTGCTACCTAGCAAGTTAATTCTTGCTGCAAACAAATATGGCCTTGGGAAGAGTGAAACAAAACATTTGCCAGAGATTCAACCTCTAGTGAAAAAACAAGCTGGTGTTACAGAAGCTCATTTAGAAAGCAACAGAAAGATCCATCACTTTGCATTATGAAATCCATTACATTTAAAATTGTGTTTAAAAAATTAAATTTTGGACATTGTTACAGTTTTCTTACTGAAAGGCAATGAGCTTCTCTCAAGCTTCCGACACTCACCCTTCTAATCAAATGAAAATATTTTTTTACCCATGAGGATAGTTCTCTCTCTCCTTGTCCCCTTTCTTTTAGTTGTAATTTTAGGCCAGAAGCTATGGAAGGGTCAGGATATCTGTTGTCTTAGCCCTGGTCTCTGGGAGGGATGATGTTCCCCTGCCTCCTGTACATGTTGCTGATGGAATGAATGGTGCTGAACAGTTTTTTATTTGACTAATGTTCGTCAGTATTCAGAAGATCCTGTTCATCACTAAATTCTAAAATTCTTAATATTTCCTAACTTTTCAGGAAAGATATAGCATATTTTGAAGTTTTGTTTTGTTTTTTTGGGGTTTTAAAATTAATTTAATATTTAAATCAAATCTTTAAAAGGTAAAATCAAATTTTTGAGCTTGCTGTGTGGAATTCCAAGGACAGTTAGAGCCTACTGGTGTTGTCAGGAGCTGGGAGTCCTGATGCCATGAAGAAAAACAAATGAGTGAGGGACCTTGCAACTCCAGCTTAACCCCAAAGATATTCAGCCTTCTAGAGCTTCATCCAGATGGGAGGGGAAGCCAGCTTGGTCTGGGTTTTGTGAGTCTCCCAGACACCTTGCCACACAGCTCTTCTAATATCAGGCTTCCAAACCCTGTGGCATTTGGGGTTCTGGCACAAACCCAGCAGGAACTTGATTTCCCTCAGGAGGGCATGGAACACTGTGCGACTGCTCTGGAAGCAGGGAAAGCCATGCCAGCCAGCATCTATGAGGCAATGCACTGGAAGAAGCTGTGACAGATTTCCAGCCAAACTTTTTATGTAGTTCAGTGGGAGTTTTTAAAAATCATTATTTTGAACAAGTTAGTCTCTTCCACTCATTGTAGAAGCAGTGAGGAAATTCTCCACCAACGGTTGTATATCAGAGGCCTCTCTTGGGTCCCACAGGCATGAACTTGTCATCACTTTTGCTTGAGGTTCGCCCAGGGTACATGGCTGTGGGAAAAACGTTCAGCAGTGCAATATCATCAGTCAGTGGTGGAAAAAAAAGTGTTTTTATGGGAAAAAAATCAACTTCACCAAAGTGAGACTGGAGAAGATACAAGTGACTGAGCAGTTGGAAGGCTGGGACTCTGGCATTTTGAAAATTCTGCATTCTGCCTCATTTGTATTGGGCCCAGATGGTGTGGCTGATGTTTTCCGTTTTCTAGCCAAGTCAGGGACTTAGTAGAAATCTGCTGGTTGTTTAAACTCTAAGGAGAGCAAACGATAAATCGTGTGGAGGGAGAAGCACACTGAACACTTGGCAGGTATTCCTCTGTCTCTTTTATTCTGGAATTTACCCACATTGTTTTCCAAGAAAATTGTAGCTTGAGGTGAAGTCAGTACTTCCTGTTCCTGGAGCTGCAGAAGCTCAAGAACCAAGAGCGCCGCTTAGCTGAGGCACACAGCCAAGTAGATGCTTGACCTCTCCCCTGGATGCAGCCAAAACCAGAGTCATGCTTATTTTGGATGTTCCACTATGTTATGGCACCAGACAAGCGTATTTTCAGAGTATCTGGAAACTGTGGCTATTTCATTTCACTGCATATCTTAAGGGAACGTATATCATTTTTGTTTCCTCTCTCATATATATAAAAGTTCATATGATAACATCTTGCATATCTTAATTTTTCCTGATGGTAGGGCCTAACTCACTCTGTATTCATCACAAGGTCAAAGGCAGTGCACAAAATCGGTCTCATCAACAAATTAATAAATCACTAGGTTTGGGACACATAATATCCACAGCTACTTCTAAACTAGAATGATAGGATGAAATTTATGGCATCAAATGACCAAAAGTCTTCTTTCCTGCATGGCTGGGGACATTTCCCACAAACTGTAGATCTTGTTAGCTTGGCTCCAACAGTCAATGACAGCTTTATGCCTTTATGGAAGCTATGGGACAAAAGGCAATATGTGGTCTGAAATAATTTGTGTATAGTTTATTAATAAGAAAAATGTGGTCCTTAGACTCTGTCTAATCCAACGCATGTTTGTCTTTCTAAATGTGTTTGCAGCAGACAAAAGCCATATAAAAGGCTATGGGATATTGGCTTCGGTTTAAGTAGTAAGAAAACCTGGTTGCTTTAATTTAGCCAGTCCAGTGACAGTAATGTTTTGGACATTTCATGTTTTTGCAGTGAGCAATCCTAATCAAAATCTTGCAGCTTTTATTCAATTAAACAATCAATTTCTATGTGGTTAACTTCAGATTAGCTGCTTTGATACATCCACACAAAAAGGTTTCCAAAGAAATAACCTCTGTTCCAACTGTGAGTTCAGTAAAGCCTTTTGTAAATGGTAGCCATCATTTGGCATGTTTTCTTTCTTTTTTTTTAATAAGAGGCTGTGAAGATCATACTGCCAAATAATTAATAAATTAATTTCTTAAATGTTAGCACCGAAAACATTGAAGACATTCATGGAGAAATTTAAAGCCAGAAATACAGAAATACAATGTGAAGAGAACCTTTCTGCATGTGTTCAAGACTCTTTAGTATAACTACATATTTAACTTACCTTCAGTATTAAATTTTGAGTTAAAGTTTATTAAAAGCTGTGAAAAATAATACTAAACAAAATACTTAGACATGCTCCTTTCCTCTGGTTGTATATGTTTGAAGAACTAGTGAAAAATCAGTTTTTTAAAAAAAATCAAGTCCACTGTCAATCAAGGACCTAAACCTAGAAGATTTCCCTTTGGCGTGTGCTTTTTGGTTTTGGGGTTTTTTTAGGAGGCACTATACTAGAAGAGACTTAAAAAAAATAGTAAGGTTGCTGTGAGTGTTAAAACACTGACCTATATCGGCAGTGATTGTTCCCCCTCAATCAAGTTGAGGAATGTGATGTTTATTCACTGCCTGAAGGCTTGCACTCTGCCGTGAGCTCAGCAGAGGTCACTTGTTAGGGCGAGACCCTTTCTGACTACGGAAGGGGTGCAGCGAGGTTGCAACACATCACAGATGCCATTCCTGCTCGTGTCAGCCTAGTGGGAAAACCGATGATAACCATCAAAATGTATGGATTTAAAAATGTATTTCAAACAAATTCACGCAGACAATAAGCAGCAACCCTGCCCAAGGTTTGTGGAGTCTGAAGTACGTGTGATTCTGAAGCAAAGGGTCACCCTGTAACAGCTGTAACTCCTCAATTATATGAAAGTAAACTGGCTTGTCAGGCATAGTCAACAGAAAGTGAAAAGACATGAAGCCGCACCAGGCAGAATCTTTTGTCCTTTCTGTTATATACATCTGATTACGGCCAGGCCACTTGAGAACTCAGGTTTGGGGGCTTGTATAGACATGAAAGCATGAGTGAAAGTAAGCTGTGAGAGAGTGACCTGAATGGGTAAAATTAACCTGCCTAGATATTCCATAAAATGTAGTAACCCCTCACTTCCCTGATCTTGTCTATGAGTTTTGTTATGCTAATTTCCTCCAGACCAGTTTTAAGCTAAGCTGTACGATGTTAATAAAGAATGAAGCCAGTATAGGTGAGAGAGAGCACTGAGTGCTCCCACTCGTTCTGCAGCAGCTTCTCTACTCTGAGGTGACAGATGAGGATGCCCTTCGAAAGCACCCTCTGAAACTCTCTTTGGTTGCACAGTGGGCCGTGGAGCAGAGGTTAGTGCAGTCAGAAAGATTGATGGCTTTCACTGAAGAGACTCTTTAAAGTACCTTCCCACACACATTCCTGGTTATATCACAGTGAATTTAACTTGTGACTCTATGTCAGTAACTAAGAATAATAGAGTCTGATTTACTGCTGTTTCACTCCAGCTCTGGACTCAATTGAGTTACACAGGCATGAAATTCAATAGTGAAGAAATTCATAATATGTGCTACCCATATAAGTCATTTCCCAAGAAAACATAAACATCATCAATATGATCTTCTCCATAAACAAAACAAAACAAAAACCAAACAAAAAAACCACCCAAAACCCCAAAACAAACAGAAAAATGAGTTTTCTGTATGACAATTGTTATACATGCAGAGATATGTTTTAAACTGTTTCTCCCCTGCTTCATAGATCCTACTGTACACAATGCCATGAAATAACTCCTGTACACGGGTATTGTCTCAAAAAGAGGGATTGCAGACCTATTTCCAATACTTATCTGTTTAAAGATTTCCACCCAGGATAAAGCAGCTGCTTTTTCCACCCAGCTGCTTCTCCTGGTGGTACCCATCATACTGACTTTAAGCAGATTATGGTAATTAAGATAGAAATTGCAGGAACTTGCCTTCTAATTAAAATGGAAATGGAATTTACAAAACAAATATCTAACAAACTCTGCTTTCTCATATACTAAAACAAAATACAATAAAAGCTGCACAGTGTTGCCAGATGCTATGTTGTGCTGACATCTTGAGCAGGAAGGGTGGGCCCTTTCATGCTCTCTATCAGCAACGGACAGGCTGAAGAGCAACAAGCAGGTCTCCACCTGGAAGAGAGCTTAGCCAGGGACTAACGGCTTCTGCCTTTCTCTGATATTGCAGCGTTTCTACTGGAAAGGTATTAAATGCTGCCTCATTTATAGGAATTGAAAGGAGAGAAAGCAACTGGAATTAATCCAAAAGGGTATTTTAAACAACTGGGCCAGTGTGGAAGGAACAAAGAAGGCTGGAAGAAAGGGGCACTGGAACAGTGGGAAATGCACAGAAATCCAGGAATGAGCTGAAGCAAAGCTGTGAGCTAGGAGGGATACTGATAAAATGTGTGACACTGCAGATGCTGTACTTTGTCCTCAGATGCTTGAAGATGCCAATACTACAGGGATGTGAACTAACTGCATCTTTGCTTTGTGTTTCCTGCTACAAGAGGAGCAGAAATCTGACTCTGACCCATCCTGGTGATGATCACTGCTGGTTGCAAACGTAGAGGAGATGAATGATTTTGTCTTTGGAGATGCAGGAAGAGCAAGGAAAATTGAAAAGCAGGGCCTGCACATGCTAACAACTGATAATACACCACTGCCTCTGGGTGTATTATCAGGCATTATATTGATTTGAACTGCCACCTATCAGGAAATCTAAGCCATGACACCAAAATCCTATTTCCAATTCCATTTGGAATTAAACTGTGGAGCCCATACCTTGGATTCAGAGACCTTGGATCACACCGTGAGAGCCTGTTTTACATCTACTCACAGATTTATTTACCAGCCTTTGCCTCAGGCAAACCTTCTGTACCAGTGCGAGCTCCTTTCTAAAGTATTACACAAAATAGGTGGCAAAGGGGTGTTGGTTTTATTTGAACAACCTAAAATGTGAACTCACTGGGAAATTTTTTTTTGAGAAAATATTTTTTCTTCATGAACTTCAGACGCCTCTGAAGCCACTCTGATGTAGCCCACCTACTAGACTTGTTTCCTGCACTATGTCCCAACGTTGATAGAAATAAGGGTGTTGGGCTGGATTACACTCCTCCTGGTCAGAGAGATTAGAGAGAGGTTTGAATTCTCTCAGTAGAGAGGAGCTTTTTCAGAAGTACCCTGACCTGAAGGCTAACAGAGAAAAATGGAGCACACTGTCAGATCCAGAAAAGACCTGCATTTTTGTAACGGCTCACAATTTGTGCCCCAAACACATCCAAATAATTGATTTCTTAGGAAACCATGTGATTATATTGAATTACTTTTTCATAGAGGGCTCATACAGAGCACAGTCTACCCTATTCACCTGTCAACAGCACTGCCACTTTGTCTATCACTGAAGCCCAGAATTAGTGTTAGAAATGAAAAAAAAAATTGCTTTCTGTCTTGAAAGCAAGCACAATGAAGTACTGAGCACTTTCACAGATTGTCTCAATTTGTAACAATTCAAGAAAACCTTGGCTGTGTTAAATTGTGCTCTTTTTGGCTGACTACCATGCACCACAATTGGTCTGAGTTCACTGTGACAAAAATGAAATAATTTAAATTTTACTTCTGTGAATATATATTACTTAACAAGGTAAAGTCAGATCCATACTGATTCCACCAGCTTCTCACCAGACACAGGTGTTCGCTTCTTTAAAGCCTGTAATTTTTAGGACAAAACCAGCTTGATTATATTAAATATGTGAATCCAAGTTTTTTAGATCAAATTATTTTATTGATTATGAAATGTTATATGCTTGAAATGCTAACAGAAATCATGCTTCATTCAGAAATTCTGTGTTCAAAGTCAAGGAACAATGAACCAATGGACTGTTTAGGGTTCTCATGTTAACTGGAAAATTATTTGTTTTATTCTGGAAAGGTGAAAAATCATGTTACTCCTAATTATGCTAATATAAGTAATTAGTAGATGGTTAAGAGTGGACCAATCAAAGTACTATCATGCTACATATTTCGTATTTAATCTTCTATTTGCTGCCGTAATTTTCTCTACTTTTCTCTATTTTTCCTGAGATTTTTGTAATTTTCACATTTTTTATTTTTGCCTGATGATTTAGGCAGGTAATAACTCGGCATAGCAGATGACATCTTTAACTTGCTTCTATTTGTTTAACTTAGCACCTAATGCCCCTTCAAGAACCTTTACTTTACTCTAGTTTACTGAAATATCCATAATTTTCTACTCCGTAACTCCATGTAGATATTTCTTCTGTCCATCTGTTTCAGTGAAAATACTTGTTAATTCTGATTTTGAAAACTGTATTTAAGTAAATTGCATTAAAGTAAATAAATATGGACTAGCATGGTCTTTAAATGACTGACAATGAAAGAAAAGATAAAACTCCTCAGTTAAGGAAGCTTAATAATTGAAACAAATTAAAATAAACAATATTGATACTAAGCATTATTAATAAATTGTTACTGTTATTATTGATAATAATAATAGTAATAAGTGAAAAGGAAAGAAAGAGAAAGAGAGAGGAATAAAATCCAAGAGAATTACATTAGACACAATCCATTTGCTCACCACCTGCTGAACAATGCCCATCCCATTCCTAAGCAGTGATTGCCCCTCCTGGTCAAGTCCCCCTAGTTTCTACACAGAACATCTGAGGTATCCATTATTCATGAAAAGTGCTGGCCATGTTGCCTCAAAAGCATCTTACGTACCTCCTCACTGGCAGAGCATGGAAAATCAAAAAGTCCTTAACTTAGGGTAAGCACCACTAAGCAAAACATCAGTGTATTATCAACATTATTCTCATATTAAACCCAAAACACAGCACTGTACCCGTTTCTAAGAAGAAAATTAGCTATCTCAGCCAAAATCCCAACTCTCTCAGCCTTTATTCATAGAAGAGGTGTCCCAGACCTCCGATCATTTTCATGGCCCTCCTCTGGACCTGGCCCACCAGGTCTGTGTCTTTCCTGAACAGTTGTTCCCAGAACTGGACGCAGTCACTCCACTGTAAAAGGCCACTACACAGGCACTGTGGTCTGCTCAAACCTGACATTCAAGCTGAATTATTTTGTGCTGGGTTGAGCTTGGCTGGCTGCCACGTGCTCACCAAACTTCTCTGTCACTCCCTCGCCTCAGCAGGACAGGGGACAAAGTGCATGGAGTGGTTAGAGGAAAGCTTTTGCAGAGCAGCTATTAGGTTTATTCCTTTTTTTTTAATTTACATACCACAGAATTATGCCTGAGTCTTTTTGTAGCTAGCTGCCATTGCGTGGCAAATTTCATCAACACAAGGTCACTTTGTATATAATTAGTTTTTAGTGTTGGATGTATTATTTCAGACAGAACTCCAGATTTTGCCTGGATGATCTACTCAAACTCACAATGTTATAATCATTACAATAAGAAATCTACAGATTTTTTCTCAATATTTTTAACAATCTATTATTAAAGACCCTTTTCCACTGTAATAATGACTGGCATATTCAGCTGTAGTCCAAAACTGTATCGTGTATGATACAGTGCTGGATATTATCAGCTTCTAGAAACAAGAAAGAATAAAAGAGAAGTAATTTTTATGAACTTATATTTGCAATCAGGAAAAGGATAATGGGCAATGTCTTTAAATATGAATTAGTGTCAAGTAGAAGAATTACAACCACGGGAGAAATAGCAGCTAATTTTCTCTGTGGGAAAGCCAGGACAAACGGACTGTTTGCCAAGGCATGGGTCTTCCTGAGAGCCAAAAGAGCTTCCCAGCTATTTTTCCTGTGAGAATTCGATGAGGTTCCCACTGTGTCAAATTAACTAAATGTTTAAGTGCTGCAAGAATACATGTAGCTATTCCTGTGCAGGTACACGACACTAACAAGTTCTCAGCTGCTCCATACTGAGAATTTCTGTCCTGTCAATAGCTGGGAACCCCAACCCACTCTTTTGCCAGTTTGGAGTGACCATCCACTGCTTCCTCAGCAGCTTTGCTGCTCCTTGAGAATGGTGTCCTTCATCATGCCAGCTCTTCCTCTCCTTGTTATCCACTTAAATCTTGTTTCCTCCGGCAACAGAGTACACATATATAGAACCATAAGTACCAATCCATGCAAGGATACTTTATTTAGTTTCAAAATGCATTTATAATGTAAAAAGTAATTTCACTCTTCTCCATGTCTACAAGATTTTGATTTCCACAACTATCCAGAACCTGCTGCATCTGCTGAAGATGTACTGGGAAAAATTTGGGTACCACAGGAGAAGTTCTGGCCCATTAAACATACAGGTATAAGCATCAGCTCCACTGCTCCTGCTCTGTGCTCAGGTAGAGAGAATACTCTTGCCCACCTGCAGGTGAGTAGTTTCTACCTGGTTATACTTCCTATGGCTACTTGAGTGGCAACCTGAATTGCAATAGGAAGATATTTGAAGTGAGGAAGGTATGAGCAAAAGCCTCACTCTGTTAATGTTTTTGGTCTTTGTCTATGAATCTTTTGGGAATTAAGGAACTACTTTGCCTTCAGATCACCTGTACTGCCATCATATTCTGATCTTAGATTTCTAAAATCAGTGAAAGCAGTGAGCTGTGGCCTGAATGCCTACCCTTGTTCACATGGGGAAGCATGTGTCCTGTATCTTGTCAGCTTCTTCTCCCGTGGAGTTAGAGTCACAGGAGTGTTTTTGTACCTGTGCCAAGCCCTCAATGGAAAATGAGGACACTCACAGCATCTGATTCTGTAGTACACAGAAAGGAAAAGAGGAGAGATGACTTGTCGCGTGTACAGCACCTTGAGTACAAAAGATTGCACCTGCAAGGAATACTGTCAAGATGTGTCTGTTGAAATGCTGCTCTTCTCTGTTTTACCTTACTGGCTCAGCCCCCACCCTGCAGGCACAAACATGCAGCCTTAGATGTGGTTCCCCAGCACCAGAAATGCAAAGAGATTTTTGTCAGCCTGGCTTCTAAAAATACATGCTGGGAATCCACCTGGGCTCTGCGAAGTGGTTTGGTCAAGGTTTTCTTTCTTTCCTCTTGGATTTCCTTTATTATAAGGCAGAAATAGCAGCAGATGATGGGGAAAGACAAGACATGGGATGTCAGTGGCAAGTCCTGCATCCACAGCAGCACCAGGAGCACAGAAAGGTCTGTAAATGCCCCTCTAAAAATCTCTTCCCAGAAGAGCTCTTCCCTGCATTCTGTTAGGCAACTGAAAATCAAAAACCTCATTTTGGCAAATAAACTCCTGAAATGTTTGTGGTCTTGCCACCTTAAAAAATAGAATAGTTGTGTTTGTGTAGAGTAAACATGAAAAATTATTTGTTTTCATTTTGCAAATACACTAGAATTTTTTCACAACAAAATCTTAATGAAGTTTTTTGCTTTTTGTGATTTTTGAATGCTGGATGTGCACCCATTCAGTCTTGTGAATTTGTGTTTGTCCCACTGCAATACAGTCTGTATATGCTGTTAGCAGATCATTTATTTTTAATCATTCACTCAAGGATAATTTCTGCTTTCATTAGAGTCAAACTCTATAATTTAAATAAATATAGTCCTTGCAGAAATAGGCTCCCAATGTAGACTTTAAAAAATGTATTCTTGTTTTGGTCATTCAAAAAAATTGGAGTGTTAAGTAACATTCAAAAATTAAGTCCTTTGTGACTTTCCTGAAGAACATTCACAGCCAAATCATGTCCCTTAGCCAAGTAATAGTCATGAGGATGTGAAAATACAGTGTGATACAAATGTGTGAAATGGGGGAAGTTCCAGCTTCTTTACCTTGCCTTTAATTTTATCTTATGCCACAATGTTTAAAGGCACAAATGTTCTAAAAAATATAGATTTTTCTCTAAACTGTCTTGGGCCTGGATCTTCACTCAGTTATTTGGTAGCCTCCCAGCTCTCTTCTCATTCCCTTCTTATCTCATTTTCACTAACATGTCTGGCTGACTGGACCTGCCTCCCCTCATCATAAATGGCGTTCTGCAGAAAAGCTCCTCCCTTGCTGCTGCCTTCTAGGAGCAGGGTCAGCCAGAGCTGCCCTCTTTTGTGCTTGGCCTAGATGAAGAGCATTGAGTTGATTGGAACATTTTCAGAGAAATGTATTTGTGCTGGAACATGGGGCTTAGCTAAAGCTTTTCATGGGGACACAATAAAATTCACCTTTTCTCTTTTGTGAGACTTCTCAGAGCAGCAGTCTATTATCAGTTTTGTTTGAAAGCAGGAGAGAGACAAAGAAGCAAAGGCTGGGGGAAAGAAGGAGAATAATAAAAAACCCTTATCTTTTCAATCAAAAGATGGATATTTCATGAAAGCACTGGAAAGTATCTGAGTTTTGTTTTCATGTGGAAAATACCCATGAAATGAAATGGCGTTCTCCTGGTTCTGCCCCATTGTGAGGAATACAGCTGATGAAGAAAACATCTGGACTCCTCTCAGGACATTTTTTTGGTTACTGTTATTCTCAGAACTGTTTTAATTCAGCTCCTCACCTTTGTGCCCCTGCTTGTGCATCTCTCTGCAGGCCCTTAATACTGTGTGGCTTTTTCTCTTTAGAGTAAGCTAAAATTGGTCATTTAATGAAGCTCACCAATCTCTACCTTGCCTACAGGACAGAGTGTCTAAAGGCTTTGTGCTTTCCCATTGCTTGTATATCCCATTATCCAATTTATCACTCATTACTGGGAGAATTTACTCACAGCTGGAGCATGCTGGCTGTTTATCAGCTATGTGAACATGGAGACCCTGCTCGCTGCTGTGCAGGCTGCCCTGTGCTGAGAGCCCCACGAACACTGCCTGCAGTCCTCAGAGGACTTTTGCTCTTCTATTGCAGGCTACATTTTACTCTCTTTTTCTGATTCTAACAGACTGGGAGCTTAATTTTGATATTTAACTTCTGTTTCCTTTGCTTTGTGCTGGTATGTTTTTAGAAACAGAAAAGAATGATCTGCTCCTGGTTTCGCATTTTCTCTAGTGAAAAGATAAGCCTAGATTTGTATTTATATGGATTAGCAGTCAGGAAAAGGATCCGCTTTTACAGGTTTATGACGTCTCCCTTTCCCTATTACTATGCAGTTTTCTCAGGGTCTTCCCAAATGACTTGCTGTACAGGCAATGCCAGATATTGGGCAAAATGTTCCTGCCAAGTGCTCCATATACTCCATAGACCTGTAAAATGATGTCAAAGAGAGGAATGAAAGCTGTGCTGAATGTTGTGTTCAAAGTATTTGCCTTCTGCTCAAAAAGGTCAGAAAGGAAAAATCTGAAAATGGTATGCCTATTTTTAAACTACCTTATCTCCTGGGATTATATAAAAAACTTCTTAGGTTTTCTATGGAAGGAGGTGATTAAATGAGCACTGAGATGGTAAATGAATAATGATGCTTAGCTGGTTGCAGGGAGCTGCTGTGCCCATTGAACAAATATTGACATGAAAAGAAACTCAAAGGTTTTTGTGCAACTGGATTCTATTTGTAGCCTGGTTTCCTAAGAAAATGAGAATAAAAAAGAATATATTCATGTGTCCAGTCGTTCATCTGTATCTCAATCCTTCTCATAATAGGTTTTGAAACAGTTAATGAAATGTCTGCGGTCTTGTTTGAAAAGAGGATTTGGATATTGAAGGTCTTTTAAGATTTAGTTGAAAATCAGTACCTGGGTAAGGACTGAGAGAGACATCCCAGCTTACCTAAAACAAAGGAAGGCAGAAATGCTGCCTTTATGCATGGTGGGTCACTATGGATGAAGTCCAGTGCCAGCCTCAGCATGGCTGCTTCCAGTAGCATCAATGATGTGTCTACATGGCAGTAAAGGAATGAGCTGTTTGTGCTGGGGGAGTAGGAGACAGCAGAAATTCTCATTAAATTCTGGCACAGTGCTGCTTTGTGTACATCCTGAATCAGAACAAGGGGCTTTCAATTTAAATAGTTGATTTAAAACACTTACCCATGTGTTTTCTCCCAGGGGTGAAGCCTAGATCATGAGCTTTGAGCTTCTGCTCTAAGGTGCTCCTTGACTATCTATTTCCCTCAAACAGATACTGCATCACAGAATGGTAGGTTGATGTATTTAGTTTGTGGGGTTTAGTCTTTTTTGCCTTGAAGGCATAGAACTTGCCAGAAAATTGACCTGTTTAAAATTGACCCACTAAGTAACTTTCTAAAATTAATGATTACATTTAAAATAATTACACTGTAGTCCTTCAGGTCTCCACAGCATTTTGATAACACTGCAATGCTGCCATCATTTTGAAATGGTTATCCTCCTGAAATGTAACTCTAGGATACCACATTACCAGATACTGGCAACACTTAGTGGTCTGTTAACTCTTTAATTGTTGATCACTTCAGAATATACACTATGGTAACATATTTATTTGACAACTTGTTATTCCTGAAGTTTCTACATGGCGCCTCTGAGGCTGTCAAAATATTTACCCTGCCATATACACTCCTTGACAGTATGCGTGCTTCCCTTACCCTCTTTCAACAATAGAGAGTGCGGAGCACCACTCTGGAAAAAAACCCAATCAGAAAATATGTCATACAATACTAAATTAAGTAACAGGAGAAATATCCGGGATTTTATTTACTGGTTGGATGGCACAGACTCCTGGGTAATTGTCTTGAAGCTTCAGCAATGCCTCCTTATTCATATGATGACCCAGAACTCGACTGTAGTAGATACTCAACAATTTTTTCTAAGTAAAAATGTAAGATATAGGAATTTGTGTAAAGGAAATAAATATATTTGGTTGAGAAATAGAAAAGGTATCAGAGTTGCATCCTAAATCCTAAAATCATTTTTTTTCAAGTCCTGTTGCTCCAATCCTCAGCTGGCACTTGCAATGACACTAAGGTAGTTACTGGGAGCCGTGGTAAGTAGCAAACTGATATACAAAAATTCCACTTTTATGGCACCACACTGCTTTTGGTTTCTTTTTTTCAGGAGTATGGGAAATGGATCTTAAAAGGTGTGTTAAAAAATAAAGAAATATATTCTTCATCTTCATAACCATATTGAAATAAACCTGAAAGTATTACTACCACCCTCACTGGATCCTGTAACAGAGTACAACTGAGCATCCCTTTCAAAAAAACTCCAACCCAACCAAACTCTCCCCCCCCAGAAAAAGCCAACCCCCAAACCAAACAAAAAATCCCAACAAGAAAAAAAACCCAAAAACCAAAACCAAAGCCCCCAAACAAACAAGAGAAACAAGAGACAGCACTTAGCGATAAAAACATTTTTCCTATAACAAGATACTTGCAGAAAGTACCAAAGCAGTTGCAATAAAAATGATTTATTTAAACTCTCATTTAGTGCCAAAGCCATTGAGAAGAAGAAATTGTCTTTTTTTTAACGTCTAATTGCATTTTAGAAAGAGAGCATAAATAAAACAGTACTGATCCTTTAGTCAGTGCATGAGCACATGCCTATAACGAGTGAAGAATATCGATCAGAGGAGAAGCCGAGTATGCTCAGTGCTTTAAGACAACCTCTGTGTGCGTTCAGAAAGCTCACATATTGTCGTAAACACAGAAAACTCGCAGTTACTGACAAGTACTTATGAAAATCAGTCTATTAATCTTAACTTCAAATCATTATCAGGTGTGAAGGAATGTCTTATAATGTATATGAAAGTGTGTGAAGTTGTCAAAAAGGTTAGCTTAACATTTGGAGTATGAATGCAGTCAAAACTGACGACTAGGATGCCCAGCTAAGATGGAAAAAAACATTTGCCTAGGTGATGAGTGTGGTGGACAGACAGTCAGGCTGGTTGTCTGAAGATTCCTAGCTATGCCACAGTCCCTAATTTTTGTGGTATGAAAGCTGGGATGAAGCATTACTGGAGGTAACTCTGTGTGCTACATTTTCTAATGTGATAAACTCAGGCTTTTGTGCTACCCCCAAGGCAGCTAAAAGGTTCTTAGTCACAATCTGGCTCAGAAAACTCAGCAACAATCTTGATGCTCTGCAGATAATGATGCAAAAGCCAAGGGCCCCAGAGCAGAATCCCTGCCTGCTTGCAATAAATTCTTCAGAGTTTATTGAGAGTTAGCTGTGAGCATCGTTATTACTGAGGCTTTCTGATCAGCAGCTGCATTTTAGAGTGGTGGTGCTTGAATTCACTGTTTTGGGAAACTATCAAGAAGAGGGAAACAATGGAAATCATGTTGCAGAGGATGAGGGTTTTGCTAATTTAAGCTATTGCTGTGTCATTACCTCCTACACAGCCTATTATGGGCTGCATTCTCTTGGGAAGGGGCACAACATTTCAGCAGTGTTTCATGGACCCTGAACATCCTCATGTCAGAGGATCCTTCAGGGCCAGCTGAGGCTTGCTCAGCTTTCTGAGCAAACTAAAATGTCTTCTGGCAGTTCCCAGGGCTGGCAGGCAGAGTCCTTGTCCTGGAGAGGCTGTGTTGAAAGCCAGAAGATAGTGAGCTTGTGTGGAAATCAAGGACACTGAAGTAGTTGTTTGAGAGCAAAGCATTAGTTTTGCTTTATGGCTGGGGACTAGAGTCTAATGAATTTCATAACACATGGGGGAGACTGTGGTGACTCACACTAGGATTGTGCATTTGTGCCTAGATTACATAAACACAGTAGGATGTCCGTACGGCTGTGTAGAAAGAGCTATTTGTAACTGAATGCACAAACAAGGTACCCTGATGACAATCTTTGTAGATTATTGCTCTCATCTCATGTCTTGACTGGATCTCCTGTATTGCAGCAAGACCAAAAGGGAAACATTATACTCAATCTTTTCTTTTTTATATCTCCAAGATGCAGCACAAATGATGTTAACATTTTCTTTAGGAACAGCACTACTTTTTGGGGCCTTGTCCATTCTCCAACATATTTCCTGGCCAGTGGATGTGGTTCTCATTTCTCCTAGTGTCTGAGTTTGAGATCAGAAAGCACTCAGAGGGCTGACCTTGGTGGGTAAATCAGTGCTGGGCAGTTGTGAAACTTCCAGGTCTTGGGAAAAGGTTGTCTAATGAATATTGAATTGACTCCTTTGCACTTTTCCATTTTCTAGTCTGATCTATGATGCATGCAAAGCATTACATATTAATGGTTATCAACATAATGAACAAAAGGCTATTGCTAGGACCATTAGAGGAGATACCTGGGGACATTATGTCCTCAGCTTCTGTCTCCTGCGCTGCTGAGCATCACTGTTTACACAGTTTACTAAGGTATCATATTTATGTTGCACCTGGTTAGTCATTTATTCTAATGATTTGTTTGTTCTTTAGAAATGCTGTTTAAAGTAGATTACCCTTTCATTTTGCCATTAAAAAATTAATATTAAACTCAGTGTAAAAGTGTCATGAGAATTTCAAGCCCTAAATAGTTCCCTTTTTTTTTCAAATATCTAGTCTTCACCTGGTGAGCATGCCCACATACTAATATTAATAGATGCAAAAACACATGGAAGGCTGACATTTTGTACCTTTGCTTCAGTGTAAGCTTTTTTTTTTAATAGAAATAGAATTTAATCTCTGGCTGTAATCTTCACTTTCTTAAAAAACATTATTTCTATTCGGGTTTTTTTTCCCAATGAGGTTGGAATTTCAAAGGGAATTTACTTGCCTTGTGATAATAGTTAAGGATTGGGTAGAAAGCTGCTTAAAAGGTTATTTTGCTGTTTTGCAATTTTGCCTATATTTCAATTTTTCCTATTCCCATCAATATAGGAAAAAATGGTGACCAGAATTCAACTACCACAGTATCCTTAACACATACCAGCTGTTGGAAGATAGTCCAGCCCTTTCAATTTATTGAAGGTGTCACTATCAAACAATTCTTTTCTGGTGAAAATATGGATGGATTTCTGATGTGAATGGTAGGATTTGTAGTAAAGTGCGCTCAGAAATGACTTTAAAAAGTAAAGAATGTAATTGTACTTCATAATTTTCCAACTACAAAAATCCCTTTAAAATAGGATTTTTCCAGATTCCATGCAGTTTGAACTAGAGTGACATTCACCACATCACTTCCTCAGCTCTTCTGAAGTCACTGCGGCAAATGTTCATGCCGAAAAATGTCCTTGAAGGTAATTTAACAGCTGGAGAAATAGAGGAAGAGCCATTCCCTTGTGAGCAATAAGCTCTCAGCAAAGAGAATTTAAAGTAATTTGCCAGTTCTTCAGTGGTTCAGTTGTGAGCATGTTCTGGGGGAGTAATGGGATAGTTATATTCATATTATCTAAATGACAGTCATAATGCTGGAGAATGCCAGGCTCCCCTGTGGCTGCATGGAGCTCTCCTGGTCACTTCATGCTGCCAGTCAGCTCTCCATGAGGGGCACAACGCCCAGCATCTTCCGGGCTTTCTCCTGGTGACAGTGCAGCTGTGGGTCACCTTCCCCTATCGAAACCTACCTGTTCCCAAACCAGCACCAGCTGGTTTACTGCACAAGGTGAAGAGTCTGAAATAATTTTCCCTGTTTATCTGAGCTTCATTTTATTTTTCTTGAAATAGTCTCTGAAATTTTGTTGAATAACTTTCTTTCTTCCATCTTTTTTGTGGACTATTTTCAGCCTGATTACTGATGTAGAGAATTTCCAACTAGCAAAATGCTTTGTTGTTGTTGTCATTTTGAAATAGAAGAACTTTCATTTTCTGTTAATAAAATCTTTGTATTTTCATAAATAATAGGCTTCTATTTCTGAAGTTTGAAAGTGAAATGACTTCCTTGTAGGTATAAGCCTGTGTTTGTATTCCTTATATGCAAAGAAAGTGTTGAGTTTGGTGATACAACACAGAGAGAGAAAGAGTTGTCAAAATTAGGAGCATGGCAGTATTATAATCCAAAAAATCTTGTTAGGTATGGTACTTTTCTGTCAAAAATGAGGAGTCACTGATAAAGTATCTTGACTGATAAAGTATCTTGACTGGGCCAGTCATTTCTGAAGTCCTTCCGAGTTGCCTTGTCTTAATGGGGAAAGCTCTGTACACCCCACACTGGCCTGGTTAATCACTGCCTGTGACAGAAAGTTCCCATACTACTCTAAAGGGGTTGCATGGCTGGTATGGAGTGGTAAGACACTAGGAATCATTATAGCCATACTGCTCTACATGGAAGAACTAGATTTATACAATTTGGTCTGACATACAATGATACTGGTCTGGGTGTTCGTGGTTCAGGAAGTCTGAATAAAGGCACATGTCTAAAAGAAAGACTCCATGTTCTGCAGTAGACTTTACAATACTTTCGGAGTTGATTGAGTTTCAGGCAGGACATTAAGACCTATGTCAAGGCAAGAGAAGGACCAAAGAATGATGTAACTGAAGTCCCTTCACTATAGATCCCACACAGAACTGAAGCTGGGGTTCCTTGCCATGTTCTCGAAGGAGACCCCTTCTGCTCCTGCGTGCAAAACTCTCCTGGTGCAAAAAGCAGTAGGGGTCCTGGGGAGAGTGAGAAAGAGAAGGATTGGAGAATGAGAGGCTCACTCACTTGTCCTGCAGAATTTTGTGTCATTTAGGTCAAATAGCCATTGGGAAAACCACAGAAGCATCAGGGAGGGGAGGAGGAATTCTTGTGTGAGAGCCTATTTGTCAAGGTATGAAATTATGCTTCTGCTGAGATGTCCTCTCTGGTTTTGGGTTCCTTTGCATCCCTGTCTGTCAAGTGGTGCAGTTGTAACCAAGAGCATTAGAAAAGTCTCCCGCTGTCTATTGTGCCACTGAGTAATTAGGAGATTCTCTGCAAAGTGACTGGGGGGAGAGGAACTAAGTCTCACGTTATGTCTGACTCCATTAAACATCACCTGCTGTTTCATTTAAATGATGATGAGTGGGACTGCTGAATCCTCTGCCTCTGCATCAGAATTCAGTATACACCAAGCAATTCTGGACATTCCAGGGACATAACTCTAAGAAACATTTAGTTTGTGAATCACAAAATGTTACATAGGAGAAGAGTTTCATCAGCCTAAGCAACAGATTCTTTTAGTATGTGCAGAAGTACTGCTTCAAAGACAGAAAGGATTTTTGACTGAAAAATGCAAATACATGTATTGATTCAAGAGTCTGAAAGAGCAAAGTAGAGATTTTCTGGTTTGCTCCTCTGAATTTGAAATTCAGCTGTAGATTTGGCACATAAGTAATATTTTGGATCCTGTAAAGTGTCTTTGGGTTCTTAAAAAAACCCAACAACATTATTTATAAAGGTTATTTACCTGCTGTGAATCACTTTTTCTACTCAGTTCTCAAGCTGCCCACAAGAAGAACAGTTGACAGCTCTCTATTGTCAATAAATAAGAATTCGTATCATTGTTTGATGTAAGAAGCAAGCAGAAAGGAAATCATTATTGCAAAACCACCAGGAAACACAGAGATGGGTTTGTAGCATCAGCAATTGCAGATTTGAAAAATTATGTGCAAAGAGGTATGTGAGGAGGAAAGGGTTAAAAATGGAAGACTTCTGAGGAAAAAAGCTGGGTTTTGAATTGTTTTCTCTCAAGATGACCTTGCAGCTGGAGGGTGTTAGGAATATTCAGTCTGGGAAAATTCACATTGCTTTCTGTCTATCTCGAGAAGTCAGCTAACAGCATGTTGTAAAGGACTTACAAAGCATTTTTCAAAGCTGTAGAAGAAAGGGAGAAAGGCACATAAGAAGCTTGGAGATTGTAAAATACAGCCTTGTGAAGATTTGTGCCTGCACCAGGCCTTCAATATGTAACAGGCAGGGTTCAGGCTTCTCTGCTTTTTGCCCCTCCTAAGATGAAATAAACTTAGCTGTTTATGAGTCCCTGTTTTGCCAGAAAAATAATAGAATAAATCTTTTCTTTGCACTTCAGTTGTGCATTGTGGCCGTCTTGGTGTTACCTGCACATATTTGGTTCTCACAAGGTAACAGCTCAGAGAATAATTCACAGTACAGACTGTATTTTGTGTAATATGCTCAGGTCTTATTGCTTCTGAGATCTTTACAGTTAGAACTAGGTAAGGAATGATGATGCTATTCATTTAAGGCACTTTTTTTAAGGGACAGGCCTGAAAAAGATAGCATTTTGAAGTTCTAGATTAAAAATAGCCAAGGGCATTTTTAATAACATACATTTTATGATGCAAGTACAAACCATAATGAGGTGACAGAAATATCTTCGTTTTGACTAGATAACAGTAGCAAGTTCATATTTAATTTGGCATGTACTTTAGACACCCAAAGCCTTTTTCTGGGAACAAAACATTTCTTGATGATCTTGTACTAATTTTAGGTTTTAAAGGTGAACAAAGTGCTTTAAAAATAAACACTCATTGTTGCTACACAGCAGCTGAGAGAAAATAATTGGTGTCGTAGTTCTGTGCTTTGCTCTGCATCAGTGTGATATGACTTGAAAGAAAAGTCATTGTTTTTTTTGAAAAGAGACAAATATGAATGGTAAAAAATATTTTAGGCATGGTATTTAGAAATTTACTTTATAAGAAAGAACTCTGCATTCAGGAGATATTTTAATGAGACCATATTCTTCCTTAAATCCACAAAGTCATATAAAAATGGTCATAGAGGAATTGTTATGTTTACATCTGTCACTATTGTTGAAATTTCCGTTGGTATTTTACCATTCAATAATTTCAATAACAAATGTAGTGACATCTTCTACAGCTTATGAAAAATGTCATCACTAAATAAGCAGAACATGGTGGTATAAGTCTAGAGAATGAATTCAGAAATTCTTATATTTTACTAAGATTCATGAGGTTATGGCTTATAAAACTATACAAGAGATAAAAAAAATAACCATAAAAGTCTTTGTATGTGAGATGATGCTAAGCCTTGGATTTTAGACAGCCAGGCTATCTTCCTTTCATGGCTACTTTGGAGTTTTGGAAATCTTTTCCATGACTGTTAAGCAATGAAAAATTAGGGTTATATAAAATTAAGACACTTTTGGTATTATCATAAAATAGTATTTTTGGAAACACTCATGAATTTTCTGTCACAGAAGAGAGCTGCTCTTATTTCTCACACAGTCCTAGTATGCAGAAAAAAAATCATCAAAATAGAATAAAAGAACACACGCACAGGAAAAGTCCCATAAAAGCAAAATGTTTGTGTGCCCTTTGAACGTTGGGATATATATTACATACATAGATTAAAAATAAACCATTAATAATATATAAGCAAAGGAAGCTTCTCTTAAAATATATAGCTAAAGAACAAACCAGAATAAAATAAAATGGTACTGAAGAGAAAAAGAGAAAGAAGGAAAACATTCTGTCTTTCCCTTTTTTCCCCTCCTCCTTCTCCTGTGGATCCTTTATGCTTCTCTCAGCTTCTCTCAGATCCTTTATGCTTCTCTCAGTTTCTCAGTTTCCTGAGAGTCATAGTTAAATCTGGAACTAGAATAAGAAATTTGTACTCGGTTTTCCATCAATGACCTGACAGAATCCGTGTTTGCCATTTAAATATCTCCAATACATGTTGACAATGGAAAGAAATTAATCTTTTAGGTAGCATTGTGTGGTTCAACTAGGCACTGGAGGGAGACGAAAGTACCTCCCTTGGAAGAAATTTATTATTTGTATAGTACCACGGGTGCACATGATCTCATGCACTAAATCAGCAGCCCTGGCCAAACGTGTCTTGCCTCAGAGAGCTGCTGAGCCCATGTGTCTCCAAACAGAGACTGATTCAGGGAGGGAGAAATTCATCACTGCCTGGAGGCATCAGGAAATTGCTGATTGGGGTGGCAGAGGAGGAAGGGAGGGTGCAGGCAGGGGGGGACATGAGGTGCTGGTTAGTGAAATATGTGCAAAAACAGCTCCTACTTCTGCGTTCAAGGTACGGGATCACACATCTGTACTGAAATCTGGAGAAAGCTCAAGAAGGAAAGGATATCTACTGGCATTTCCCTCCTGTAGCTACTGCCAGGTTGGTAGTAATTCACTTAAACCATGACAACAGCCTGGCTTGAAATGTAGGCTAAGAATGTTCATCTACAGCATAGTAAGGGAGCAGCTATGACCTAAATAATGAACTAGTCATTTTGTGTCCTTCTGAATAGGAAGGGTAAAGTCAGTGTGGCTGTGCTCAAGGGAATGTAGACCCATATGCTTCCAGCAGATTCCCAGCCTCTGTGAGTCGTGACGATTTCGTGAGCCTTCATCCTTTGCATAGGTCCTTGTTAAGATCTGAATAGTGAGAACTGCTTCTGCCCAAATTAAGGCACAAACAAGATCATATGCTGAAGTCAATAATACAGATTCTATTTAACAATGAATGTGAGGCAGAGAGATAGAAAGAAATAGAAAAGGTGGGGGGAAGTACAGGGTGGAGAGAGAGAATAATCAAGCAGAAGAGAGTCACCACCCATGGATCCTGTGACATCCTGTGGATCCTTTTTCACCCTGGACTTCTTGGTGGTGGGGATCCCCACGTAATTCAAAACTTTTCGCTGTTTATAGATCTTAACAGAAAAAGGAATTAATGCTTGTTGGCTACACAGTTCTCTTGTTCTATTGGTTAAATGATTCCCTCACTTCTAATGCTAGTTTAGCCTACATCCTCAGTCTTTCTCCTGAGTTGATGGGTTTCTTGAGTCAGTGGGTGGTAAGTCAGTGGTCACAATCTTTCCCCTGCTGGCATTACCTTTTACCCAGTTGGAGCTGATTTCAGCACATTTGCCAAGTTGTTTTTCCTTGTGACCCACAAACTGTGCATTCTTTGTGTCCATTATCAGTGATACATTCCTCTCCCTCAGCTTTGCTATGCTCCCTCTACATCTGGGACAACACCCAGGCAATACAACCACCTTTATCTTACCTCAGGCTCCTGCTGTGGTGGCTTATTTTACAGTCCAAGTTCCAGGTATCCATGGAGGCGTATTTGGGGGTCTTTGGTGGTTGTTGTTGGTCACAGATGCCATCTGTTTCATAGCTTGGGGTGATCCTTTTTTGATTGGTTATACGCATCCGAGCAGTTGCTTCTTTATACTGTTTGCCACAGGGGGAATTTTTGTCCAGACATGTTAACCAGGACGTGATAACCAGATCTCCCCTCCACTAGGCCTGGAGCTAGTGCTAATCTGTTGCTCCATTCTGTGCTTATCTCATGGCAAAGTCCTTCTGTGGCCTTGTTTGAGACTTGCAACTGTGCTCTTTAGGTCCCTGCACTTGTCATTTAGCAGAGGTTGATCAGCTACGGATTTGGCTTCTTGCAGTGAATTTGGAGAACATGCCCTACACCTGCAAATTTTCGCTAGGGCAAATGATACTAAGTGATGATGGATGTCAGTAGACAGACCTAGCTGGTGAAGATTGAGTGGCAGATGTTCCCATATTAGGATGAACTGTGCGTATCTACTCTGCCTAGCTGGGCGATAGTCCATCTATAGTCACTCCAGTCAATCTTTCAAATTAGTAATTTAGAATAGTAAATAACCTGTGTAGCCAGGAATTCCTTTAAACCTGATTTAGTGGCTGATTTTCTGCGAGGTACCTGTAAAATCCCTAGACACTGCCTTTTTAGAGTTGTTGGGCGGAGTAAAATTCCCAAAAGCCTGACTGCATAGGATTGAATTTGCCAAAGTGGTCACTTTCTTCCAAGTGCTGTTTCCTGTATACAGTGACTGAAATAGGCTGATGTGTAATAGGATACTGTATGCGTGTTTTTCAGACCACGGTAGAAGAACAAATGGCTTCCCTGACAGGAACTACTTCTTTATATTTCATCCATCCTTTGAAGTCAGAAGTATAAGACCTTGCATCTGTTTTAGCAGGGCTGGTGACCAACACCTCCACTGAATTCAGGAAGGACTAGAGATGATGTACTTTTTGAAACAGGCTTGAGATGTCAGGCAAGAAAACTCAGCTGCTCTGAAAACACAGATTTTTACTTCTTCATAAATATTATCTCACACATGTGCTGCAGTGACTAGTAATCCGCAGCACAGAAAGCTCTTTGAAAACATCATAGCAATATCAGTACTAGTATTGCAGCTGTTGCTATACAGTAAATGCATTGATCACTTAATTGGCTATAAATATCTGTAATCTGTGATATTTTAGCAGGGTGTTAATAACCTTCTCCATTATTTCCTGTCCTGAATACCGCTTGATGCTCCAGGTATGCTTGATAGTTGTGGCGGCTTCTGTACCGCTCACAGTTGTTATGACATCTTCCCTTGTGCTAAGTTTCAAATTTTTTATGATTCACAATGTAGTTTGTTACACTGTTATACTTAGTTATAAATTGTCTTCATTTTTTTTTCTGCAGTTACTGCTTCTGTAACTGCTTTGTTTTCAAGTTTTGTAAAGTAAAGTGTTTGGGACTGATTTAAAGACTCTTAAATTATCAATACCTGTAGGAAGCTCAATTTTTATTTCCTGCACACGACAAAAAAGGTAAAAAGTAAGTAATTATTTTCCTTCTGATGTATCTTTGGAAATTCAAGCGGCTTTGGATCTCAGTGGTATTATACCGCGGTGTGGGCAAATGAGCAAGCATCTAGTTTGTCTCCCCATGAAGAAAGCATTTTTGTAACAGTTAGCTTTCACAGTCAAAATGTAATTAGAGGCTTGATATCCATTGTATAGTGCAGAAAGCTCTTGCCACTTGTGTATTTGCAATTCTGTAAATGAGTTGCAAAAATCTGCTGAAAAATAAAGTATAGTAAAGGTCTTATCTTGTTGTGAGTGTTTAGGAAGACAATTAGCTTGATTCCATAGGGAATCCTAAATAAGGCAGGATTTTGTTCAAAGGCAGAACCAAATGGAGGGCAGATAGGACCAGCAGTGTAAGGGTAGGGACCTTGTCCCCGCTTCACCTTTCTGATTCGGTCAATTGTGCTCCACACGTTCAAGTCCCTGTCAGCTCTTCTTGAGGCTCAGTTATTTCCTGATGTCCAAAACAGCATTATGTCTATAGTCTGCTACATTGTCTTGATGGTTTTACAACTCCCTGGGGTTGCAATTATTTCCATATTACATAGTATGGAAATGAGGCTAGGGACAACATCAGGATTTGCAAGTAACCTGTATTTCAATAATACTTTTAAATTTACCAGTAACTAGGAAAATATCATAAAATCTTTGTGTTCAGAGGGAATTTGAAGCCTGGATTGCATCTGTTGCTTAAAGCAGAAGGGAGACACACTGATGGCTCCTAACAAAACACATCTTCCATATCCTATTTCACTGCTGGTAGTGGAGAAACCTATTGCCCAAATAGAGAGAATGTGTAGCCAGCAATTTGTTCTCTGAGCTCCTATAGGAGTTTGCCTTTGTGCAGGAGAGTAGCCCACTTTCAGTTGCCTTAGTAGCGGTAATTTGGACATCAACTTTCATATGCTCCCCCTTCACCAGAGGCTGAACTGGTACAATGCAAGGACTCCTGAATACTTGCCAACAAAGCAAGCATACCCTTTAAGGGATCTGTCTATTTGTTTGAACATGGTGGGAGGATTTCACCATGCGCTTGCATTCTAGAAATAATAAAGTAAGGAAAGGAAAATTCTTGCAGTATCAAAGAGTAGACACATACTACATCTGGGATTTTGATAAAGAGAAGGCCTTTCTAAGTCCCAAGAGAGGATTTATTACTCAGGGTCTACTACTACATGTGGAAGTGGCCATTAGAGATTGCAGCCTAGAGTTTATGAAACAATGCATGAAGGGCAGGAAATCGACATCTACCCCATGATTAGTTCAGTATTACATGAAGAGAGGTATTAGTAAAAAAGAGCTCTGGTGCTATCTGTCTTCCAACTGTCAAGAACACATTTACTCTTCTAGGATTAAAATTCCAAGCTGCACAAATATGCTCATCAAAGTCTGGGGCACATTTGTTTGCCATTGCCATCAATCTGAAATCAGTTAGATGTGTTTTTGTAAAGTGAAGCTGCTCATTATAATTTCCACAGGTGAAAACTGACAGTGTGTGTCAGTTTGTTGTGACTAGGAGATACAGTTTGGAGAGGAACCAAGGAGATAAAATATTTAAAGTCAGCACTAGAACTGTGAAAAAGCCTTTAAATGATTTTCAAGAAATTATATTGGAGAGTCTCAAACTCTCTTCTGGATTTCAGCACCTGAAGGACTTACCACTAAGGGGAAATACAAACTTGGGCTTACATTTCGCAGTATCACAGATTGTGTTCCTCATCTGTCTTTGTTTTCCTTAAAGCTGTCCTTTGAAGAAAAATATCAGCATGATCTAATGCTTTCTGCTGTAAAAGGACACAGTCTCCAAGGCTCCCAGGTTCTGCCAAATATGCTACAGGAAGGAATGAGGAAATGTGTGTGAACTTCAGACTGCAGAGCTATGTGAGACTATGTGTCAGGGTCATACCAATTTACAAAACCCAATTATACTATAAAAATGATACTATATTAGTATCATATTAAAGATACTGTGGATTGGTCCTTTGGGATCAAGCACATGGATTTTCCTGGTGATTGTCATACAATATCTACTATTTTATTAGACTTTTTATTTATACATTAATATTTTCATTTTATTTCAGGTTGTTGTCTTTCACTTACCTGTTTCTTCAGCTGAAGTGCTGAAAAAGTCCCCTTTATGCTTTCCTGAAGGTAAAGGACCATTCAAATCTTTGATCAGTGCTCTCCATTACCCTGTGCTGTGCTATCTGACCTTCTCCTTCAAAGAAATAACACCAGTCTTCTGTGTCTTTGACTTCATGAATTTGTAATATGGGCCTGGAATAGGTCAGGGTTCCATTATACAGCAGCCAGTTGCATTGACACAAGAAGATCCAAAGATGAGTGCAGTCCCAAGACTCAATTTTGGCTAAGTCAGAGTTCCTTTTTTAGGTGATGTACTTTTAAATTTCCCCTGATTTTCCTCTGTCTTTCTGGGAAGTTGTTCCAGGCCCCTTTAGGAAGGCTTCCAGGCGGTTTTGTAGGCATGATGTTGGCCATGTGTCGTCATTGCTGTGTGAACAGTCTACTTGGGGCGGTCAGTACTGGCAAGGAAAACCTAGTTTCATCCACACTGGCATAAAAGTATATTTAAATGAATGGCAAAGCTAACAAAACTGAAGAATATTCTTCTTGACATTCAGCTGTTTGCTTTAAGATGGGCCCTGAATTAACTCCTGAATGTAGTAAGTGAAATAGAGTTTATCCACAAAACTATTGATCCCAAGGATTCTATGGTAATCACTTTTTCATGATGGTGCTGATAATGCTTCTGTCTTCTGATCAGGATCTGTGAAATGAGTTGATAGGCTTGAACCCAGCTCCTACAGGAGTATTTGCATTCTTTCCCAGACTCTGTGTTCCGACCTCAGTATTAAACTCTATGAAACTGAGAGATGGTGTGAAGAAAAGCATATAGAAACACTTCAGATAAAAAACCTAATATTTTAAAAAATACATAACATTAGGAATAAATGATTTAGAATCCTGCAGCTGAATTATGTTTCCTGGAGAGTTACAGAGATAGCTGATGTCTTCAGTCCCCAGTTTATCACTAATTGATCCCACTTCATTTAACTCAGGTGGGAGCTTAGTCATGTTGTGGTTTCTTCAAAGTCAATGGAGGGAGACAGAGATTTTCTGAAAGCGATTCAGCCTACCTAAACAGAACTTAGAACATTCAGGGGACAGGGTCTTTTTGAAACAGAAGTTTCTAGCTATAATGTATAATTATTACACCATTAAAATATAATTCACAACACTCATGATTTGATACAAGAGGTCACCTTAGTATCCTGTTAACACCTGGGTTTATATTTTCAAATCAGGCAATGGGTGCTCTACTTAAGTATGAATTAAAGACATCATCCCACATTAATTTAAGACCGCATGTTTAAAGGTGTTTAAATGTCTCATTGCTGTTGGAATCAATAACTTCTGAAGTTCTGGACCCTTATGATAAAGAAATTCTATAAAAGTCAACCTTTATTTGATGGCCTATTGCACGTTATGCTCATATAGGTTATTGTAAAAGTCTCAGTCATATAATTTGTATCCTTCCTCTACGACTATAAATCAAATACAATCAGCACAACCATGTTTCTTACCCTTCTGTATTCTATTAGAGACAGAGTTATTGCTCTGAATTATTCTGGCTGAGCAGTCCAGTTATCACCATACCATACATTTCACCTTGACAAGGTTCTTTGTGAAAGCCTCAGCAGCTCTTTTGGATGCAGGCAAACATTATTTTCATAGAATCATAGAATCATTTAGTCTGGAAAAGACCTCTAAGATCATTGGATCTATCCATTAACTCAACACTGCCAAATCCACCACTACACCATGTCCCCAGCTGCCACATCTACATGTCTTTTGAATTCCTCCAGGGTTACTATCTCACCACTTCCCTGGGAAGCCTGTTCCAGTGCTTGACAATGATTTGGGAGAAGAAATTTTTTCTAATATCCAATCTAAGCCTCCAGTGGTCCAACTTGAGGCCATTTCCTCTTGTCCTGTTGCTTGTTACTTGAGAGAAGAGACTGACCCACACCTCACTATTGAGTTCCAGCTAGACAGTGTGTATGGCATCTCTTTGACTTTTGGGTTGCCCTATACAGCATCAGTTTAACTTGTTTATTGTTTTGACTAATCTCCCCACTTTTCTTGTTGAAGGGATCACCAGAAAACCTTGTGCCTGTCAGCTGCCTTATACTTGAATATCTTAAGAAAAAAGGTGACACTGGGAATTTACCCAGTGTTTAGAGCTTTTCTTTTAGAAAATTTTAGTGGGAATAGAGAAAGAACAATGTTTTTTTTCTGTAGACAGAAATCCTTGATGTATATTTTCTTACAAGGCAAAAACAGTTCCCATCCTGCCCAGTTAAAAGCAAAAGAACAAGAAAAGGAAAAAAAAAAGGCACGAAGAAAAGTAATCCTAATGAACCAAATAACTATTTATCTCTTATGTCTTTCCTGTACAAGGTTAATAATGCTCTTCAAGAAGCAAATCACTGTAGAAAACCAGTGTTTTACTGACACAGGGAAGTGCTTTATTTTTAAGCTTCACAGCTCTCTGGCTCATATCATCCCTTTAAGTCACCTTACACATATCTTCATTGCTTTACCTCAAAGCCACTACAATAAAACTGATGAGCCTGCAGTTGGGAAAGATGTAAGAAAGAGCAGAAAGTAACTGATTTTTTTTTTTTTTACCAATTTATCTGTCCAAGAATTTGCCTGAGTATGGAGGATACTCTTTTGGTTTTGTTCAAAAGTTTACAAAGGTCTTTAGATTTACACTTATGCTGCAAAATGAGGGGCAGAGAACCAGCTGCGTCAGTTCTCTGTTTCTTTCTGTATGACATTCATTCAAGTTCTCTTCCTTTTCTCTACCATAAATCTGCAAAATTCTTAGAAAAGAAGGCATTCCACTAGCTCTGGACTTAAACTCAGTCTCATTCACATATCTATCAAAAGCCCAGTTTCCCTTTCAATCCCTGATGCAACTCTAACTTAGTGTTTCTTACATATTCATTATGTTTATTGTGGTCATAGTGGTCCGTTTTTGCATCTCTTTCTGAAAGATGTTAAGAACTGTGTTTATTATACCAATGCTATACTCATTAAAAAAATGCCTATATACTGTATTTTCTTCACTTGCTCTGTCCCTATCCATGAATTATGGCTATTCGAGAAACAACTGTAAGAGGAAATAATTTAATTTTGTTTTATTGATTTATATGTCTTTCCACAAGATTAATTTCCTATTATGTTCTGGGGTGCTTTGTGTTATTCAGACTCCGAGACCTATCAGTAAATCTACACTTCACAATGACTCTATGCTTCATTTTGTCTTGGCTGAGTTGTTAACATACAGTCCTGTCATATATATCCTGCAGCTTTGCCAACTTAATGAAAGGCAGCTTGACTACTTAGTAGGAGCTGTTCTAAATGCGTCTCATCTGGAAATCACTTCCTCTGACAAGAGAAAATGTCTGGGTTGAAATATCAAAATTTAGTTAAGATTAATAATTTAGTTTGCATTTAGTTTGATTGCAAAATCTGTTCTCGCTATTCACAAGTTTTCTGTAAAGGAGCTTTATATTTTGTAGAATCATAACCTAAATACATTCTCAAGATGTGAAAAATGTATGTCACACAGACATGTTCTGGTTTTTTGGTACATTTTTCATCTTTCCAGTGATATAGTAAAAAGTATTCAAAAGTGATTTATGTAAAAGGAGTAAATGCAATTAGCAACTCAAATCCCCTGTGTGTTACCCGAACAGTATAAAATGGCCTCAGAATATTTAAGATTCAAACTCAATATTTTTTATGAAAGCTGATGATGATTTGATTTACACTTTTAGTTTTCATGTGAGGCTGTATTTCAGCAGTTGGTGGTATTTGGAGTGATTATTATTCTAAATAGAAGCAGCTAATTTGTCTGTTAAAATAACTCCTTGTTGGGATATGACTGCGTAGATGAGGCAGTAGGGTTTAAGATTCACCTGTTTTATTTTGTTTACATTTTAATTTAACACCTTCCCAAGACACACAGACAACCACAATGGTGAGTCCTTAGTGAAGTCAAAAAATGCAACCATTTGAATGTCTTATGTTTCAAAATAGAAAGAAAAATTAATTTTCAAAACTCCTCATGATAAGAATTCTGATACATTTACAAAATCTCAATTTCATAGGTGAAATATTTTTTTCCTCCTGAATGGCATTCATAAAAGCTTGTCCTGCTCCTTCTGAATATAATGTTTAACTAATATTCACGTGGACTGAAAATCATGCTCCATTTGAAAAGAAAAGAAGAACAACATTGAAGACTGAAATGAGTTTGTGCAAAAGCAAAACATCTGCAGGGAGGTTGAAATGAATCTCACGCATAGCACCTGTAGTTCTCATTTTTCTTTTCTTTCTTTTCTGGAGACCTACCACATTGAATGAAGATTAACAAAGTGCTTTTTTTTTGATAAAATTACTTATCTCAAAGCACACTAGCAAGGCTGACATGAATTTAAATTGCCAATTTCAGAAGCAAACCTGGTTCAGCCAATTGGATCTCCTCATTTCACCCCCAGACGTGTCTGTAATATGTGTATGCAGGACCATGGATGGAAAAATAATACATTTTAGACTAACAGAGACTGGAGGTACAGCCACCTGTGTTAGACCATGGCCCCCATGGTCCCATCTTTCTCTTCCTCATCAGGAAAAATCTCGTTAAGCTGAGGTTTGACCAAATACGTCCAGCAGTAGTTCTATGCTGTCATTAGTTATATTCACATTATCCTCATGTCAAAAGGCCAAGCATCCCCAAGAAAATGGGAAGAGAACCACGTGGGGGAAAAAAATCAAGTGAATACAGCAATTTTTTCTTTACTACATATTCTATAAATAGAGGTTTTTTTGGTTGAAGGAAATTAGATTGGCTGCCGTAGCAGAAAGTCTTAACAGACACCTGATGTTGTCCTTAGTCTACATTTTGTCATTGTGAGGGCTGTATCCCACACTGAGAGATTTCATCTCACCTGTGTTGAGTGCTGAAGTATCCAGGATCTGAAGTACTCTGCACAGCAGTAATAGTATCCTTATAGGTGAGGGGTTTTCCATGAGCTCATTATCAGAAAATTTATTTCAGCAACCCCAGATTTCATACATACCTAGAGGACACTCATTAAAGTGAATTCAGATGGACTCTTCTCTTCATTGTCTCAAAAATATAACCCAAACAGGAAAAACTGCTTTAAGATGTATCTAAATACACCGACATTTGCATGTTTCCACCCGTTAATGTAAAACATCAGCGTTAAGCAAGGACAGCATGTGAACCTCTGGGCAAGGTAAAGGCTGTGTCTGTATGAATGAACCACACAGTGCTGGAGAAGAGGCTCTGGGACACAGCTGGGGCTGTACCTCTGGGGCATCTCCTGCAAGCTGGCCCCACTCTGGCCCCATGGACTGTGCTCCCATCAGCAGTGGGAGCACAGGGGGTGATCACTCCTGGTGCACGTGCCCCCATCTCAGCCTGGTGTAGTCTCCCTCTTGCACGCTCCCTCAGAGCAACCCTCACAATGAAACAAAGCACAGTAAGTGGGTTCCCTTAAAATCAATTTCTTACACTGTTACAGGTTCTCCCAGAGTCTACCACAGCATTAGATGGGGCTTGCTAATCAAACTAGCAGACAGAAACATTACCTGAAAAATGTGACACTTTTTCTATAAGCCTTTTTTGCACCAAAGAGTGACCACAATACTTTCCAAAATACTTTTCAGAACCACAGTTAATTTCAAAAGAGATCTGTATTTTTAGTCAGGCTAGAGCTCAGCTTAAGCAGCTTTAACTGGAGTTGACAGCACTGCTTTAGATTGCTGTGTATGCTTGTACCAATGCCTTGAGTACATTGTATTAAATTCCTGACATTTTGGTACGGGAGAGGAGGCTCTTAGTGATTCTACCTGCCTAGCTGCAAGTAGAATAAACAGTCCCTCATGTGGAGCTTAACAGAAATTTAAACTATAGCTGCACGACATTATGGGAGCCCAATTAAATAATTATTCCCAAATTCTACAGCCTTTCCAGAGTTTTTTCATGTCTTTTCTTGGAGTTCTTCTTTTCTTTAAAATAAAAAGCATTACAATCTGGTCAATGCTGTCTCTTCCAGGGATAGGTAAACAGGAATGAAAATTAATTTCTTTCTAAGAGGCAGAATCTTCAAAATGTACTTCATCTTCTCTTTGGTTTGTTGAAGTACTTTCTGGTGTGTGACAGCATGAGTTGAATCAGATTACCAAAGAAGTCCTATTGATTTCAGTGGGAAAAGTCTCAGTTTTGCTTTTGAGTATTTAGGAAATAAATAGATAAATAAATAAATAAATAAAATTTCCCTTCTTGATATAAATCCTTAGGAATTCCCTCCCTGCTCCCTTCCTTTCGGTCTTTCTTTTTGAACTAGGCAGATTTCCAGTCCAGATCTTGGTTTCAAACACTCAGTGCCTCATATCTAATGAGTGAAGAGAATATTTTTAAAGAACTCAGTATTTGTAGGGTTCTAGTTACAAATTCTGTGAATTCCTTCTAAATTATAGAGCTTGATCCTTTTTCTTATTAACTTCTTTAACATTCTTTTAACTACAGTGTTCTTAACACTAACCACAAGATGCTGGAAAAAGATTGGGACATCTAAGAAATGTTTAATGATAGCCAGACAGAGAGAATATCACAGTATGTAACTACAGAAAGAATTTCTGAAATTAAAAAAATAGCTTTTTAATTTTACAGCAGGTTTTACTTTTTAAAGAAGAATAGATTTTTCAGTCAGTCCTTCATAAGCTAATTCTTTTACGAGAACCTGAAAGAAAAAATATCTTGAACTGAAATTTGAACTATCTGATTTTTTAAAGATTTTCCCAATTACAGAAATTGTTTTCTGTAGGCTTTAATAATACACTCACTGTGTATGACCTATAAAAACCTTACTTTTACTGGTAGCTTTTGTTTGAAATTGACATAAATATTTCCTAAATTATTTTCCTAAACAGCCATAGTTCTTTTCTATGTAATTTCTTATCACCCTAATTTAGGAAGATTTTGCTATAATTGAATGTCCGTGATCATTCTGGATCTTGATTTCTAATCTCTTATTTCTTATTTTAAATCTTCTTTCGTCCTTTAGTAAGCTTGACCCTTTTAAGCCTTTGTCTTGTCTCAGTCTTCAATACCGTTAAGACTTTCTTTGTTTCCTTCTAGGCATGTACTCATGTTTCCTGTTTTAAAAGCTCTCTTTTAGTCCAAAACACAGCTGGATGAATTCTCCACCAGGTCAATCTCTGGATATAGGTTAAAACTACTCACAACAAACCTTTACCAGCAAAGGATGATACTGACTTCTTGCTTTGGGCAAAATAGTATTTATTATTCAGCCATGCTCTATTACTTCAGTGTTTAGTAAGCACACCCAAACCAGATGTAAATTGCCTTATCTGTGCATAAATAACAGAACATCAGTAGTTCCCAATATTTTCTGTATTTAGAATCTCTTCTGAGGCACTGGCCCCTTTACAGTTCATTCAGCCTACTGACAACAGCCTTCCTTTTCTAGATGCCTTTTACTGAACAGGTACAGTTTTTTCCATTGCTCATAGATTACAATTTGCAAGTCACTGACTGTTACAGTATTTTTCATGTGTTTAAATAGTAAGCTCTGCACATATTCATGGTTTAATTTTTTCTACAATTACAACAGCACTGGTTTAGAAACATTTTAATAAACTGCCATTGCTGCAGGTCTCACACAGATTTCCATATTGCATAGACTTACTAAAACAACAGAATGGCATCATGAGTGACCTGAAGAACAATCCAGGCAGAAATGGTTAGGGTGTTGCTATTCTACCTTGCAATAAGAGTATAGACTTGATGATCTACACCTTTGTTCAGTAATTTCAGTTGTTACAATTTCTCTCTAGGTAGAGACATGGATATGAGGAGCTTTGTAATGATAATGCCTATTTCACAAGCAGAAGTGTCTTCACTAAAGAGCTATACAGGTAAAGTTCTAATTGTTTTCCTAAGTGATATTTATCTCTCTGCGCTTAAGAGAGTTTGCTGGTGTTGGTGTATCCTAGTAGAGATGTAGTTTATAATACTCAGAATCGTCAAATTTTGGTTGGAAAGGTACCACTGGATGGTACTTTTCAACAGGGTACTTTTCTATAGTTTGGAGCATTTCTCTTAGTGACATTATATATTTATATACTGGAGTAATTGTGATAAGGGATGTAATATTTTGCTAGTAACTTTTGCTTATGAGACCCATTTTTCTTGTACTTGCCTTTTTGGGGCTTGGGTTATGTGGTTTTTTTTAGTACCTAACTAGTGTAGGCCAGCCAGCAGGGCATATAAGCAAAGGCCTAGCCTGTCACAGCAGTACAAAGTTCCATGTGCAGAGAAGTTCTCCAACCAGCAAGTGCCATGCATATGCCCTTTTAAGTTTACTGGTGTAACTAAAGGGAATATTGAGCCATTTTTTCTGAACCTACCTGAGAAGCCAAATTCATCAAAGCAGGGCTCCTAAGGCACCTGGATAGAATGCAGCATAGATATCCCTGATCTCACCCTCCCGAGGGCATGGCTACACCCTTTCCCATCAGTTCTCCTGAGAGCCTCCTCAGCAGAACATAACGAGCTTGATGTTGTGCCACTTGCAGAGCTCTGCTCCTCCCTGCACCCATCCTTGTGTCTTCATAGGATGCTGCTTCCAAGGATGCTGCTGTACCCTGCAAGCTGATGCTCTATCCCTGTGTGTGCCCTGCAGGCACACCTTCGAGCGTCTTCCGAGAAGCTTTCCCAGCCACACACCATGAAAGAAGTAAGTGCAATCACAAAGCTTTATGGATTAATCTTTGCAAAGTGTCACACACAACAGACAGTTGCTGTTTTCTGCCATGTTTGTAAAGTGAGAGCAGTAAACCTAGCAAAATTACATTAAAAAATTGTAAGGAATTTTTGTTACATTCCTTTGTGCCAAACACAAATTAATTGCAAAATTATTTACAAACTAAATGTTAAGAATTTAACAGATCAACGTTTTTTTTCTGCTGGCCTGGGGAAAAAAAATGTTAATAAAACTATTCCTGGTGTTATTACATATATGCATATACATATAAATTTAATGTGTTTGTATATATTTACACATATGGACATATATGTTCATGTATATGTACACATCTGTGTGTATATGTACATGGGTATTTTAAATACGTAAATTGTTTCATTTAGGGAACGAGCATATGGAGTGTCATTGCCCAAAGGGCATACTGATAATGTTAGCAAAGCTAAAAAACTTCATGGCCTGAAGCAGATAAAACCAAGAGATAAGCAAGTAAGACAAATAATGCAGATCAGAAAGAACATCCTTGAGCCACGATTTATGCTCCATCCTGTGCTAAATGAAATCCATCAGGTAAAAAAGCCTTGAAATCATTCTGAAAATTTCTTTTTTACTGACAAAAGCAAAATTCTTCAGTGTTCTCTTGTAGCAGATACAAATGACCTTTTTTTATTCTTCTTTTTGAGAAGTGCTAACATGTCCACTGTTTGAAGCAAGGCTTTGAAATTTTGCTGAAAGGAAAAAAGTCTATTCTTTCTTCCAGGAAATTCTCTTTCAATTTCAGGGAGCTATCACCTGTTAAACCAAATCACTGGCCCCTGCAGAACAGGCTGTATGAAGAATCTCTCAGAAGTGTGAGATCAGCAAAGGAAAAGAGTCAGCCCTGTTATTGACTGAACACCTTTGGCCCATGCGATGAGCTGCAGCTTCCCTCCTTATTCCTGCCCCCACTGTGCCTACATATTATGGTACAGACTTGAGCTGCAGGGTTACCTGTTTTGTTTTGGTTTTTCTAAGTGACTTGAACTCATTCACAAAGAAAGATACACATGAGCTGGAGTTAAATTAGTGTTGCTCCTACATGTTATAGAAAAATTTGGCTTACTCTAATTCTGAATGTCTGACTTTACAATATACATAACTTATAATTGTTTGCTGTGGACATATGTAAACATGAGGATGCAAGAAAATATGAAATAAAATCTTCTGGTATCTTCATAGACTTTGATGCAGTGATGACATAAGGTACCAAGGATGTTCAGTTCTCATTATTCTGTTTCAAAAACAACAAAAAGACTGCAGGAGCAGAAGTTCTGAAAGGCAGCTGGTTAAAGTCTGCTATTTTTCATTCTGCTCACAAGTCTCTGAACTAGCAGCAGGTTATTTCATATTTATATGATCTGGAAATTCTTTTGACTTTTTTCAAATTATGAGCAGTTGTCAAGGCTGGTCTCAGGACTGGAGGGACAATTGCACTTTGTGGGTTTAAGAAGTAATTTATTATTCAACTGGACTTAAAACATGCTGACATGGCTGATTATAAAGATACAGTTTAATAGGATAATTTTGAGTAGTATAACTAAAACTTTTATGATAGTTAATCACATAAATCTGATGTAAATTTTAATCAGTTTAGACTTTCTGCTGTAAGCTGATTCAGAGGTCCTTGGCCATCTGCACAGTTCACTGTAATACAGTAGGTTACACATTTGCATACACAGGCTGCAGCATCCATGGATTTACACTCATTATTTTTCCCCTAGATATTTGAGTACTTGGGTAATACCTCTTGTGAAAAAGGGGTTCCGAAGTTTTCCTTCAGAGGAGAGATGCACAAAACTTAGAGTTATAAAGAGTTTCAGAAACCAGGATGATAGCCCAGAGGATGATAAAAGCCTACAAAGAAATCTCAACTAACTGTTGCAAAGATAATGATATCCAGGGTGAAAACTGGTAAGCTCCCCCTTATTGCCTATGCATCCTATAGCCTAAAAGAGTTGGCACTAGCATTTGAAGAACTTGTGCATAATAATGATCCTTATAATACCATCCTTTTAATGACTACTTTTTAATTATTTTATGATTTATGAGAGCACTTTGGTGTGTAAAGCCAGATGCAGGTAAACTCTAGGCACCTGAATGCTAAGCTGGCAGTCAAACACGCTCCAGCCTTCTTTCCAACTGCACTCTCATGAGGGAAACATCTGGTGTGCTGTGTGCTGAGCATCCCACTTCTCACATGCTGCCCCAGCCTGAATGCCCTGGGGATTTCTCTGAAGTGTCATTTGATATACAGATTCTCAAGGAGTGAAACAGATCCTTCCCTACTAAGAGCTCAAATTCCCTAAGAATTAGATCTCACAGAAAGGGATTTATAATATCAGTTGAATGATGGGGAACACCATGTGCCCATCACTAGAAAAAGTTTGTCTGTTTTCTAGGTTTAAACATAAATCCATAAATACATTCTAGATTTCAGTACAAAGTATTCCAGTGAAAGCAGAGCTGGTGCAGAAAACCTAAAGTGCCCATCCTCAGCTTTCATGCATAAGCAAGTAGCCATGCTTGTACTATTAAAGATTTTCAGTTCCTCTTTCTCACTCAAATTCAACTTGAGAAGATTCAGATCTGACATATTATTTGTAACAAATTAGGAACCCATTTTGTGTTTGGAAGTGCTGGGTTTGAGGAGATGATGTCTAACTGTGTCTGTAGGGCTCATACCTGCCTACACCATAGTTCTCAGTGGTTTTATAGCATAAACAAAAGGAAAACCTGAGGTTTAGGGGACAGGACTTCCAATCTGACCTTAAAATTCTTGGTGTCATTTCTTATGAGTTTATGGTGAGTGTGTGTATGTTTCACTATCTGCTTAATCTCATTTGCTTTGATAGGAATAAACACTGTAAAATTTTGTTTATCACCTTATAAAATTGGAGTTGCAGTCAGAAGCATTTCTATTGATTTCCACTGTCCTCCTTCTATCCAGTGTTAGAGAAGTACATAGGTTTTTCTTCATAAAGTCTTGCCCTGCCTTGCCTACCTTCTGCTGAAGCAAATTACCTCAATTCCTTTTTTGTCCTAATCCTAACATAAGAGAGGCCAGAAATGATCTTTTCAAGAGAGTTGAGATCCGTTGGTTTGCCAGCCTTCAGATCTCTGGAAAACAGATTGTTACTGCACATTCCCTGCAAGAGGATTAGTCTTTAGAAACATTTTTCATCCAGCTGCAAAAGCATTCACTTTTGGTTTCCTTAGATAAGAAAGAGGTTGTCTGAGGTTAAAAAATAAGAACGTAATAAAATAAACCCTATATGGCACATAAATTCCTTCCCTGTTGGATAAAGAGGGAGACTGCAGAATGTGTGCGCTCAAATCTCTGCACTTATTCACTCTCTAGACACGTCTAGCACTTTCTGCTGTGTTTACAGTATATTTACAAAAATTGGCCAGTCATAATGGAAAGCTTTAAGACTGATTTTTTTCAGAAATTATGAGCATTTGAAAGTTCAGGCAATGTCAATGGAAGGTGGTTGGTTCACAAGAAACTTCAAATCAGGCCTGCAATGAACAAGTTCTTTCCTGATAATTTTTTCCTATTAGCTGTGTGTCCTCAAGAGGCTTTGTGAGTGTGAATGGGACCCTGGGCCTACTTTCTCATTTATGTCAGTCTTACAGTGGTGCAAATCCTTTGACTTTCACTGGGTTGCTCTTGACTTATATGAGTGGGACGTAACATTAAATTTAACAATATGCCTGTTACCTGCACAAGGCCTTCAAAAGTGATGTTTGTCTCTTCTGCTATCTTAGTTGATATGCAGGAAGCAAAGAAAAAAAAAATTGTATTGTCAGTTATTCCATGGTAATTGTCCTTGTGTTACTCTATGGCTAACATGATGTAGGTAACTATTCTCCACAGCCTTTCTTACAGGAAAGGATGACGTGAATAGGTTGAGGGACATGGTTATTCCCACACAGCAACTTCTCATGTCTCTGGCCTCTCAGAAACTCACATGTGGCTTCTCAAGAAGATAAAAATCCAAATACTTAGTGTCAAAGCTGTCAGAACATTTCAGCAAAGTAAAAGCATTCCATTCAGTGTTCACACTGGTAATTCTTTTAATTTAAAAGAAATCCCATACTTCTAAAGTAGCAGAATGAAAAGCTGTTTCGAGCTAGGTTAAAACAGGCTGAAAGAGTTGGTTTTGCTTTGCTTTCCACAAAAAAAAACGTTGCCATGATTTCTTGATATCATCTGATTTTGAATGAGCTGTATTGACTGATGAAGTTCTGCCTTTCTTTTTTTCTTACTTGCTCTGACTTTTTCCATTCATTGACAAACACAGACAGCATATCTATGTAGTATTAAACTGGTTTAAGTGTAGTCTTGAAACTGTACTTCACTATATTTTCCATTATAATTCTGAAATATGTATTTTTAAATATTTGCTCTTGATCAGAATTATATTCATGTTATAAGGAGGAAAACAGCTTTGCCAATATTCTGTAAAATTGCATGTCTCTTTTAAATTGACAGAGAGCAAAGTCCATGGCAGTCATAAATGAATATGGGTCTGATTCTTTAGATGCCTTTTACAACGATTTAAATTCAGTACAGAGTGCACAGAAGCATCTCCTCAACAGGCAACTAATACATACATTTTCCATATAGCTACATTAATTAGAAAAACAATATGGAGTTTCATGCTTTATCCTTTCTTTCACTTGAAAGTCAAAGTACACCCATACCATGCTCACTGTATTTATTTCCAAGAGGTTGACAAAAGTTAACACTGGCATTGCAATTTAAGTGCTTATTGCATGGTCTCACAAGCATAAAGAACTTAAAGTATTGCGATCACATGGAGGAAAAGCAACATATCCCAAAAGCTCTTGACCATGGAACTAATTGAAACTTAGATTCTTGCAGTGAGAAGGAATAAAAGAGGGGAAATTTGTGGAAATCAAAAGATCAGACAGCCTTCTGGGAAAAGTTCCAATCATGTGGATAAAAATAGGCTTATTAACACTGAGTGCTGAGCCAGGATGAACTTGCTCATGGTACTCTCACTCAGCAGTGTACAAGCACTTCCCCTGGTTGACCTTGAGAGACTTTCTGGGACATAAAGCATTTCATTATCTTTAAGTTCCAGCTACTTGCAATGAAACTCAGGGAAGGATGATGTCACAATCATCTGCCACAAAGACTTATATTCCAAATTAGAGTTAACTACAATATATGTATGATTTAACAGATTGTCTTTACTATATTATAATGTCAATGCTGGACCTTCTATGCTTCATTTGTCTCTAGCTAGAAGATTTAAGGAGTAATAGTGGCTGTAGAGGTCTATAAAACATGCACTTTTTTAATTGCCATTTTTTTCAATCCTGAGGTAAAATAGACCTTGAAAATGCACTGTGGCTGACCTGGCCTGACTTCATTTCCCTGTTAAGAGGCACATACTCCTCTTACCTTACTATGGTCTGTATCAAGTGAAAAATGTAGCTGTACATTATGAATTTAATTTATTTGGGTAATCATGGGACCACAGTCTTTCATGAGAGATTTCACTCATTTTTTAGTGTTATTTATTAAGAGAAAACATCAGTGACTGTTATTGATGGTTATTGAAAAAATACATCAATAACCCAAGTGATCATTCTCTTCTGGTAAATATTATTTTGTTCAGAAGATGTTCAGGAACTGTATAATATCTGGCACAAAATAGGCTGTTCTAGTAAGGAACTTAAAACTATATTCACTTCTGTGTGACACACCAACCTCATCAATCTTACTCTTTGCTCAGCTGCTTTCCTTTGCTTCCATCTGAGCCACTGTATGAAAAACATATATCTTAAGTCAGCAGTTTTCTATCTAGAAAATAGACTAATTCTCCTGAGGCTGAGAGACAAAGGGGTTACTGAAAATATTTTATCTGGTGAAGAAGTACACAGTATCTATAAAGAATGCAAAGTCTGCACCATGCCTGCACAACAGAAAAATCTTCACTGAGAAATTAATTTGAACAGGTTTCAGTAGAAGCATTGACATTCAGGCAAACAAGTCTCTCTTGGAACACAAGCGGCAGTAAAGATCACCCCTCTCAGATGTGGAAGGACATAAGAAAGAGATTGGGTTATGCCAGGGTTCATTTAAACATTTTTTGTAAGTTATCAGGTGGACTCAATTCAGTAATAGTATCAACCTTACATGGACCATCATGTCCATAAACTGTCTAATGGTGCATACACAAGTCACTGCCACAAGCCATTGGTGAATTTCCAAGATTTCAGGAAGAATGGAGCCAAGGAAATGTCCAAAATTTTTGGGACATTGATTAGCTATTTTAGAAAAAACTTTATTCCAAGGGAAATTTTCTTTATCATTGTTCAGGATGAAGTTTTTCTTACTTACCCCAGAGGCTTCCATCAGTGTGCTAGAGATAGGAAAATATCCAAAGCAAACCACCAGTCTTCTTACATGTGCAGACTGATTTAGGCTACAGGCAGGGAGTAAAAAGTTCATAATCTATTTTGCTTGGGGGAAAGTTTTCTCAAAGTAGTTATTCTACAGTAGAAAATAATTTAGAAAGGCACTAGGGTATGCATGTTATAATGGTCCAGAAATCTGTTTTCTACAAGAAGATCATGTCATCCAGAATAGACATATTACATTGCAATGCCTTTCAGATATTCAAATTCTTGATTATTCCCTCCTTTTAAAGGTCCACTGTGACTTTTAGAGAGACAGGTTGTGCAGTAACTCCAAAACATGAACACTCAGGACAAACCAAAATTATTCAATACTCAAGGAGGTGTAGTAGCACATATTTCACAGTGAATGAAGTGAGAACATTGAGCTTAGTCTAACCACAAAATGCTTAGTGGAATCCAGTTAGCCATTGGAAATAAATAGCCTTCCTTAAAATTAAAAGTTCCCATTTCTAATATAGAAAAATACGACTCACTGGGTACTTCCTAAGCTTTCACAGTAAAGAACATAGTATTTAACCTCCAGTAAATTCAAGCCAATTATCATAAGCCAATAGCAATTTTAAAGTCCTATCTGGCTCTTAAAAGAACTAGTGTTAAAATCTCTAACCTGCAGCACATAGATAAGGTGTAGAGTAGATTAACAGAAGCCTTCACACGGCAGTGATAGATGATAACTATATAGGTGAAGGTGTTCATAAATGAAAATTCACTCCAAATCAGTTCCCATACCTCTGACTAGGATAGGATAATGGCATGCGTCACATCAGGTAAGCTGGTCCTTTGCCGAGGCTGCCAAGGCTTGGCACTGTTATCAGATCTTTGCACTAATTTCCATAGGGTGAGGTTTCTAATTATGATCTGCACTGATAAGAAAATTGTCACTGACAGTGTCTCCAGCAAAATGCCTTGATTTTTATGTTCAGGGAGGTACAATGCCAGTCTCCATTTATAAAGAAATAAGACATATGGAAGTCTAAGAAAAGATTCTGTTTTCTGCAGTCTTGCCTGTATTGCTTCAGTAAAGAGCAACTGCAACATTCAGATGGCAAATAAATCATCTTTTGGTCTAGTGGATGTGTGATAGATTCAAAATTGCAGCTTAATAGCTAGGAAGTGGAAAAATGCAATTAATTCACTAAGTTCTCTAGAATGAAGGATTCCTAATTATTTTTTGTTTAGTTGAAGTATTGAGCTATACTGTTTCCCATACTTGCTGGCATGTCCATTTGTTTTTGTTCAGATCAAGTCTGAACAGCAACAGTAACTCTGTTAACTCTAAACTCTCAAATGGAGTGATTTACTCAAGTGAAACAAAATTCCACTGGTTTTGTTAGAAATTGAAGGATGACTCCGGATAGATATTCCAAAATAGGTGCATTTTCTTTGTCTCTTTGTTTTTTCTCTCAAGATCCTGTTTTTCATTTCAAAAATACCTGTGAAATAGAAATTGCACTAGAACAGGCTAACAGCTGCCCCCACAAAATTGCAGCTGGGGCCTGGAGTCAGGGAAACATCATGTGGTGAGGAGGAGCAGGCATTTGTCTGCCTTAGGTCTGGTAGATGCATCCCTATGAAATCTACTACTGTTAGGTTTTTTAAAAAATACCTCAAGAAACTGATTCTCCAAATAGATGTTTTGCTGTGCTCACAAGAGACTGTGCCTTTTCTCTGCAGTTCTCTGTCCCTCCATTCAGGAAGTGCCGAAGTAAATTCACTTCTCTCATAAAGCCTTGAATACTCTCCTGTGGTCAATGAAGGCTGGGTGGCAGCTGTAAAGTGATGCCACAGCCTGGGTTTTGGTACTTAAAATAAGACTAGGTGCACATGAGCATTTGTAAATGAAACTGGGAAGTAAGTCTGGTCTTATTAAAAGGATTCAGCCTGAACCTTACCAATGAAGTAGTGGTACCTTAATTTCCAGACTGCCACTTCAGGGGTCCTTTTTCCATCTGTTCTAAGAGATCTCTCTGTGAGATCGTCTTCCTCATTCCCCATGTTCCTTTGCTGGAAACTGGTGCAGTGCCCAAAGCACGCAACTGCAGAAAGGAATGGCATTACAATAGGGTATCATCTGGAGGCCAAGTTTGCCTGTATGTTTCTAACAGGGTGAGAAATTAACACAGTAATTTTCACTTCTTCAGAACTACCATTAAGCACAATTCTGAGGGCAGGGACCATTAGTTCTAATAGCAAATAAGACAAGTGAACACTACAAGTCTTCAGTATTATTGGTGTAGAACTCCTTGCAGCATCTAATATCCTTATTTTTCTCTCCATGAACATTGCTGTTATTTTATTTCTAAAATATGCAGCACTGACTTCAGCTCTTCAACAGTTTATCATGTAGATTTTTTATTTTGAATGCCAGATGCTCAAGAAGGCGAGTGGAAACATGCTGGTTATGGTTTTGGTTCACAACAATGTCACTCAACTTTCTTTCAAATTAGTTTGTGTAATGGAGCAATGTTTTAACACATAGGTTGGAATTCAAGTCTGGATAACCGGCTACTGCTGGTTAGACAAGAATTATGGAGACAGAAGCAAAGAGGCACCAGTCTTTTTGGCAAAATTATTTACTGGCTACTTCCATACTGCTAGTGCCTGTTCTACTGTTGGAGAGTGTTTTGGGTCCTTGGGCACATTGGACTGCTCAGACACTAAGTATGGCCTCAAATTCATCTTTAAGTCTGCACTGTGTAAAGACATCTTTTATTCAAAGTAGTCAGAGACAGAAAGTCTCTGAAAAAATAATTCTATCTGGTGTGCCTGCACCTATATTTTAAGACTATACAGAATACTTAGCAATGGCATATTTAGTTCATTTCCAGAAACAATTCAAGACTTCAGTTTCAACCAATAAATTTTTACAGCTAGCTGCTAACTTTTGAGATGTCACTGTTTGTTTTTGTGTCATGCCAAGTAAACTCTCAAGAGTGCCAGAACCTGGGTTGATAGTCACCTCTTTAACATGGGAAATATTTGTTCTAAGTATTTCCCTCAGGTTTTCATTCTACACCTTACTCTCACTTTGGTTACACACCCATGTTCATTGATGTGAAAATAAATCACAAGGCTTATTTTTTTTCAAGGAGATATTTTTTCAGAGGAATATCAATATAGTAACATTTTGAAATGGGCCAACAGATATTTAGGAATTAAATGCCCATTGACTTTAAACGCACTCTTGAAAATAAAAGTGAAGATTCTAGTTAATTTTAGTGCTTTGGTAAATCTTACCGTAGGTTCTGGGTTTGTGCATGCCCTTTATCACCTTTGAGAAACCTGAACAGACTGTTCATGGCACTGGCACTTGCTTTTATTCACATGTGGTGGTTTTCTGAGGCTCCTCTTCCTTATGAATAAAGAAGAAATACCAGCAGAGAGTGATTTAGAGCAGCAGCCTAACTGTGCGTGCGCTGGTTCATCTGCTGGAGGAGTGCATCTCTCTCAGGTGACTCCAGATGGAATTCATGGACCTGCCTTCCCAGTCTAAAGTTAGCCTGCATGGATCCTACCTGCTTACTTTTCTTGTGAATTCAGTTCTTCTGGGTTCCTAAAATATTTAAAGCTTTTTTCAGAGTATTTGTAGTAAATTCAGTAATGCGGTTCTCTCCTTTTATTGCAGAAAACACAGTAGTCACCTCTCAGACTTGGGCATGCAAACGAAAATATGAAGATTATTGTGTGAAGGCAATGAAACTGTCATACCCAGCTCTACAAGAAACTAAAATATTATACAGACTTGACAAGAAAACATACCTTTGTTTTCAAATAACTTATAATTTTGAAGGAAGATGATAAAATAGTATTAGAGAAAGCAGGGGAAAAGAACCTTACAAATTACCGAAACAGGATTTAGCTCTCCAGATTCCTTAATTAGCATGCCTCGCTGGTCTTGTGTTCAGCTCTCTTGTTTCTTGTTCTATGATGTATCATCACTACTGGTAGCAAGGAAATTAATTGCTCCTGAAGCTTCTACAGCAGAAGTTAGAGTCAATCCATTCAAATTTAATGAATCTGTCACTCAGTTGCTTCTTCTTCTTTAAGTTATAGTTTTTAATGAATATTTGCTCTCCCCATGGTTTATCTGTGCTTTTTTGGTATGCAGTCTTCCCTGAAATACTGAAATGTTCAAAATAAAATTTTAGTCTAAAATATTTGGCTTCCTAATTGGTATCTTTTATTGTGTTTTTTCTAACAACTTTATTGCTCTCAGTGAACCACTCTGAACTGTTTTGATGGGTGCACTGTGAAGAACAAACTTCATTTAGGAAAAAAATTCAAACAGTATGTGAGAAATGATTGTGGCTTGTCTAAAAGGATCTCTCTAACTGCATGTTCTCAAGATCAATGGAAGTTCTAGGAAATTATGGTACGAAGAAAAATAAAGGTCAGAACAACAGGTGAAGCTGTCACATTCCATTGCCTGCAGTACTAAAATATTAACTATGTCTGCCAGGGTACTTCTCGTGTGTTAATAAATCATTATGTTTGACTCTGGTGAGGTATTCCTGCATAACAAAACAGACCACATCCCCAGAGAATGACGTCATTCTCTTTCAGATCAATGTATAATCACAATTCCTTGATTTGTCTTAAAATTATCTTGTACAGAACACTTTGCTATTGTCAGGCATTGGATGGAAATTAATTACTCTGACAGTTCAGTGACAGAAGCCTCTGATACTGTTATACTGAATTCAATTGACTTTCCACAAGATAAGTTGTTTTCGGCATTGTTCTTCTTAGCATCACATGTCCCAAAGATCAAATTGCCATCTAAAATTGCCAGTTTACTAATTTGATTTTTTTCCTTTTGCTGCTAACATAATTGATCTCTTCATTGTTAGATCATTTCCTTCCTGAGCTCAAATTGATGATAATTAGATGCAAGAACTACAGAAAAAAGACCAGCTTTAGAGGAAAATCAATTGCAAGTGTATGGGTGGATGATAATTTTAGTTACATTATCACTACAATATGTATCTATTCAAAAGCTCTTTCTAGATGCAGAAAAAAATTGAGAAAAGGATATTCTAGAGAAAACTGAGGTACTGAGGTTTTGTGGGGTATTTGATAGAAGAAAACAATCTGAATAGAGAACAAGTTTTTTCAGAACCACTCTGTTTCAAAGGTGAGTAGAAACATTTTTCTTAGCATCCATAAGACCATTTCCATACGGTCGTTTCTATACGACCATTACAATTTTGACAACTGCCCCTAGTTCCTCAGAGTTGCTGGGGTTGTGCCCCATTTTAGAGAGCATTTCTGTCAGCAGATTCCCAGATTCCATTGTCATGTCTTGCATGCTGAATGTGAGACTCAATATGATTTATCCCTTTTCACACTCCTCAGTAGCAGTGCATAGATCCAGCATGTTTTCCATGCAGGTCCCTGGTATCTCCCTGTCCCCGGGTCCTCATAGATCAGACAGGAATATTCAGCATGTGCCTGTCTGCCAGACCCTGATGCCTAAATGGGAGTGATTGAACAGAGCTATGCCATAACCAGGACAAAGTTCTGGTAGAAAGCACCTACCCACCAGAAGTCAGGGGCTGCAGATCCACCATGCCTCCCGCCCTTCCCATGATTGCTATGTTTATTTGCCATTCAACAACTGACGAGATATCCTTCCCATGGTCTTGTGTCAAGTGAGTTTCATGCATCACGATCTTTTTCAGCTGGGAAGTCTGAATTCACAGTGTTCATCTGCTTGAAACCTCTTTTACTTGTATGAGCTGACTAGAAAGAGCCAGGTCTAAACTGATGTTTAGAGGAAAATCAACACTTTGTCATATTTCATGTTATGGAGCAGGTGAAATAGTTCTTTCAGATCATTATAATGTGATATCTTTAAGAGCTAGAAATGGTTTTAATCATATTTCTGAAGGATAGAGCCATTTTAGGACATTTAAAAATAGGCTAAATTAGCTTCAGATTACGTGCCTTTCTTCTCAGAACTTTAAGGACAGACTGGGAAAGACCCTCTTTTCTTAGTGCCTTTTCCTAACTATCTGTGCCTAGCTAATCTCAGAAGGATGTGGGCCTGGATGGTTCTTTTATCTGACACAGTATAGCAGTTCTTGTGCACCCAAGATGGGATGGGATTCACTGTACTTAGTAAAAATGCTCTCTATTCCTTCCCACGTTTGCTGGTTAATCTTCTAGAAATGACATTGTGACCCAAAATCTTGAAATAGATGAACACTAGCCCTAAGGAAGGTGCAACAGAGAACCAGCTATTTTAATACACACAATGAAAATCCTCCTTTCTTCTAAGAACTTGGAATGGGAATGACTCAAGCAGTTACAGAAATGTCACATTCTGCCTTTCTGCAGGTAATGTTAATTTTGGTCAATGGCCTTATTTCAGGCCAGACTCTATCAACTCTATCTTTCCCATTAATTTTAATTATAGTTCCTCAAAGGAAGAACAGCTGCTTAATAGCCTCCAGAGGTACACCAATTGCAATGAAAAGCATAGCAAACCAGCAGTACAGTATATTAAGAAGGGGATTCCAAAATGCTGATTTTTGGTACATTGCATTGTTAGTGATAACAAATTCAAAAGTCAGAGTAAAATTTACCTCCTTGCTGCATGAATCCTTTTTCTCCCTCTGGTAAATCACAAGGTTTCTCCTTCTCTTTGTGAAGAAAATATTTTAATACGGATCTAATTTGGAGGCATCTCCTTTGGCTCAATTTATCACCAGCGTGCTCGCCATTGTCAGCACAACACTGCCCATCAGGACTGATAAACTACATTCCCTCTTCTGGCTGGCATACTGTATCCTGAAAATAGAACAAAATACATCACAACTAACTAGTGACTTTTCTTTTACACTAAAATTTATTATAATGCATGTGTATACAACTAAGGATATGTGATTTAGGCTAGTTCTGAGTATTCTTCTTGTGCTATATGAAAGATATATGAATACGATATTTTGATATGAAGTACTTCCTTCTCCTTCTCTCAAGCAGAGAATATTGTCTTAAATTGCTGACAGATCTTTGTCACAGCAGCGCTACCATGATTCCCTGTAATTTCAGCTCTGATATATTTTTTAATTGAGAAAGCACCTTTGTTTTAAAAAAGATCCCAAAGCCTTCCAGAAACTGTTACATATTAAAACACAAATTAGGTATGAAGATATCACTTTTCAGGTGGAAACATCTTTCTGTGGAAGAGATGGGGGGAATTAGAAACTACTTGTTTGGTTTTAAAAAAAGATTGCAAAAGGAAAAAGGATAGGAAAGGATATGAGGATTTTAGGGAGCTTTCAGTAGCAAGCTGGAATCTCAACACAATTGTGTTTGGCATTTTAACAATGAGGATTGAGGGTTTATGTTTTAGGAAGAATCAAAGTGAACAGCTGTCAGCAGGTCCTTACATGAAAAGATAAGCCAAAGCTATATATCTTCTAGGTAGCTCTCAAACCCTCCCTTGAAATTACTCTGTCACCATAGTAACCTTATAATGGCTAAATGGTGCCTAAGTGTCCCACATTACCAGAGCATCTTCTTGATCCCAGAACTTCGGCTTTCTCAGTTATGGAGTTTCCTGGCTTAAGAGGATTTTGATTATTCTCTGAAATGAACATTTATGAGTAAGCATCAGAAAACAGAAAGAAACAATCAATCTAAAGTAAAAGGTTTTACATAACTGATTAGAATAAACTGTCCAGAAAATGTACAGATATGGAGAGGTCTGTAAAATTCAGCCACAATTTTCCAGAACAATTTCTAGTAAGCACTGTGAATCCAAAGGGTCTTATGGTGAAGTACACAACCTGGTTACCTACTGAAATGGTAATTTCCCTCCTCCTTGTCCAAGGTTACCAAGCACAGTCTGCATGCTGCAAACTGAAGACTGCCAGCAGAAAAATCAGATTAAATTAATTCAGTGTGTTATTTCTCTGAAACCGCTTGGGACTTTCAGAGTACAAGCCTCACAAACCCAGCAGGCAAATTTCTCTTGCCAGTTTTTCCTTAGGACTTCACTGTTGCTGCTGCCTTGCTGGAAATGTCTGGACAGCACTCCATCAAAATGCAAGTGTTGTATGAATGGATGCATGACCCTGGTCTGGCACACATGTGCACACACACACGTGCAAGCACACATGCACACAAGAGGTCATGCAAGGAGACATCGCAGCCAAAGCTCCAGCATGTGCACACGGATGAAGCTTCAGGTGGAAATCACAGCCTGATACACACGTGCGGCCAGCCCATTGGGGGACTGGATGCGTTTCTGAGGTCGTGTGCCCGTGCTCAGTTCATAATGCTCATGTAGCTTGTTCATGTTCAGCGAAGAGAAGGGACAAGGAGGTAGCCAAAACACCCAATGTTTCTCTCATATGCCATATCTGCAACATATCTTGCTTTAGTACTTCTGTCTTACTGAACCCCAGCAAATAAGCACTCAAAAGGAAAGTGATTCTTTTCTCCTTCCCCTTCAATCAGTACAAGGAAATATTTCACTACAGTTTTGAGAGCCTCATCGAGCCTTTGAACAAACTTGAGCCTAGACTTGATGGTATTTCAAAATTTAAAATGTAGAAGAAGGCTCTTTGAAATTTTGCTGATCAAAAACATTAAAAGGCCTCAAAACCTCTTCAAATTTTTATTTACAGTTCACATTTAATTCAGGTTATTAAGGGAAGCTATAGATTAGTATACCCTGCTGTTATAAAATACATATTTATAAGGTTTAGATGAATAATTCACAGAACCAATGTACTGCTCTGCTCTTGAAAAAAATATTTGCAATCACATCATGTTTTTGAGGATTTCTTTGTTACTTGAGATTACTCAAACAATGTGCTAGTGATTAAAATTTTTATTCTGTGGCTTGCCTCTGACTGGTTCTCAGAATATTTGATATTCTAGTTGTAGTGATAGGTCAGATAAGTCATGTGCTGTTATTTCCTTGCTCTGATTTGATTGATAAAAGAAGTGTTCTAAAATAAATTACCACATAGGAGGACAGAATATTCAGTTTCTGTGAATGCTTGTGTATGTGATTTTGGAAAACATTTCTACCGGTGTGATTTGATGGAATAAATATTTGAACAAAAGAAATATAAGCTAATACCAAACATGCCAAAGCAAAATATGAACGAGTATTTTTAAAAAGGTTTTTCCTCTATATGGTCTCTACTTGAAATAATTAGAAAGAAACTAGAGAATTTTTGGAATTCTTTTCTATGTAATGAGGCTAGAAGCCAGCTTCTATTCTGCTCTGACAGAACTATCTGCTAGTCTTTATTTCTTTGGAAAACTAAATAAAATGCTTGCCTCTGTAGGTACCTCACCACAGTCATTTCAAAAGGAGGAAAAGGGCCATTAATAGCATCTCTTCCAAATGAATATTTAAGCCAGGACTGCAAATAATTTTTTTTCCTCTCATTGCTGAAACTTAGGGAACAAACTTCTATTGATAATTGACAAGATTAACAGTATTTCTTCAATTTTATTGCGCAAAGGATGATATAACATGGCAAAGCAAAAAGAATAATTATTTTCTGGGTTTGAGAGTGTTGTTGTTCAGGTCCTGCTCTGTCTTTTCTGTTTGTGCCTTTTTCTTTCCCTTTTCTGGCAGCTGGTGACAGGCCATTGGGAGATGGTACATTCAGCTTTCCAAAGAGTGGAACATCATTCTAAGATGGAGAATGGATGCCCAGCAGATGAGAGACTGAGACAGGGCTCAGCTTCTCTGCTTTCTGTCCATAGCCCCACCCCAAAGGTCAATGTTAATTTAGCCATATCACTTTCTTTACTTTTATTTGTCTGTAAAACAATTAAAGTAATGCTTCCCTATTTTTTGCAAGAACAGCCTCATGTTAGTGTGGTGGCTTTCTAAGTGATACAAAAGGAACTGTAGAATGGATCTAGATGATAAACACAAACAAAACCTTCTGCACAGATGTCATTGTCTGACTCGGAGACAGGTGGGTGTTATATTGCCTGAGTGTCATACCATCAATCTCTAAATGTCAAACTGTCAATATTGCATGAAACAAGAATTTCAGAATGTTGAAGAGTGCAATACATTCTTCTAGCTCATGAAAATATTTTTATGAAATCTCCCTTTATACTAGCTGACATTCTAATAAAAGCCACTTAAACATGAAGGCTTGTGCTCTAGTCATGTAACAAAGGCAGATGGTACAAAGAACCATTTCCCTCTTTTGTGACTCTTTGTTACAAATTGCTCTTCTGTCTTTGAATGATAAACCTCCATTATGAAACTTTAGGAGGAAGATCAGCCTTCCTCAGGTGACCTAGGCTTGGAGTACTGCAGAGAACTCTCTCTACAGATGGGAGAACACATCGAAAACTTTTGCAAAGGGCAGCAGAGTTGTTGCCCTCCCCAAGGATCTGCAAATTGCTGTTTCAAGGATGAGAAAGAGGCTCTTTGTTACACCCCCTGTGGACAATGCCCTTCTCTGTGACAGTCACCTAGCTAAGAAAATTAAATGGAACATGATGAGCTGGTCCTGTCATGTGAAATAGCACAAAGTACCAGGCTATTTTCATGAACACTGGCTTCAGCTGTTTGCCTGAAAGAAATGTATTTTACAGAATGAGAGCATTAAAAATGTTTTTCTTCTAAAAAAAAAAGACAATGATAGTAAGGGCTTTACATTTTATATTGGACTATGAAGGTGGCAATAACATTAACTGAGAACAGACAGCCTTTTTCATAACAGGGTCATGAGGTAGTTTACTACTGGAAATCACTACTATGCACAAAATCAAGTATATGCATGTCTTCACCCTTATGACTTTGATCTCTTTAGAGAAATACATACATGTGCATATATCCATATCTTTCTATCTATCTCTCTATCTATCTGATGTGCATGTATATGTCTATGTGTGTGAAGGTGACCTGCATATTTGGTGAACAAAATAGAAATGTAGAAGCCCTGATGTGTGCTGATTTTCATCCATTTCCTCTTTGGAAAAGAGCCAGTATGTATCTGGGAGATAAATATAGTGTAGTGGTCTATTTTTGCAGGTGTATGTGCATGTGTATGTGGAATACATAAAACTAATCATCCTCAGACTCATTCCTACATATGTGTGGGAGCATACCCAAGATGTTCACCTCTTAAGCCTTTAGGCTGTTCCCACTCTGTGGGAGAAAGGAGGATGGAATATGTATGAGCTTTTTCCTTGATTATGTTTGTTATCGTGTCAAAGTACTGGCAGCTGTCCTAGTGGAGATATGAGTAAATCTGGCAGACCAAAGTCTAAAATTAGTTCTCCCTACACGTAATTGTCCTATTTTTAAAATATTTTAAAATATTTTTTTGCATTCATCCCAGCCATACCGAGCTTGTACATGTATCGTGTAACCAAGTTTGCAGGCTGCTGAACTTACTTTCTTTGGTGAGGTGTACAATTAGAAGCCCACAGCTGGGTTTTTTTTAATTTCATAGATGTTCCTAGGCAAGTACTTCTGGTTTTGAATAAGTTTAAGGATGTTTATTACATTAGCACAAAAAATGTATTGCCCTCAATGATCTCTGAAATTTTACCTCTGTATTTAGTGACTTAAAACAGAATGAAGGGTGTGAGGGATGTTGGCTCTCAGTCCATCAGTGGTACAACAGAATGATTCATGTCAGACTCTTGTATTATACTTATAAATCATTCTTGCTAATCTGTACTTCTGGGCTTCTGCTTGTTATTTCTCTGAAGTATAATATCTTTGTATCTGAAAAAGATAGCTTCAAATTGAAATTATTGCTTCTTCCAGTAACTGTAAACCTTGCTGTTTGCAGACTGTTTGGAACATAGAAAAATGTCTGATTCTTTGTCTGTATATTCTCTACTACGCTGCAGAGACTACCTGCTCAAAAATCATGGATCAGACTTAAAAATTATTATATTTCAGATGGGAGGGGAAAAGAAAAGATCACATTGGTTCTCATTTGCCATGACTTTATTTGATTTCTCAGGGAAAACTTCCTATTTGCAAGAGCATCCAGCCCGTCATCAGCTGCATGTGCACACACTCACGCCTACACATAAACACAAGCCTACCTCATTCGTAGCTGGTGGAGGTTCCAGTGAGACAGCAGTAAGGCTGCCTACAGTCTTGCAAATTTAAGACCTGAATCTACATAATTAAATTTGGTCTTGTAAGTGAATATTAAAAGAAAAATAGGAGGAACAGAGTAAGTAGCTTTCCTAGCACCTGTACAACGAGAAGTTATTACCTCCTATGAAGTAGTTATGCTTGCAGTCCCTAAAAGAGCACTTGACACTCTCCATTTCTGTAGAATGCGGCTTGTCAGAGAAATGGCCATAGCTTCTTGACTTCTGTGAGCAATATTTAGGGAACCTCCAGACAGTCCACCTACCTAGTGGGTAGCTGCCTACTGAACTTCAGGAGAAGCTTGGTTTGCCTTTGCTCATCTGATACAGAAAAAAGTTTGTATGAAACTTCAAGTGGTGTGTTTCACTTTCACAGTTTTCAGAGTCAATGAGGTATCCTGAAGTCCTGTAAAGTTGATGGAATAACCAAAGGTAAAAGAAGGCAAATAATTCTCTTCCCCAGACAGATTTTCAGGAAAAAATAAAATCAAATCAATGTTGTTTAGATAGTATTACAATAATGAAAGAATAATATAGAAAGGCAAAGTGTTTTCATTAATGATAAATTGGAAAGTCAGATCACCTGGATTTACAGTCAGCTAGTTTTAACAAGTAACATGAAACCAAATTAAAAAGGAAATGTGTATCTAAGAAAATTGGTGGGTCATATATGCACATGCATTATTTCCATGTGTTGTCCGACTGAAGTTTACTTACAAAGAACCTGTGAGTTCTATGCAATTTACTCATTTATCCTTTTGCTCAGTAAACTTAACTATTATAAGTAACTACACCAATACATCATTATTCTCCAAACAATTTAAGTGTGTGCTAGTTTAGAGAGATTCAGAATGTACTTAATTTCTTTAAGCAAGGGTTGTACCTCGTGCTAATGTTAAAAACCATGCAAGTTTTTCATTGCATTAAGGAACTGGGTACCAAAAGGCCATTTGTGATTGTGGTGCTTCCTTTCCTTTCCTTAATACCAAATTTCTGTTTTTACTGAGTTGTTCATCATGAAAAATAAATCATCACTGTAAGAAAGTAAATAGCCTCATTTTTCTACAATTAGAAAAGAGTAACTGTGTAGGCTGGCTTCATTTGCAGGCAGGTGAATTAATAATAGCATGATACTCAGATTTTTGTCTTTATGCTTTCAATACTCAGAAACTGAGTGTCTCCAGTCTGTTTATTTCTACTTCTGAGGAGCTCTCACTCTAGTATTTCACACAAGATCTTCCCACACTTTAACACATTCTGCTTTAGGATTTAAGGTCCAAAATATTGCAGAACATCAGCAAATAAGAAAATCGTTATCTGTCTGTTTGATACATATGCAACAAATTCCACAAGGAAGAGTTGCCACTGTCTAGCCAGGTAAAAGTTTTGAGTTCTGTTTTGTTTTATCTGGGCACTGACTGGAAAGTTATGCCGTACATGATTGATTCAGAAGAGAAGCTTTGCACAAGACTTCAAATTTTTAATCTTTATGATTATATAACAATACAGGCTGAGTTCTCCTTATGTGTACGCAGAGGTGCCTTAAGGTTCTGCCTCCCTTAGACTTACTGGTATGAAAAGATTACAAAATTGTTTAATCAACATTTAAAGGTGTTAAACATTTAAACAAAACATGTCAAACATTTAAAGGTGATCTTATTGTTTGCCTCTGTGTCAGGTCTCTGTCCAGGCGGCTTTTGAGTTCAAAAGGCACAACCAGCTGCATTTTTTTTTTCCCTCCCAGGTAGTGACCATACAGTTGGCTTTGACTATTTTTTCCTTTCCTTTTTTTTTTCCTTTTTTTTTTTTTTAATTTGCCTTGTGGACTATTAAATATCTACCTCTGTGCATAGTCTGCCTGGCTCAGCACTCAGTCCAGTGGCTGATGGATGCTTGGGTGGTTTGCTTAAAGCAAAGACAGAAATAAGGATTGATTACGAGCTAAGCAAGAGTAACCCGCTTGCCTCACACTGTGCAGGTTATTCCAGTCCCTCTCCCTCCGGTGCAAATTGCTCGGCGCTGTGGAGGGGCGTGAACGGGGACTCTGATTTTGGGGTTCCCCTGGAGCCGGGGGTGGGACGGCAGTCCCGGATACCGTGAGGACGGCCGACGATCTTCAGCACCACGGACAGCGCCTCACACCTCGGCTCTGCCCCCCCGGGCCGCAGCGGGCCAGCTGAGACAGGCGGGATCCGAACCTGAAGGTGTATCCTTTTCCTTCACTACCAGCTGTGATCATCGCTATCCGCTCTAATTCATGGCCTCGACCAATAAAACACATTTGGAGGGCCGAGAAGAAGCTCCTGTCTCTCTGAGTCTCTTTGATAAAGGCTTTACATCTATTTTCAAAATTAGAAGGTTGGAAATTTGAGGTTGAGGGACACTGGACATACTGAGCATAATGTTTGCCTGAAGATTCCATTTGTCAAAGAAATATTTTATAAGTCTGATGGCACTTTCAGCAAGGACCGTTCCTTCTTGTGATAGTAGGACAATACTTAGGCATTGCAATGGATTATATACTTGCATCTCAAAATAACATGGAGAAATTTGGCCTTACAGTGTTTTTCCTGAGATACTGCCAGTGTTGAGTGCATAGCTCAAAGGAATTAGCGTTTAGTCTCACAGTGTTTTAAAAATGAGATCTGAGTATAACTTACGTATAGTGCAAACCTGTAAGACTACCCAGTACAGGCTACCTAGCCTTTTTGGGGTTTCGGAGGGAGTTTTCTTTGGTTGACAGGGGTTTCCTTTGTTTTTGTTGTTATTCTTTTCTCTGTCTTTTTACTTATTTTTTTAAATCCTCCTGTTCCATTAACCCCATCTAGTAACTATAGATGTGCACCAAACTGGATGCAATACCATTTGAAGAGGAGAAACATATTTCTTAAGTAAGAAAGCTCTCATTTGATAGCTCTAGAATCCAGGTTTCATTTTTGCATCCTCCCCTTCCACCCCTTCAGGCTTTGATGCTGGCAATAGCAGACTCTCTTCCTGGCCACTTCTAACAGGAGAAGGTGGAGGAGAAGGAATGCTTCCAGCCCACTCTTTCCCCTCATGGCAGCAGAAGCTTCTCATTGATTTAGGTGTTAAATAATTCAGAGGCAACAACCATCTGTTTAAGTGAATGTCCTGTTTCATGTCTCCCCAGGGAAAAGGCAGCAATCTGGAAAGAAACATCAAATGTGACTTGCTGACTTTCTCACATAAAGACTAACAATTAAGATATTTTGCTCCTACATTTTCTTTCCCTTGAGGTGGAACTTGCTAATTCAGAATTTGGTACACCAGAGACTAACTATAAATGGGAGACAGTGGTCTTTCCATGAACCAACTTCTAGGAAAAACAACTGTAAAGTTCAAAAAGGTTCAGTTCCATAAACATTCTTGATTTTAAAGAAAAAAAGGAGACATGGGAGATTTGGTTTCAGGGACTTTCAGATACCTAGTGCATATGTGCACTTTGGACTTTCCACATGCCTACTGGCTTAGTTCTTCTGAATCTGTGTCAAATTTAAACCACTTTGACAACTGATTCACTCTATCACAATTAGAAAGCAGCTTTTTAAAGCTAATTAATGATTAATGATCCAAAATTTCATAGAATAATAGCAGTCTGAGTCCACACTCAGATTAATTACTCAGTTTAGTAATTCTACATCCTTTAAAAGAGAGGAGTGTATGAAAGAATAATTTAGTATGTCCTTTAGGGCTGATAACAGGCATCTATAAAATCTGATAAACAAGCATGTAAAATGTGTCTGCACCTCTGATATTCAAGTTGCTTTCTATTTGGTTTTGGCAGGACCGTTCTCTAATTATGAGATGGATCTATGTCAGGGCTGTCCTCTCTTTCTGCCACTCCAAAATCGGAATAGATACTTCAGATAATTTTTCCCATGCTGGGGTAGGGAGTTTCTCTATGCTGAAACAATTTTGAAAGAGTAGGAGGTGGAAGAAACTTTGCCTGTGCTCAAATACATTTTTCAATAATGAGAAGAGAGAGAAAAGGAGAAGCATGTGTGAGAAATATAATCAGAAGACAAATAAGAAAACATTACCACCATTTTGATAACATTTTTATAGTTTATAGTGTAGGTAATGTACTCTGCTTACTGGACTCCTAGTCACAGGGGACTATGGGTCACACATGGGGAACTGCTGCTTTTTCAAATACTCCAAGTCTCAGTAATCCCAAAATACTGCATTTAAGTCTAGGATTCACCTCACCTAAATAAATTTGTTTAATTGGAAGGTATTAAACCTTATCTAGTTGCTTGCCATCAGTAGTTAATGAGGAGAGACAGACACTTTCAGAAGGTGACCCATCACATCCTACACCCAAGGGCCCAGTGCAGAGGAGCTGAGTTTCATTCAGGAGTTGCCTGTCTCTCTGTATTGGAGACTTCCTGGAACATGTATGACTGTCTTAACCTAGACCACTTAATTTTAGAACTATAGCATTATATAGGGTATTCCTACTTGTTTCCAGGTCCATGTTTGGCATGCAAGTCAACAGACTGAAAAGGGTGGCACCAGAACTATTGAAGCATTAAACTTCAAATTGATTCCTTTGGTTTTCCTCATAGCTTAAACTCAGATTTTCTCAGAGCTTCAGTGTTATGGCTATACACAGTTAAATAGATACAAACAAATTCACATGTCAGCACCTACTGCTTTCTTTACAGGACTGCTCCTCCTGGCATGTGCTAGTGTCCATTCAGGTTTCTAAACCATTCATTTTGAGTGTCTTCCCTCATGGCAACTACTTTGAAAGCTGAACTGTTATCACCCTACCTTTCAACTTGCTTGTTTTAGCTTTGTCCCATGATCCAACAGAATATCTCTATTTTGAAATGTTTTCACATTTTTTTCCCACTTTTCCATGGGGTCCTCTCCATGGGCTGCATTTTTCTTTGGGGTGTATCTGCTTGCTGTAATGTAGGGTGCTCCACAGGCTGCAATGGGGATATCAGCTACACTGTTGTCTTTCATGGGCTGCAGGGAGACAACCCGCATCACCATAGTCTTCTCCGTAGGCTGCAGGGGAATCTGTGCTCTGGCACCTGCAGCACCTCCTTCTTCACTGACCTTGGTGCCTGCAGGGTTGTTTCTCTTGTGTTTTCTCACTCCTCTCTCTCACAACTGCTGCATAGCAATTTTACTCTTTCTTAAATATGTTATCCCAGAAGGTGCCACCAGCATCATTGATGGGCTCAGATTTGGCCAGCAGTGGGCCTGTCTTGGAAATGCCTGGAACTGGCTCTGTCTGACATGGGGGAAGCCACTTGTCTCTCTTCACCAAAACCTCTCCTGCAGTTCTCCTCCACCCTCCTCCCCTGCCAACACCAGGGCAAGTAAACCCAATATAACTTCTAGTATTGTAAGTCTCTTGTGCTGGAAGATAACAGCAGCTGAGTATCTCTAAGATTTTAGATGGAAGTATTTTTCTGTATTAGAATGATATAAGGATTGATTGTACCAGTTCTCACACGGTATGCTGAAGAATATAGGCAAGGATTTGATATCTGCTTTGAGAAACTTCAATGCTAACATTGCCCACTGATTATTTTAAGTATAGAAAATTGTTTTCAACAGGTCTGAATAAGTATTGTAAAATGATTTATTGCCTTCTGTCTGCACAAAAAAACCCAAAATCTCTCGTCTCTGGAAATCATCCCAGTCTTCTTCATCAGCAGAAAGTTTCACAAATAAACTTTGAGAAGGTGATAAGTCTTATTCCTAAGTAGGTAATGTTCTGGACTGCCATAAAGTAATACAGTATAACCTTATCTTTACCATCCTCCAGTGATGAGAACTTGCAGTTCAGTTGTAACAATTAAAGAGGTCAAAGTAGGTGTCATCAGCTTATTCTATAGTAAAGCTAAGCATGAACTTGAACAAAGATGTCATTTGTGTCAAACTGGTATTAAGATCTTTTACAGGACAAATTTATCTTTTACATTTTTTTGATTGATCTTCTAAAAAAATAAAAATTTTAAATGCATGATGGATTGTAACATAGTTAATGAGCATCAGTGCTGGTGCTGATCTCAGCATTTTCTGGCTTACTCATGGTTTTGGCATTCCTTGTCTGTCTGCAGATACCAATTACTTTCCTGATGTAGTCTCTTATTTTGGCAGTCAAGTGAATGTTGCAGATTGGTGATCTGAATAGAATGAAAAGTTAAGTGGTTTTGGTTTCCATGAGAATATTTTTAGTCAGACTTGTCATCTGGCAGTTCATTGTGTGTAGTTAAAAAGTGCTGTCTTCCTTGATTGAATGATACTATAATAATTGACAGCCAAAAATCAACAAAGTCAATCAATAAATACATAAATAAATAAACCCAGTAATTCAATTGTGGGGTTTTTTTCCCCTGTGATATGCCTGCTTACATCCTTATCACTCCATAAAGTCCCATATGCTAAATACCCTTTTATATAATAAAAAATAAATATTTACTGCTTCCTCAAGTTTGCAATCTAGTAGCGATTTGTTGTAAACAGAAATGACACATTTTGAAGCTCTGTAAACTCATTGAAAGGAAGTGCATTTGAGGTTAGCACGGAATTCTGTTTATCTTCTTTCTGCAGCATGTTGCATGATTCCCATACTTGCAAATCCTTTCATTAGCAATAAAATCATCAGATTTTCTTTTACACAATCCATTCCTGCTAATTCAAGTATTTTTTTTTCATCTGAAACTTTCATCACAATTTACAGCTAAATCTAACCATATAAAATTATCTTTGTTCCCTCTCTTTCCTGTGTGAGTTTTGACGTATTATATAGCTTAATCTTCTGGGAAGGTTTTACTTACTGTCAGCATGTCAGAGGCAGAAAGATCCATGAGTCAGTGCAAGTCACCTATATAGAGAGAAGGAGCGTTCAGTATAAGAAAGGACAGCAAAACTTGACTTGTTATTAGCAAAAACTAGGAAAACAACCCAAATAACCAGAAGTTTTATTCTTACAAATTAGAGTATAGAAAAGAGAAATTTCTATTAAAAGGAAAGCATAGAAAGGTCAAATTTTCTGTTGTAGCACTAAAAAATCCTGGTCTTCAATGGGGAGATCACAGAAGAGTTAATGGGAAAGCACAAGTGGATGTCTCACAATATCACTGTTGCTCAAGATCCTTTGGGTAGAGCCACGGCTACAACCACAGAGTAATACAAAAGGAAAGATGAGCTAACCAATGTTTTATAGCAAAGGCTATCAATTTAAAAACCAACTGATTGACCTTAGGAATGCCATAGTTGTCCAGATGAAAATATAAGGATATGCAACTGAATTTTAAGAAATTACTGAAACAATACAAAAAATCAAGTTTTCCTATTAAGAATGCAGTCAATATTATCTTATTTACCAAGCACTAGAGGTAAAGAAGCTAGAAGAGGCTTCTCAGCTTCCATGGAATTGAAATAAGGTTCTAGTAGAAATTACTCTGAAATAAAAGGACTCATGGAGAAAACATTTTCCTTGTGTGGGATTTATAACCACTTTAGAGAATGTTGCAGTAGGAACTTGCTATGATTTTCACTAGGTCCAAACTAGCTCTGGTATCAACATGATTTTAATAGAAAGAGGATATTGTGGATGAACGGAAGTTGGCATTTGCTGGCCAGAATAATAAAATCAAAATACTGGGAGAAAGGAGAGGGTTTCCCAAACACCTCTTGTAGAGAATACGCACCTTACAACTTAATGAGAATCAAGGCTGATCTGAAATGGATTTATTTTAGTTTCTACTGCCTATAGAGTTTGAGGAATATTATTGGAAAATACAGACTGCTGGAGTTACATATAAGGCTACTTCGGTTGAAGACATGGAATGAGGTACATTAGGTGAAAAGGTCTCTCAGAAGTCCTTGTGTGATTACAAATGATGTATTGAAAGTCAAAAAGAGGACTCAAGAAGAAATAAGAGAAATATGGAGAAGGAAGAACAAGAAGAAGGAAAGAGTTTGGTAAAAGCTAAAGAAATGCACCATCAATTTAATTCTTTCTGTCTCTTAAATCTAAAATTGAAGGTACACTCTTACCCTGTCAATCCTGCAAAGCATCTGCTTTTCATACTCTTCATAGGAAGTTTTCTGATCAGAACTGAATTATTTCAGCTGTACCTGAAATTTCAGTTTCTAATCAAATTTTTTTGTGGAGAGCTGAAGTTTCATTCCTAGATTTGTCCCTTTTCCACAGGATTTGTCAATCTTTGTTAAGGAAACACAGCTACTCCCCATATCCTGTAAGGTGATACACTTCTCTCTTTATTAATTAATATAAGAAACGCTGAAAGACCTTTCAGAAGGTCTCTGATCATGGCACAACATTTTCTGTGCCGCAGCTACTTTCTCTGTTTGAAAGCAATCAGTATGTAATTGCTGGTACTGGTTCTAGATAAGCCTATGGAACTAGATGGAAAAATTAATTTGCATTTCTAAAACTACAGTTGATGTACATTAGAATTGCTTTAAAATTATGGGTTGATTACATAGATATGAGATATTTTACCTCCTTATGGAATTTCATAGTAAGACATGATTTTTTTTTAATTCAAAGGTATATCTAAAAAAATTATTTCCTGACGTAAAGCTGTGTAGGATGTTTTCATAATCTTCAGTGACAAATGAAATGCATCTTTTAGGTCAATCAGACATACTACTGTGGAAAAGTCAGAACATATTATCCTTTATTATTGCTTGCCCAGATAAGCTGTGTATTCAAAGATACTGAATATATACTTAGACTGTGCTCCTCTATCACATGAAATATAAGTGAAAGACATGCATGTAGTTTTGTTTTTTCATGTGGTGTCTTTTTAATTACTAATAAAGTAGTGCTTATTTTTTCTAGATTTGAATTAACAAACACTTATATTCAGATTTCTGTATTTCACTGATATGCCACTAATATGCATAATGCATATACAGCATGAATTATATAATCTGTATTTGAGTGGGAGATGTTTTATGATATTAATCTACTTTCTTTGAGTACGAAGCCTTGCAATGTATACTGTGCATAATCAGGCAACTGTTTATCCTGCTGTGCACATCATCAGCAGTTTTAAAAGTTGCCAGTCAAGAGGGTTTTCATTTACCTCAAACGTTTCATCTGTCTATGTAGCCAGAAAACAAATGGAAAGGAATATTTAGAGAGTCTCCCTGTGTTTCCCTGTTCTTCTCACCCCACTTTTCAGCACACAGATGGAACGGAACTATTCTTTGCCCAGTTATTTTGTAGAAAAAGGCAGGACAGACTTGGGACTGGGTTGAGGGAGCTACGATCTTGCAAGCATTGGGCTTGTGAGTGGATCATGGTGGCAGGGAATAGGAAAATTCCCACCCTTCATGTTTTGCTGACAGATGGATGGTTCACAGCTCTCAAAACTGTTCACAACGTGCTGAGGCTTGCAGTTCCAGATTGAAAATACTAGGGTTTTTTTACACCTAGATGGTTCCATGAATCTTGATGGATTTCATTTCCATAAAAATTCTAAAGAACAATCTAAATGATTTCAAATATAAATTGTTTTCAAGCATATCCAGTCGCACTCTGCCAACCTGAATTTTGTGCGGTCACTCCAAGGTGAAGTCACCAGCCCCAGCACCCCTGCAGCCAAGCATCCTTGCAAAGATCACCAGCTACAGTTTTCTACCAGGAGGCCAAGAATGCACACGGACACAGCACACTACTGAGGGACTGACTCTGACAATAAATCTGTCAGTAAGTGTTACTTAGTCAGATAATGACAGAGTAGTTGTACCAGAAGACAATAGCAGTTTGTGTTGCAGAATTCAGAGGATCACCCCATGGCTGGACGACGTTTCTGTCCTGGATATCCAAATACTTATTTTGTAAGGAAGAATTTCAGTGTTTTTGTTTTGTTTCCACTTAGTGCATACTTATCATCATTAAAATTACTGTAAATAAGAGATTTTCCTTTAAATAGAAATTAATGTTGGAGTTGAGGCATTTAGGAGCTCTGCCAGGAGTGTAGCTGTGTGAAAAACACATTTCTAGCCTGTATACATTTGATAATTATGGTTATGCTCCTACAATCTTATATCATGTAATTCTCCATAGAAGGTTCTTGATGAAAATTCAGAACTGCGATATTGTCAGTTTAAATTTCATTCGTTTTTTAAAAAGAAAAAAATCTTCCCTATGAGAAAATTGTGAATTTCTGCAGATGTGAAATAAATCCCAAACTCTTTATAGGAGTAAGCCTTTATTTCATATTCCTCATGAGCACCAGCACTTTCTGTCACCTTTTAAAGTTAATGTTTAAAATAGTACTAAATGTTCTTTTCTTTAGATGTTTTTTTCAGCCTGGGTATAGATGAACAGCTTTTACAATATCTTCTTAATCAGTACTTACATATCCTGGTGGATTTGACCCTTCTGTCAAGTGTGCTCCCTGATGTAGAAAATTCTGTTTATTTGTACCATTATAACAGCCCAGAAATTAATGGAATTCAGATCTCCTATGTTCATCTGCTAAGCCTACAGTACTAACTGTACCATACTCATTAATAAAACAAAAAAGACAACCTATTTATCATCCTCTGAGATTTCTTTTTAGCAACCAAGTTCCTACATTGATAAATACAGCAAAATTCATTTCTTTCATGCCAGTGCTTCCATAACACAATTGCTTTTCTGAGCACAAAGTGCAGCTTGCACATTGACTGGGACTTAGGTTCATATTGCATTCCTTTTCTGTCTTCATTGTTATCCAATGCTGAGCTCTATAGACAAACACACTGTTTCCACCAAAGAAAAAGAGCTCTAAGGACTTTAATGGTAAGCCAAAGTCTGCTGTCAAATTATTTCTTCATACTCCATCTCTATTATAGATGTACATGGTGAAGATTCAGTTTTAGCTCTGATTTTCCCTGGAGTCCTAGTGGAGGTCCAAGTGCCTGTTCATGGAGCAGGTCACTCTGATCGGGTCACTTACAAGTGGAGCAAAGCATGCACAGATTTATCCTGGGGCACCTATCCTGTCCCAGGCTTTTCCTGAGCCAAATATACATCTTTTGAGCTGAAAATCAATTCCAGCAATCAGGAAGTAATAGAGATGGAAGATGACTAGGGGGTAGTGATACAGTCATGACTGTTTTTAATTTTGTGCAGACAAGGCCAACTTATGAGTGCAGTCAGTGTATGAATATAAAGGTCTTGATATTCAGCACTCCTCCCTCTGTTGAGACAAGGCCGAACAAGGGAATGTTGCACATCAAGTCCTTAGATTCAGAGAATGGCTTTCGTTCTTCGTAAAGAACTCCAGCTTTGAATCGTCTGCTTGGAAAGCTCTCATGAGATCTCATGAGAATTTTAGTGATTCTACTGAAGGTAAATAGTTCATGAGGACTGTTAAATTGACCTTTATTATTAAGAAGAGGTATGCTGAGGCGTCCCCACTGATTGCTGAGTAGTGCTATAGTGAGATTCTGTCTGAGAAAGTGGGTACATTTTGGACTGGCTGCAGTTTTTGGAAGGTTAGAATACCCAGCTTCAAATTCAGTAAACTTCAGTAACTCAGGTGTCTATCATAGTATGCCAGTTTGGGAAAAATTATGTCTGGTCCATTATGCAAACAAAACCAATTTTTTTGAAATGTGAAAAAACATTCATGATTAATACCCTACAAAATGAGCTGTTGAAAAGCTGTCATGACAAAAAAGCAGCCTGCCCTTTTTTACCAGCTACTCTAGCAAGGGGTAAAGGCTGTGTTTAATGATGTGGAAAGTAGTTCTTAGTACCTCAGCATCACTGCCTTTGCTGTCAAAATAACCATTCATTTCCGTGGCTTGAAATGGACTCTGTGCAGCTTTTTATGAAATGCTTTGAAAGCCAAGCATTGTTGCCTTGTGAGTTTATGGAATTCACATGGTAGCTTCAAAGAAGAATTATATGCATTTGAACTGCATGAAGCCCTAACTGGAATGAACATGATGATTCAGATAACTCCTGATGATGCTCTCCTATAGAAAATTGGACATTGCATACATTCTTGTACAACAAAACTACCCAGTTACTTCTATTCTTCGAGCATTAATCTGCAGCAGAGCAGTTTTTGCTTGAAGCACTGCTGTACTCTAGGGCTGACAATGTGGATGTGATTGCGATGTGCCGGTCTTTAAGGCTATAATTGTCATACGGTACTTTGTGCTCCTCTAGCAGGCCTCCATGATACTGGAAGTGAACAGAGACAATGGATATCCCATGGAAACTGAGCAACCCACCTATGTTATGCTGGATGCTGCTCCTACTGAATTCAGTGGCAGTGTTTTCAATTATATCAGTGTGAGTGGTATCGTGCCTGTCTGTGTGGGAATAGAAATGAGAGGCAAAGAAGAAAAGATCTGCATGAATCACATACAAATTAGTTTCTCAGTGTTTGATTTTAATAAAAGGTTGTTGGAAAAAGGGAAGAAAGGTAAGACTAGGAATGTAATTTTACTGCAGTTAAACTGTTCTCGTCAGTATAATTTCATCACATGAACTTCCTTTTGTCTTAAAACATTAACAATTGTCCTGCCTGAGGTCTGCCTTCCTCTCCCTCCAGAGCATCTGGCTCATCAGCTTCGGGACTGTGGCCTTTAGTGTCTGGCTTTGTGAAAAGCTACCTGCTGCTTCTATGTTTGTTATTGCTGCTGTGTGAGTTGGACCTGTGAAATCCTGGGAAATGCCATTGCCTCCACGTGTGGTCCTCATTACCAGAGATCTGCCGGGTCAGCCTTTCTTACATCCCTTTCTTCCCCGCTCTCTTCAAAATTTCCTGTCCTCAGATTCACAAATCCATGTACTCTCTCACACAGACAAGTATTGTATGTTTTCATATTTTGGTTCCTATTGTTTTACTGCAGTGATCTGCTGTCTGCTTTTGGCATCTGCCTTCCATCTGGGTGAACCACTATTTTTAATGAAGTACCTTTCAGGAATACAGAAGAGATTACGTGTAGGACAGGACCATTTCTAAACCTATAGTTTCCCATACTTATGATAAGCTGTGCTACATAATATGTGTCAAATTCTTATCTCATGCTAAATTAATGTTAAATGTAATTAAAAAGTGAAAATCAAGTCAGTGTTAGCATTCAAGCCACACTCACGTTTTTGCATCTTTACTTTCAGAATTCCTTAACAGCAAAATGTCATGAAGGGAAGTTCAATAATCAGAGATGGCAGAAGTACATGGATGCAGGAACTCAGAACAGATGAGATTTTAATGAAGAAAAAGTCATAATTCAAATGTGAATCTAATTCATCAAAATGGAAATTGCAACACAAAAAGAATAGGTCAAAAGATCAGAAATTCATGCATTTTGCTTTCTTACCTTCCTAGCTGTTAGGCGTAGTATTTAGAAAGTTCTAGAGCTTTTGGATATGAACTATTATTAAAGTACAAATCAAGAATTTAATTTTAACTTTGAAGTGTTGATAAGGTACTGTAGACTCAAGAACATACTGAATATGAAGTACAGGCTAGTATTTTTAAAAGACAATGTAATAGTAGGTGTAATTATTTTCTTTTATTTCATAATAGATTCCTAAATTATATTATAAATTTTATATATTCTACTCAGTAATTCAAATATTTGACTATCAAACTGAAAAAAGGAAGAAAAAAGAAAAGGAGAAATAGAAATTTTATCTGAACTGTGTGAAACTTCCATTTTAAAATAATAATTATAATAAAAATGTGGCTTTAGAAAATTTTTGTACTTATTAAAAAATACACATCAAAGCAACTTCAGTAAACTCATTATGTTTAACATTATTTATGCAACACTTTGTTATATTAAAACCACTTATGTTTCTTTATGAAATTAAAGTAAAAGAAACATTCATCAAAACCATGAAGGCCGATGTTGTTTAAACCAAAGTCATGCACAGACAAAGGATTTTCCTGCATACTTGTTTGTGGAGGGTTTTGGCTTATTTTAGGAGCAAGTGTCTGTGATTGCAGTTACAAAATTTAACTCTAGGATTACATTATTTCTCAAGTTTTTTCTGATTTCCCTGTGATAGCCTTTTCTGCTGAAGACAAGTAGAAATGCCAACAAAGGCGTGTTTGCAGTAGCAGAAGTAAATGGGAGTTTGGAGCAGGGTGAGCAGTAGTAGACAGAGAGCTGTGTAAGTCCTGTAGGTGATTCTGTGAGGGAGAGAGCAATGAAAAGTGAAACACAAGAAGAGCAGACAGTTGGTAATAGGGACAATGAATGAAAAAACCAGGAGCGTGAGGGTCGGGGCCTCAGACATGGGTGTCAGAGGAGCTGGTGAGTGATACTCAGCAAAACACATCTGAGAGCACCCACTCGTCCTGGGAGGCACCCATGGAGCTGGGGACATAGTACTGCTTGGAGGCATGACTAGCAAGGGAGAAGAATTTTTTTAGAAAAGCCCCTTACCCATTGTTTTTCCTCCTCCGCGTGGCAGGAATGGACAGCATAGACAGAGCCAGGATGAGAAGATGGATTGAGTTGCTTGGGCCTCTGACACAGGAAGAAAGACATGACAAGACGTGCAGCCAAAGCCTCAGTAAGAGGATCTGGAGCAGTTGGAAGAGTGACAGTGACCTGAAGCACTTGGAGTACAAGTCTGTCACAATGCACCTTTTGCCACAGAAGGCTCATGAGTCCACAGAGAGGAGGATGTACCCATGGCCACCCACCTGGGAAGAAAATTTCTGTATGTGCCGCCCATGGCCTGAGGTGCAAGTGGAGGATGGCTCTGAGGGGTTCATTACACACACCCCACAACTCTCCTGTCCTCCCCGGATGAGAAGACATCCCATCTCTTGGTGACCGGCAAAATGTACAGGTGAGAAAATGGAGGGGCTGGAGGACAGACATGAACAGATGACTGTGGATCCCAGTTCGGGGATGGTTGGGCTCTAAGTGAGACTGACAACTTGAGGGATATGCAGGGAGAGTGGACTGAGGAGAAGGTCTGGAGAACAGGGGCTGAATGGGCAGGGGCTGCCCTATGGCAGGGCACCCAGGACAGGGGGGAGCACAGGAGGCCCCTACAGCAGGAAACAAGGTGGGTGGGCTACCCTGTGCACCAGCAGGAGAGCGAGAAAGCAAATGCACTCTTTACCGAGATGAAAGAAGACACGAGGTCATTAGGAAGACAAGGGTGTCAAAGCTATCAAAAATGTAGGACAGAGAGAAACTGAAATTCAGAACAGGTCTAGTGGGGATCTTTCAAGATTTACAGCTTTCATTCTGACCAAGGGCTGTGACTGAGCAGGACTTGGCTGGTTTTTCTTGTGGGGGAAAACTAAGTGAGCTCAGTGGTGCAACCTGAGACCAAAACAGTCGGATAAGCCTTCAGCTCTTTCAGATGGCTTGCCTTTGTTCCAATGTTTTGCCTGAACATGAAACACAATCAAAATTCAAATTTAGCAGAGTCCCACAAGCTTGCAAGGCTAATCCCATGCTTTGAAAATGTCCAGAGCAAATTCCCCCCCAGACAGCTCACATGTCACCTCTCTGATTTAGTGACAAGACATGTTCAGCAGGATCCCCTCTGCTCCAAAATTAAACCCAAACAGTGCAAAGATAATTCTTCCATCCCCTGCAAGGATCAGAGAACTGGCTAATGGCAAAATCCCTTTGAAGCAGGAGTTGGATGCATTTATGCTGTGGACAGAGGAAGGGAAATTGTAGTGATACAGCAGCTTCATTAACTTGTGAAAGAAAATGTAGGCCATGTTCTGAAACACTGTGGTAAAGTCCAAGCATTCTCCATATTGGGGTTTCAAATTTTCAGACCTCCTCGTGATTCACTGATGTAGCACTGCCAAATAGATGACTTCTAGAAAGAGGCTGCATCTGCATCTTTTCTGTCTACCATGAATACATCTAGCTGCCACCACATGCTTCCTGCCTTGACTTTCCCTATTTCTTTATTATACTGAGAACACAAAATAATACAGCGCATACTCTGTCACCGACAAGTGCTTTTCAGCCTTCAATTGGCAAAACCTGACATTTATTTCCCATAAAAACCACTCTTGCATAACAGCAAGCGGACTTGGAAACCGTGACATGCTTTCCATCATTAGCTATTTTTCTTTCAAAGTGCCCAAAATTTGTTGTGCTTATTGGTGGAACTGCAGTATTTTGGAAAGACAGACCCTGTAATATGATGTGCCTGGCACTTATTCTTGTGCACTGAACTGGACCTTTCATGGGAATCAGGTTTAGGTGACATGTAAAACTGGATAGAAACTGGGTGCCTCATTTGCTTGGTGGGAACCTCAAAATGCTCAGGGAGCTCTGGGTGCAAGGAGAGGTTCCCAGTGCCTTTAGGTAGGATGCTGAGGACTATTATTTTCAATCTAGTATCTGAGATAGGATTGCAATTTTGTAGTAGATATCCAAGTTGTGATAAACTCTACCTTAACTTTAGCCATCTAAAAGTTAAGAGTCTAGTCTAATGTTTCTTAAGACTCACTTTTACCAGGCCCAGTTCTTCAGGCATGGCACACACTGTGTAATGCAGTTTAACTGCTTGGCTACAGCTCTGCTACTTCTAGATCTAAATTACTCTATGTTCCTCTGGCTGCTATTTCTCTGTGGTCAGATCCTGCACAATCTGGAATAAAAATGCTCTGCAGAGAAGGATCGAGCTAACATCAAAAAATATCCTGAAAAGTCTCACATACAAACTAGATATGAGTCTTGCAATGCTTTGTAAAGAATATACTGACAGCCATTCTTAGGCCCCTGATTTTATCTGTGTGACAGCTCAAGGAATCTAGAAACCTCACTTCGGGCTCCAGAAGATAAAAGATGTTATATTTCTGTTCATGTGGATTCATTTCCTTGATTTACAGCATTATCTTTTTATCTCAAAGATAAAGTTGAAACAATTCTTCCTGCTCCCTTAGTATCTAGAGTCTGAGAACTGCAATAATGAAAGTTTGATAGGGTCTTAATGAACTAAATTGGCCAAGGTTGCTTCTTGATGAGACAGCTCTGTGACCCATTTTATCTTCAGTTTTCAGAAGCTTGTGAAACTAACTTGAAACCAGAGAAGACAGCTCCAAAATGCAAAGACAGACATGATGGTTCCCAGAGGAGAAGAGAGAAAATTCGCAATATCCTCAGCCAAAATTTGGTGATATTCAGAGTTAGGCTTCGATTCAGACCCACCTAGTTATTCCCAGAAAGTCTCTGGTGGAATACTGATGAAGGTATCCCTTTGTAAAAAGCACAGTATTTTTCATTTAATTCCTTAGCAATTGATTAGCATTGTAGAAACTGTATACATAGTAACAATGGCTTCACAGAAGGGTAATTTCTTTTATTGTGTATTACTTCCTTGAATCAAATGTTCCAGTTGTGTGGGCCTTGTCAGGCTAACAATACCTCCATTTTCTGAATTCAGTATTTTTTTATTTACCATAATTGCCTTACAAGTAATTGATTTCTGTCACGAACAGACGTCAGCTTCAGAAATCCTCCAGTTGTCATTGGTAGCCATTTCCCCAAAGTAGTCATTAGCTTAGCAATAATGATGCTTAGCTCTTGGAAGAAAATGGAAATCTTTCTCTGCATGTCAGTAAACTCATCAGACCCCTTTGTGAGTGATGAATAATGTGGCTATTAAATCAACATTTTTGCATAATATTGAAGCTTTCACATGTCAACATAACAATTAACACCTCCTCCTAAAAATTACTTTTGAGGAAATTACCTCAGCACATTCAGTTACATAAAAAGAAAAGAACATTTTGATGACTCCAGAGTGTTTCTGTTTGGCACATACATGACACCACATGCAAAGACAGTGATGGATTCCTTTGCTTTCTGTCTGTTAGAGATCCCAGAGTCATTAAAATGCTAACTTAATACCTGTTTATTTTGTACTCCTATTCACAGCACACAGTAAACTTAAATGGTGAGTAGGTGGGAAGGTGTTATTTTGGATCCATCCCAAGCAGTCTTCCATGGCTGACACAAAGTGCTGTGACTAGCCTGAATAAGAAAATTCACTAGCACTTTTGTCCTTATGAAACAAGCAGCCACTGCTTTCTGCAGTGAGAAAATGCATTCTGAATTTATGCATGTCTTGCTTGCAGAGTCTTTGTACACAGCTCTTTAGCTGGCTCTTTCAGGATCCTTTGAGCCTGATCAAGCTACCCAAGAGAGGGTTGCAGAGGTGCAAAGTGAAACCTTGAGCTAAGTCCATCAAATCTATCTCGTCACTTGAAAAGATGTATAGAAAGAGGAGACAAACATTTTTGGGAGAATAGGTTGTTTCAGGTTCCTGCCATTACTCCTTGCAGCTTCTATATTACAACTGACTGCTCCTCAAAAATGTTTGGTTCAAACCTTTTTCTCCCCCCAGATGTGCATAAGGAGGAGTTAAGCTTTGAGAGCTGGTAATGGCGTAATTTAGGCTGGAGAACTAGAAACTCTTGTGAATGTAGTTCAGGTGTAAAAATGCCGCAGGACAAAATGACAAGTCAGAGTTTGCTACCGTTCTGACTGGGTCTTGGGTACTTCAGTCTCCCTCTGATCATCCATCTAGTTCTTACACAGGAGAAACATGTGAGTATGAGCTTTATGGAGCACAAAAATCCTTATATACAAAGAGGTGACAAAACGGATTTCAGAAACACAGAGGCAGTAAAGCAGCAGTCCTCCCCTCTCTTTCTCTTCAGGAGTACTCCCAGGTATTTCCACAGCATCAGCACAGAAGACAAGGCAAAATCTGCAAGCAAAGACATGCTGTTTTCCAATTATTGAAAATATTAATGGCTTTTAATTACATTTTTTTAGTACCATTAAGAACATGACAGCCACATCCATTAAGTCTCTTGATAATTATTCATGTTTCTTTTCTGTTCCAGTTACATAAATTAAATGCATGACATGACAAAGTCATATACTTGGAAGGTCTTTCAAACTAAGTATTGTTAGAAATGGGAGGTTATTGATTATATTCCCACAGCTCAGCTAGGTCTAACTAGAGGTTTTTTTCTGTTGTGGGTATTGAGTCATATGTCATTTGGTGAACCTCTGCTATGTCTTGAACATTTCGCAACTTCCCCTAGCTGAAGAGCTGATTTTTCGCTTATTATTTATAAATTTCTATAAGATTGCAAATGACATTCAGTGGCAATTAGAAGAAATCCATGGATCAAAAATGATGACTAATGGAGACAAATTAGACATTGCATAGAGCTTTAAAAATAAAACCCACCAATATTAGTCTAGTCAATACTGTTTATAGAGAAATTACTTGCCTACTACAAAAATCCCAACTTACAATAAGAGATGTCTTCCGGGGGCAGATGTGTTCTATATCAATAGACAAAATAATTGCATATAAAATATGCCACCAAACAGCATTTTCAACACGTGAGAATAATTCAAGAGCAAACAATTCCCACAAAACTGTAACAGCAGTGGTTCATTGTAATGAGCAAGCCAATCACTCAATTAGCATCACTGATACTGACAATTAGTCTTTTGTCTTTTTTGCATCTGGTGCTTTTAGCAAGATTAATTTAATCAAGAAGTTTATCTAGATATTAATTTATTTACCCTCTTGCTCTATATTGCAATTTGCATTCGTGGTCAAAAGATCCTAATTCTTTCATTTTCAAGGAACTCTAAATAAGTCTGTATGATTTAAATAAGTACATGGATATACTATAAATATGCATAAATAAAAATTATATGTTTCTTTACACTTACTTTAAAGTAGGTGATATTAGGAATATATCTCAGAATGTGATCTTTAATTATTTTTGCCACAGATCTGAGTAAAATTCAATGCAGTTTTGCATGAACAAAACAAGGTAGGTCGTGATTAATGACCAGGTGTTGCTCTCCTTCATTACCCTGGGAAATAGCATGACTGTGGGTGAGAGACTTAGGCTCATTATCAGTCCCAGTATTGTAAAATTTTATTTTCTTTTTAATCAATGGTGAAACAGAAGAAAGAACAATCCTTTAACTGTGAGAAGTTTCTTCTTTTTTGCTTATAAATTATCTTTTCTCCCTGCTCCGTGAAAAATAATTATCCGTTTGAAAATGAGTTGTCCAGTGTAGAGCAATCAAAATATCTTTTGAATTTTTCATAGTTGTATCTAATTATATTTAATTAAACATGTTTTTTAAGTGCAGAATCAAAAATATTGAATAAAATGTTTTGACTCTAGTTTTTTTTCCTATAGATTAAGATAACTCAAATTTTGATGTTGATTGTATTGTGCCAAGCAAAAAGTTTGTCCAGTGCACTTTGTCATTTCATAATCTGCAACATTCTTCAAAATAGCTAATTCTCACACCTGTTATTCTTCTAGCAGTGCCATATGGCATCACCTCTTCAGTGAGGCTGTAGAAACATTTTCTGCACTTAGCCAAATTGCTTACAGCAGATGCCCAACAATGGACATCTCAACCTGGACATCGCAAAATGTAACTTCCGAGTTTATATTGATCTTCATACAAATAACTACCTTTCATGATCAAAAGTGTTGTGGTTTCCTTTGTAAGAAAGCAATTTATGCAATTCAAGGAGCTCAAGTAAAAATAAGCTTCTTTTAAAAGAAACATTGTTTTTAGGCCACAAAAGAAATAGAAATTGAAAGTCAGTCTTCTTTTTTTGGTGAAATACACTTGATGCCACTTTTGCTGGCTACAGGAATTGTGGACTGAGATAGAAAATACAAAAGTGGAAAGAAATGGTTTCTGAATAAGTCATCTCTCTACAAATCCTACTGTTTCTGTGGTAGAATTAACTTTTCCAGACACACCCCATCCTTCTTCTGTCGTGTGATTTTTATGCATATTGGGCTGGATAGGTGATATTCTGTCAAGAGACTAGATTAATTTGCAAAAGAAATTTGAATAGGAAACAAAGAGGCCTGACAACAACTCTTCTTACTTGACATTTTTTCCACCCTATTGCCTAGTAGAATTCCCAGTAAGATGCTATGCTGGTTTCAGGCAGTAGGGTTTTCACTAACATGGGAAGAGCTTAGGGCCAGTATGTAGCTTGGGTCTGTAGGGCTACATCTATAAGTCTGCTTTAGTGAAATACCAGCAAGGAGGAAGTGCTGTTAGACAGTGCTCCTGGCATGGTTTTGGTGTAGACATGGTGACTTATATTGTCCCAGCACAGCATCAAATGGAGCTGGCTATGGCAGCCTGCCTGTAGCCAGGCTTCTGGGGAGGAAGCCAATTTTGCTGTCGCATTCTGGTATCATCTGGCTGCATAGCAAACAACAGTCTCCAGACTGTACTGTAGCAACATAACCATAACTTCCACCCCTTTTATGTGCCTGGTGTTTTAAACTGATTGGCTCTGCCCAGCTCCCATTCAAGCTTCTGAATCCTAATCAACATAAAAGATCGTTTCTTATCCTTCACCATCACTCAAGCACAACAAAGTGAATTTTGTTCTATTTTTACCTGAAAAGGTATACAGTTCTCAAAGGACAGAACAAAACCCAAAAAGGGGAAAAAAAAAACCAAAAACAAAAACCAAAAACACCGACCAGAAAACCAACACACTTTGGAAATGCTGTACTTGATTACACACCCTGGCCATGCAGAAAGGTAGATGGAAAGTACATTTCTTTCCCTTTCATTACTAGAAGTCCCTATTGGGAGTTCTAACACCCAAAGTATTATTGTGAAACCAGCTCATATAACAGCTGCTATTTTTAAGGGTCCAGAAGATAGAGCCTTGTCTCTTTTCTTAAAAAGATTAAAAAAAGGGAAAATAATATTAATTTTGTACTGACTAGCAGCTGTCAGCTCAAGGGTAACTTCTCATTACCAGCTAATGTAACTTACTCTTTAGAAAAGATAATGTTGTCAGCTAATTTTTGGGTCTGTAAAGTTTACATTTGGTATTTCGTGGTATTTTTTTCTCAGGCATGTTTTTTATGTCAAAGAGGAAATACCTTATGTATTTGTGGCTTTGGAAATGTGTGCTATTTCTTAGTCATGTTTAGACTACATACATATCCCACATAAAAAATTTAATTCCCCCAACATTGGCATTAACAAATGTGGGAAATGTATTCTGGGTGATATAAGGAGATAGTCTTCTCAGGATTATTCCCTTAACAAGCTAATATGTGTCACATAAGACAGAGTGTCACATTTTCAGAGATTGAATGTTTAAAAATAAAATTACCTGGGTATCCACAGGCTTCAGGAATAAAGACAAATAACTTGTAAAGTAGCAAAGTTTCAGAAGAGCAACTCCATTAATTAAAAGATTTCAGTGAAGTGCAATGAACTGACTTCACAATAAATAGAATTTGTAAATTGTAACCTGACAAATCCACTTATAGAAGCTAGAGGAAGATTTAAATATCACCTAATGAAATAATGTCTATATTGCAGTATCTCATATTGTATGAAAGCAATAGCCCAACAATTACAGTTTTTCGGGTAATGACAGCTTATTAGGGAAAAACTGGCATTCTCTTTATCATATCTTCACTTGCTCCAACAGTGTTAAACAAGGAGCTTGTTTAATACTGACACAAAGCAGCTAAAATAAATCACAGGAGATGAGCATGTCTTTGGCTAGAGAGGACTGGGATTTTGAATGAACATATCTTGCATAGCTGATACACATGTGGGAGTACAAGAATTAATAACCACAATTTTAGACAAAGACTCTTCCATTAGATCAATCCCTCTGTTACGTAATGGCTCTCAATTGCTTTTTTCAGTAGTTTATGTCATGATATACCAGAATGAATGCAGTCCAACCTGCATGCTGATTTAACTCACTGTAAGAGCAAACAGCAAGTTGCATGGGAGTGATGGAGAGTGATGGAGGGTTTCCTCCTCGGCTGCCATCAGGTCTTCCACGGTGCTAGGCATTTCCTACCAGATGGGAAATAACTAAGGATCTCACACTAAAAGTGCTATTTTTCTTCTTTTTCCCTTCACTCTGTGAGTGTGGGTGGTGATTTGCACATACTCAAGCAGGTTAAAATGAGATGGCTGCGTACTGTTTACTCACCAGCCCCTCTCGTGGTCATGCCACCTCTATGGCAACAAGCGAACCATGTGTGTAGCTCCTGACTGTCAGCCCACACAGCCAAAGCAAAGCTTCTTATGGGCTGTGTGAACATGCCATTCTGTGGGCTGAAGAGGTTCAGGAGCTGCTCTGCGCATGATGAGATGCTTCTACTGAAAGATAACTTAGTCTAATAGCTCCTGGAGAGCTTGAAGCCTCCCAGCATTACCCAAAGCCCTTTAGAAAGAAGTTCTCCATCCTATTGATACTCACAGGGGTATCATGCATGTTGGCAACATGTGCAACATGGCAAACAGAGTGTTTAACACTTTGACAGGTCTGGTGATCTGACTGGAAGAAGTTTGGTAGCACATATAAGTTTTCTAGCTTCATTTCTCACATTTTACAAGACTGACATCCAAATATATTTTGTGTTGGCACAGCAATACATTACTTGAGAGCAAACCTGCTCCCACTGAGACCATTAAAAATTCTGAGTTGTGGGGAATAACTCAGGAATGACATTTACTCCCTCAGTAGTATGCTAAAGAAATTGCAATATGAGGGTTGAAAATTACTTTCAAAAAGTCAAAGGAATGGCTATGGAATTGCTTGGGTGTTTTTGGCCAGTGTTGTAGATTCTCTATCTAGAAAAAATACTTTTTTTTTTTTTTTTCAATCTTGCAGATAGTTTAAGGAAATAAGGCTTGAGTTTTAACAGCATAATATTTCAGAATAATTTCTGTAAGGCTCCCTTCACAATTTATTTTTGCAAGAATTAATTTTGGCATGAAAATAATATACAGAGAAGGTGTCTGATATGTTTTGGGAGCTATTTATTATACTTTGTAATGTGAAAATTGCTCATGAAGTGATCTGATAGCATCACATATAACGGCAATGCAAAACCACTTCAAATGGATAAACTGTGTTGGTGAAGGATAAGAGGTAAAAATCAGATCTGATGACAAATATGAGCCCACTCTCTTGTTTTGTGGTCTGGTTTATTTTTATACCATTTGATCTATGTCTGCTCTTTCAAATTATGTTATTTTAATCAAGCAGAACTGTTCTGTCTGAAAGCAGAGGGTCCTTAGTCTGTCTCACAATCCTCAGACCTAAAATAAGTGAGGATAGCATGAGAACAGCAGGATGCTCTTCTAAAAATACCCTCATGAATGACTTTCAGTAAGATTTTTCAATAATTACTATATTACAGCACTAAGCCTATGGAGATGTCTTAGTGAGAAATTTGCTCTTGTAAAGAAGACTTGAACAAATATATTCAGTTTCAGGTCTGATCTGGGTGTAATGAATCATCTGACTGGAGAAAAGCTCTAGCCAGGATGGGTTAGAATGCAAAGATGACCTTATCTTTTTTCTTTTTTTTTTTTT
>VWZW01004023.1:279236-317072 GCA_013397115.1 Edolisoma coerulescens
TTTTTTTTTTATTCAATTGTTCTGAAGCGAGAGGAGTCACACAGCACATGAAATCTCTAGACTACTCCCTGTTTCCTTTGCGGAAATTCAGTTTCCATATCTCATCTTATCACTGAACTACGAGCCACCCTGACAAACAGGGCAGAGAAAGAGGTTCCTCACCTTTTTTGTTAATTGCATCCCATTTCAGACAGAGTAATTGAAGCTTTATTAAATGAAAGGAGGAAAGAACATTTAGACAACAACTAGGACATTGACCTGGAAACTATGAGAAATTATTTCCCTCCCAGGCCAGAGGACAGATTTTAACTTCTTCTCTACACTCTCTCTACTTCTCTACACTCTAGTCATAGAAGATTGTGTGTTTGCCTTTGGCGTGCCTTGTGGGAAAACTGCTATAGGCATCCAAGTCTGAAAGACGCCCACGGTGATGAAACCAAACCTTCAAATGGAGGAGAAGGGGTGAGAAGGGAAAGGTTTTCTTGGTCTTTTCTGTGGCTCCCGAGGCTCTCTACCAACCCTGTGCAAGGCACAGAACAACAAACCCTGATTATAAAAAGACTGTAGTTTTTTCTGATGCTAGCAGAGAACCCCAGTAAAGTACTGTCTTTTTCTGGGTTGGTTCATGGCATCCACCTGTTGTTTAATTGAAACAGAATGTGCCTTTCCAGTACTATTTTCAAAAAGAGAGACTGAAGACAAAACTTCCATTTGTTATAAGGCTTGTTTTATGGACAGGCAGAGTTAGGGTTACCAGACCTGTGCCTGCAGTGTGCTATTTTTGAGCCACACTCAGTTTCCGAAAGGTTAAGGAGACTGCCAAGGAGGAACAGAGCTATGTAAACACGGCTTTGGCTTTTGCAGTGCCCCCAGGGGAGATACAGAGAGGAGCCAAACAAGTCAAGGGTGATAATGGATTGCTTGTAACAACTTACACTTCCACTTGTCAGGAGCACTCCAAACTGAGCTCTCGACTGAGCATAGCTGCTCCTTCTTGGACCATCTCCTGAATCCAGGAGCACTTACTCAGAAACACCCCAGCCAGCCCCAGCCCAGCTGAACACATCCACATCCACATCCACATCCACACCCACACCCACATCCATGTGGCACTCTGCAGTCAGATAGATTTCAGTCAGAAGACTGTGTCCATGCCAGCTGGCTGTTCTTGCCAGTGAAGATGATGGTCTGGGATGCAGAGCCAGCACTACACCATCGTGGTGTTTGCCTGATCTCTGCTAACACATGGTCTGCTGTCCTGCCCTGCAGCTGGGTGTGGGCGCCTGCCAGAGGTGATGCTGGGAGCTAACCCCACCTGAAGAAACACTCTCTTAGTGTGGGAGACAAGCTCAACACGCAGCTTAGATTAAAAGCACACTGTCCCACGATATATGTCAGCCCAAGCATTATGCTGCTGTTCGTGGTGTGAACTAAGAGAGGTATTTAAAAGATAGGCTTCACACTAGTCCTGAGGCTTCTAAGACTGAATGCAATCAAATATGCTTTAAACTTTATACCTCACTTGATTTCTCACCTTATAGTCTCATACAAGAAACTCAATTATCTCAATGGTCTTTTTCAACCTAAATGAGTCGGTGATTCTATGCTCCTTGACAAGTAAATCTATGTGTTAAATATCAAAATGTTGTGGTGAAAAAGATGTTGTATGGAAACACTATAGGAGGCTGTCAAGCTCACCAAACTTGCCAAGACAGTTTAAAAATCATCGATGAGCACTTTGGGGAGACAAAAATCAGAGGTACCTAAGAGCTCATTAACCTACCCTGATAAAAATGAATATCTGGAAGTTAAGCTGTACTCCAGCTAGAGCTTAAGTACTACTAGAACTTAGGAAGTCATTTCAGTGATGAACTGGAATTTAGAAACCACAACAAAAGAGCAGGCAGTTCTGCCTCTCCTGCCATCTCCGGACCACATCCAGATGCTGTCATCTGCTCTGTCTGAATATAATTATTGGTCTCGATACAGACACAGGAAAGATAAATCAAGTTTGTTGTACATGGGATGTCTCATGGGGTGATAGGAAAAACAAGAGCAGTCCTGATCCACGCAGCTGCAGCCTCAGTGGCTGAGATTTACTGGAATGAGGTGCAACTGTGGGAGGAAACTGTGAGAACTAGCTCCAGCCAGGTGTGATGATGGGCATGGCTATGTAATGGTGCACAACACAGAGATAAGACACTCAAGCCTATAGTCAGCCTTGCTGAGAGAAATTTGGCAGCTGCCTCTGGCTGCCTGGGTCAGACTGCTGTACTTACACTACTTCAGGGGTCAATGTAGCACTTTTGGAAAGTACTCATGTGCCTGGTGACTGGCTTCTTTAAAAAGGCCTTCAAATCCCCCCTATACGACAAAAAAATGGGTAAAAATAGTCTTAAATTTACATTGTTTATCATGTGTAAATAGAGACAGGAACACCAATTTAAGTAGCAAAAAGTGAGAGTCTGATTATTTTCATGTTCAGTTGTAGACTAAATTTCACCCATAATCCCATATGCATTTTTAGAGGTATGACAAGTAATGGTGGGCAAGGGGAGAAAGAGGCTGAATGTTTTTGTAACAGTGCAGTTTAGAACCATTCTCCTCTCTTTGCAATGGGTTACAACCCATGGCTGCACAGAGAGCAGAGCATACATTTGAACTAGGAGGGATGTATTCCTGCCTCAGTACATTTGTATGTGATTTTTTTTTTCAATGCAAACTGTAGTGTATGCCTAAGAGATTAATCAAAAAGACAAAGTAATTTTAGTATCCATTCAGGAAATGCAACATTAATCACATATTTTTATGTACATTACAAAAAGAAATTATCTGAGAGCTGACTTCAGGCATTCAGTCAGAATTTCATATATTTGTTGCCAACAGTCTAATAAAAAGATCGAAATTGGTTCTTTTGTTTAGCCGCTGTCCCACACCAGTCTATTTCTTCAGGGCAGTACCTGGTTGATATACTTAATACTTTGTATTTAAATCAATATTTTTGTTCCACTTACATTGAAATCAAATATTCAGACACTTGACCTATTCTTCTGGGCAAGATGACTGCTTCAGATGCCTCTACTAAAATATTAATGAAAATATAACATTTTCCTATAACTATGACTTTTGTCTGCACTTTTGGTTTTAATTAAAAACAGTAAATCTGTCAGAAAAATCTTATTGTATAACTCCAGAATTATCATAAAATGGAAACATTTCATACCTCAATATTGTTTTCCAGAAACTCAGCTTTAAAATAGGAAATAAAATTGTTTTAAATTACATCATCGTGAAGAATTCATGTTAGTCCTGTTCTTAAGGGTTCATTAACAGTAGCTTTGTATACTAAATCACCCATGGGTTTAATTTGAAACTTTTTCCATTAAGTTTGTCCATCCAAGAGTCCAATGAATTGAGGCAAAGTGGAAAAAGCCCAATGTGTCCACAGTAGCCATCCTCAGTGAGGTTTTAGATAATATTTTCAACAGAACTTGAAGTAAACCACTCATTTTAAACAACTTCTCCTACAATGTCTGAGAGGAAGGGTGCTAGGAGGGATTAAACATTATAGCTGCTTCTCCTGCTACCTTGTTTTGTGTTCGTGTTAATTGTTGCTGCTATGTATTTATCATCTGTGACTCTGGAGAGCTTTTTCAAAGCCAGAGGGGTAGATGTGGAGCGATACTTTCCAGAAACTTGACACAGAATCATAGAATCATGGAATTCTTAAGGTTGGAAAAGAACTCCAAGATGATCAAGTCCGGCCTTTGACAGAGCACCACCATGTCAACTAAACCATAGCACTAAGTGCCACATCCAATCATTTCTTGAATACCTCCAGGGATGGTCACTTCACCACTTCCATGGGCAGCCTTTTCCAATGGTTAATCACCCTTTCAGTGAAAAACTCCTGATGAGTTCAAGTGACTTATATCTACTTTTGAGGTACATCCCCTTATTGCAGCCTTACCATCCAGACTACAGCTCCTGAGTTTGGCTGCAAGGAATTTTGGAGACATAAGGAAGTCTCGCTTCAAGACGAAAAATGGAAATTGCATCTTCCCTCCATTAATTTCTCCTGTTTCTTTTTGTCTTTAGTGCAGATCTCTTACTGTAGGTGAGTGCTGTAGCTTCCTGGTCTTATATAAAAGGTGACTGGCAAAATAGATTTTTGCTATAATTTTTGAATGAAAGAGACTGTAATTCTGTGCTGTCGCTGTAAATCCAGGGAGGTCTAAGTACACTAACGGTAGTAAAGACATCTGCTCACTGTGCTATATTTGGGCTATACTGAGCCTCTCCCACGCACTGAACATGGCTTTGATGCTGAGGTATTTTCTCTCTCTGTTAATTTATGTCTGTGCATGGATTCCTATTGTGCCTACAACACATTGGACAACCCATACTCTGTGTCTCCAGCATGCTTCAGTTTTTCATCAGCCCTCTTCCTTCACTTTTTTTGGAGATAGATGGGGGAATCTACCCTGGGAATGTGGACTTTGTGCTACAGTGCATGGGGAGACCTCAGTGATTTCAAAAGAAAATTATTTAACAGGTTTTCCAGCAGAGGACAACCACACCTAGTAGTCTGGGATTTGACCATCCAGATTGGAGGCCTGTAAGTTACTGCATGCTCCTCTCCCCCTGAATCTGGGTTTTATTTCCACAGGAGGAAGAAGAAGTGAGATGAGAGGGAAAGATTGTGATACGCACCCAAGTAGAAAAGCCAGTGTGCACACCAAGATTGACTTCTACAAGTACAACTAATATTAAGGCAAGGGAATGTTCAGACAATACGGTGTTCTGTTTTCCTCAGATTTAGTACGGGACTTTACAGAAGTCATGTGGCCCACCTGCTGGAGATTGCTCCTGTAGCAATCAATCCAGCATTTATGCAGTTATAAACTAGTTGTGAAACTTGTTCCCAGCAGCTGAAGAGAGATCAAGTTTTGTATCTTTGTATTCTACCATATTCTTCCACACTTTTTTCAAAGCAGACAATAGTCCAACGATCTAATCAGGTCATTCAAAGTTGAATTTTCAGAGGCATTTAGGACCCACTTCCCAGGATGTTCTAGGGCACCGGCTTGTGCTGTAAGGATGAGAAAGGTGATTGAAACAGGATTTTTCCTTCTGATGCTCATCCACTGTGACCTTAGGGAGTGTGTAGGGGCACCAAGTTTTCTCTTGAGGTATGGTTAAACTAAAGGATTAAGTCCAGCTGGCAGGGGAGATGTACCCCAAACTGGTTTCAGCATCAGCTAAGGGTTGTGCAACTCTATCCTTCCCAGGTTTTGGTGGTCTGCATGTACCCAATGTGAGGAACTTAAGCTGAGTGTGAAAATTCAGTAGTGAAATTGATGTGCCGGAGATATTTTACCTCATAGGGTAGAAGAGAAGAAGATCTGCTAGAGTGATTTGGGTCCCAAATCCTCTTGTACTGTTGAACCTCCAAAAAACCTCTCTTCCTCTTATTTTATGTGGAGAAGCCAAGACTGAAGACTGTTTATATTTCTTCTACTGCTGAGAATATACATATATCATACCCTTCAAATCCCCAACATGCTGCTGGACTTGCTGAATGTAAATTGCAATCATTTCAATAATTAAACCACAGAATTATTGATCAACTTGAGAGACTCCAGCAGGAATATTGTAATTTTAGTGCCTTAGGATAAAAAGCCCTCTTAAATAACAATGAGAAATAGCAAGAGTTATGCTCACGAGTGCAAGTTGTACAAGTCAAGAGTGTAGAACAGTTTGAAAATGGAAAAGCCAGACTTTATTTTTACCTTAATTTGCATTCAAAGTCTGAGCTTTTCGGCACACTGCACTGTGCTCAGCCTGTTTTATTGGTTTTATTGCTGTTCATTATGTCAGTTTTTCTGCTGGTGCTTTTTTCCTTTCTTTTTTTTTTCTTTTTTTTGGTCAAGACTAGTTCCTATTTGAAATTTTTATTTATTTATTCTATTTATTTTTTTATATATTTCTTGAGGAAATTTAGGAAAAAAGTTACAGGCTACGAATATAATTATGAGGCCAGCAGTCAGGTCATTCTAAATGGACATTCCTCTCTGTGCGTTTATTTTCTACACCAGGTCTAATGTTGGCTTTTCCAGCACAGCGTACCAATCAAATAGAAAGCCACAGTGTACTTCTTGTTGCGACCACACATGCCTAATCTCATCTTCCTCTTTTAATTTCCTTTTGGTGTAAGTTTTCCTATAAAGCTATTCATTGCTTTGCTTTTCTTCCACTAATGTTCACACATAAAAGAGCATTATGAGAAAAAATCAGTGTTGCTCTAACCTTGTTTTTCTTTGTGTCATGAACAAGACTGCAGTGTGAAGTCCAAAGAAGCACCAAAGAATCATGAAAGATTCATATTTGTCGTGTTTTCACATGGTGTCTTTAACTGAGGAAAAGTGATGCTAAAGCCAGAAGGAAAATATGTGTGTTGCATATGCTATTGGATACTCTCAGCTGGTGAGGGGAATGGGTGACACAGCTCTATGCCTGAAAGCAGGGTTTTCATTCATTCTGTGTTTAGCAAACTCGCCCTTTCACAGAAAGAATTGCTATGATTTCAACAAGTAGCGAGGTGTGGAAAAGGTCAGACATTGGTCTGACAGCCAAAGAGAGGGTCTTGATCCTTTTTTATCCCTCACCATCCCTTGCCTTCTGTTCTCGCTGCTGCATGGCACAAGTGATGCCCTCCATACCGAAGAGTAAGCACAGCCTGAGAGATGCTGCTTATGGCTTTCTTCCAGGCTCTGTTCTGTGGACAATGTGCAAGAAGTGCAGAAATTTAGGAAAGGCATTTTTCAGCCCCATGCAGCTTCTTTCTTGCAGCTTTCCATCAACCTATGCCTATTTTACATAACATTTATTCCTGTGGCATGTCTGGTCTAAAGGAAGTGCATAATAGCTCAAGCCAGCTGAAGAAAACTCCTTCATGCAATAGAGCTGCATTTGCTTCATTTGCCTTGCATGAAAAGCAGGGACTTCTGCAAATCAAACATCCATTGTTTTTGTCTCTGCTACACAATGACTCACAACAACAATTTCATTTGGTATTATATTAAAATATTTTAATTTCTCCAAATGGAGGTCCATTTTTATTCTTTCTTTCCCATCACTTTTATGTTAACACTGTAAAGAGAGTCTTTCACTGAAAATGCATAAAAAATAAGGAAATAGTATGAAGTAGATTATTTCTTCACAGTGCTCTTTTTGCCTGTTATGTTGCAGAACATAAAAGCTCTGAAGAGCTATTTTGTTTTTGTATCTGCCTGGAAAAGAAGGGATGGAGTTACAGAGTCATCTCATTTTCTGTTATTGTGGAGAGTGAATCAACCCGTTTCTCCCATTTTGCCTTTCCCAGAAAGGACTAATCTTCTCTCTCCATTTATGGTGCCTTTCCTGCAAACCTGAATGCACCTCCCATGCACCTCCAACCACAGTAGCTCCACATCTTCCTGCTGAGCTGGCTCTTCCCTGAAACATTTTCCCTTTACTCTGTCCTCAGACGTTTTTCTTTTTTCTTAAATGTGGTGAATTTTTAGGACAGTTGGAGGGCCATGTCACAAGTGAGAGCAGGCACAGCTTCAGGAGGCCCCCAGGAAGCCACTCTCCTCCTGGCACAGCCTCCCCTGCGTTTCTCATAGCAAGGTTCTCACCCTCCCGTGGCTGCCGTGTCTGAGCACCGCTGCTCTTGCTGCTTCCAGGCTTGATTTTAATTGCACAGCTCCGGCAGCTCTCCAAGGGGCTACTAAAGGGAGCTGCTCTCAACCTGACTGACATGAGGAGATGTGCTGTGTTTGGCTCAGCTGGAAGTATTTTTTTCCATGTTTTTTAAGGTACTTTCACAAAGCTCATGGCTTGTTCATTAGGAAAGCGTTATGGCTCATAGGCACAGTTAATTAGTACTTATGAATAAAAGAAAAGTAGGAAGGATAATTAGAGGAATAAGAACAACAAAAATGAAATGAAAGAGAAACAATGAAGGTCTATTGGAGCAAGGCACTCAAAAATTAATAAAAAATATATTGATGTTGTAGATTTTACAATGATTTTTCATTCCCAGTCTGTTTTACATAAAGCAAATACACATGTGGCATGTGATCCAGCTGAACCAGCACACAGGCATAAGCGGGTGCATGTCTGTCTGTCAAACAAGTGTCCTCCTGGTGCCAAACAGCCAGGAAACAGACAAGTACTTCAATAAGGAGAACAGGGCAACTGTGCATGGCTGTCACCAATGCTAACATGAAACTTTTAAAACCCAGCTAAGGAAGGACCACTAGTTTCATTTTACTTTGCTCCCTGTGGCTGCAGCTCAGCTAGATGTTTTTGAACAACTGTATTATGAAAAGCTTAAAAGCATGAACCATGCTGCAGAGAGGCTGCCCTCTTTATGGCTAAATACAGGCACCAAAAATCTTCTGGGAAAAAAGCTAAAGCCTTTCAAACAAACCATCAATGTTTGGAAGATAAATACATTCCAAGTGTGGCTGCTAGAAGGTAAGAAATTTAGTGTAGTGCATAACTAATTATACCATCATATGAAAAATACACAAATGGTCTGAATAAAGCTAAGAATCACTTTGGGCATTATTGGCAATTTGAGCCTTTTAAGTGCTTGACTTTGCCATTCTACTTCTGTTCTTTTAAGAAGAAGCTTTGTTTCCATGACTGTGTTCAAACATGTTCAGTAGGCTCAGCACAGCCAATGCATCCTATTTATCCATAAATCAACACACTTTACATTGAGAGAATGAATCAGTGATCAGAAGAAATCTGCATCACCTAGTGTGGCATCTTGAGGATTCAGGGATAAATCAGGACAGAAAGAACAAGGAGCTGTGGCGAACTTCGCTCTTTCTGTCAGAGCAGAAAGCCGTGTCTCTGTCAGAGCAGAAAGCTGTGGCTCTCTACTGACTCTTTTATTGCCTTTGAATAGCGCCAGTGAGTCATTTCAGGGAAGAAAATCTTCCCTTGAGCCAACAGTGGGCCACTCCTGTCTTTTTCTATCTGTTTATGCTGGCATTCACACTCCCCTACACACCTAACCCTCTTGTGCTCTTTAACAGCAACAGCCATATCCCAAGACGTGTTACCCTGGAAGACCAATTTCCAGTTTGTGCCCTAGCTGTCTGGTATCAGTTTCCCCCAATACTGGATTTTAGGCAGTTCTGTGAAGTTTCAAAATTTCCTGTCATAATATGTCTTGTTGGTAGGCTGTTGAGTAAGGAGGGCAATCAAGATTTTCATTTTTAGCATTAGATAGAAGAGGAAGAAGCAACCATGATCCTATATGACAAGTCAGATGATCCAGGACTGGGTGATAGGAAACAAAGCCCGGGGTGCAACTGAAGTAATTGAAGAGCCAAAGGTTTTCTTTGCTGGCAGAAATAATTCAGTGAAGATAAAGGCCTTGTGCTCTCTTTCCCTCACAGCATTTCCTTTCTCCCAAGCCGCACCAGATTCAGATCTTGTGAAATAAATTAAACAAATCAAATATAGTTCATAGGTTTCCCTTCACAAAATTCACTTCATAAATAGTCCACGGATTTTCTTGAATCATTATGCCAGCTGCATAATTAGGAATGAAAAAGGGGATTTCATGCAAATTTCACCAAATACAATCTTCAATTAGTAGCACTCTCAGCTGTAACATGAGCCCAAAAGTTGCTCTGAGGTTTTTCCTTCTAATTCTCAGTTTCCATCTGGCTCCTGCCAGAACCCTCCTCTACTGAGAGGTTCAGTGCACCTCCCTCTGCCCCAGCTCTCCTGCAGACCCAGAGCTGCCTTCCCCACTCGAAGAAAATATTTTTACCTTCTCCTGCCAGTGAGGAAAGTCTCATTTCTACACTTGGGCAACAGCCTCCCAATTATCTCTGAAAGCCTCAGATGTTCCACCTGAGCTGGTCAGAGCATGGTGCTCATAAGACCAGGATCTAGAGCTCAATCCCCATATTGACCACTTGCTTAAGAGCTGGACATCATGATCCTTCTGGGTCCCTTCCAACTCAGACTATTCCATGATTATATGATAAATTTCACATGCGACAATCTGCTTCTAGTGCAGCAGTGATAGCACACAAGTACAGGGATGTCGACAAAAAAATTCAAATCTTCAACTTGTAGGACAACTAATTTCTAGGTAGGAACTTGCCTGAGGCACGAGGCTATGCACAAAAGTGGGACAATCCTCAGCATGAGGTAATTCCCTAAAATCATGGAATATAATGACGGAGGGTTTGGTCTCATCACTCACTTCATTGCCTGGTTTCCCTTCTTTTCCCAAGCACTGATTAGTCCAAGTGTGCCTGTGGCCTGTAATAAAACTGTAAAACTGGACGTAGCACTGCTCCCGTAGGCTCCATATTGCAGCTGCTTTTTTCTGCGATTTAGAGGCACATGGACATTTAATTGTCACATGTCTTTGGCAATGTCCCAACAGATGCTCATCCATTTGGAAATACCTGTCTTGTTAAGTTTTGAAATTTGTCGGTGTGCATTACTGTACATGGGGGAATCTTGTACGCAGGGATATCGAATACATTGAGATGCCTGAAAATACTCTTTGGTCTATTATTCTGATTTAATTCCACTCATTCAAAATCCTCCTTGCTCTGACAAACACATAGGCTGTATTCAGTCAGGAAGTGGCAATGACAGGGAGCACAGGCAGGCCGTAGGATGGCAAATTATCAGCACAGGGAATTAGCAGGAGAAAGTAATGAAGATTAGAGAAAACGTTTTATGCATTAGGCAACTGGGAATGATAAACAAAGTTCCTTTATCAAACTCTTTAAGCCTGAGATCTTAAGAGGAGGAGCCCTATATTGTAACCCCAGGTAGCTGAACAGAAGCAAGCAAGCCCTCTCATCAGCCTCAGAGCACAGCAGCTGATCCCTGTGATATTTTGCATTGGCATTACTGCAGCTGGAGGAAGATGCCTTATGAAAGGAGTTGAGACTGGAGCTCTGGCTGTGTGGTACTGTGGCTTCCCATCTCTACCAGCACAAACCAGGTAAGAATACAGTCAAAGCCTGGGTGTTTTAAATGCAGCACGTGGGCATTCTTGTTGAGCCAAATTTCTTTGTGTCTGAAGTAGCAGATCTGTCCTGATAAAGTCCAGTAACGGGAGCATTGACTGCAGAAATCTGTTCTCAGTACAGCTGGCTTCACATAAACCCAGTATGTGACAGGCAAAAGCGTGAGAGGACAAAGACAAGGACAAAATGTAATTCTGAGAGGAAAGCTAGTGGAAGTTACTAAAAAAGGGTTAGTGGAATTTGTTCTCCTGTTCATAGCTTCTGCAAATCCCACATTAAAAACATTCGTCAATTTTTAGATTTTACTGAAGTAGAGAGAAATGTTGAGACTGAAATTCTGAAAGCTTGGAAAAATATGATGATTTTGAGTCTTGTGAAAGGGAAATTCACCTCACCTTCAGCTGCCAGTCACTGAGTTCTTGGATTACATGGGGCACTCTACATCTGCATCCCAGATGATGCGATGTGTCAGATGATGGACCTGCCTCCATGTGAACTCAGAGAGATGTCCATCATCTTGTCCCTCTCAGCTCAGGAGGTGTCCTGTAAAATGTTTTTACTCATCTTGAAAAAAACACACACACTTTCACTTAAATACTACACTTAATAACAGGTAACCCAGTAATAGCCTGGCTATTTTTCACAACCACCAGAATCCAACCACAAAAAGCAAAGAAATCCGAACACTAAGGACAGAATTGGACTCCTCAAGGCTCGTGTGCTACATGGCGTTACACACAGGCTCTGGTGTACAGCAGTAGCTCATTACTTTTTATTTAAAACATCTGAACTTCAGGCTATTTTAGAAAGAGTTGGCAGCTTTTTCACTTTCCAGTGCAGGCTCTGGAGTACGTTTTTCTCAAGTCAGCAAGGTGATTTTTTTTGATTTTTCCAAAAGTGATAGCAATTCATTATGAACCACTCTCTGTTTCAACACTGTAGATCCTCTAGTGGAAGGCCCCAGAAATAGGCCGGGGGCACTTCAAGGGTCTTTGATAGTTTATGACACCTTCTAAGACATGACAGCTGCCTCTCACATCACTGTACTTGAGCCAGGTATGCCCTGTCAGAAGGGATGAATGCCTTCAGGGAAGTTTTACAGGAGAGGCCGTTGTGTAAAAGACATTGGCATGATAAAAAGCACCGCTCCACTTTCACAGGATCTGTTTCTCATCAGTCTTTTCCCTTATCTGGCTCCAAGTCCAGCCTGTTGCTAAACAAAGGTTGGTTTGCCCTGGTCATTCTCTGGAGCTGGACAGCACCCTCTGTCTGTTGAAGGTCAGAGGTTTCCCCACCACTCACACAAACCTCTCCTCCTCCTCTTCGGTTGGGGGATGCAAACCTGGCCTCAGCAAAGCACCCTTGCAAATGGCCAATTGTTTGAGCCATTAACCAGTAACATTTCAGTCTCTCACAGGGTTTTCTGTGGATCTCCTCACTTAGACTGATCTGATGCTCAGCTCATTGTGGAAGACCTGTCTAAACAAGGGGCCACAAAACAGGACTTTAATAGTTTATACAAAGCATTAATCTATCTTATCAGGCATCAGGACAAGGAAGACTTGTGTATATTCAATTGCTGGTTAATGTAACACTATTTATGCTTAATGGTACCTTTCTTGCTTTAAAAACCAGGTAGACTCACTTGGGAAAAGGAATCAAGTATATCTTTTATGTTGCCATCCTAAACTTCATTAATGAAACAACTGCCAGAAGAGAGATTGGAAGGTCTGAAGTTTGAAGAAAACACTACTTTCCGCTACTATTAAGAAAGCAAAAGACTTTGAAGTATTCAACCACAACTGAACTCAGCAATCACTTGAATAGAAAGCAAAAGAATAAAGAAAAAAGGAATTCGTTTGGGTTTTATGCTGTATTTGCTTCAGTTTATAAAGTCAGACTTTAGAGGGGAATATTTCTACAAAATGGAGCCTGAAGAAACAAGGTTATTAGAAGGAGCTTTCAGAAAAAAAGAGCTTTGAGCAAAAATATTTAAAAACTAGAAGAGGCCTTCAAATGCCACTTTCAGAGGCTGAGTTGCTGGCAACTAATGACAGGAGAGGGAAGGCAGTGGAGAATACAATGTTTTGCACAGAAAGGGCACAGTGAAAATGAAGACGAATTCAGAGAATCAGCACATAGTGACAGATGTAACAAGAAAGATATAATACAAATGGTTTATGTGAAATAGTACAAAGAAAAAGTGACAGATGCAAAAAACCCATACAACTTTACTGTTGCAATCAGCCTGAACTGCATGCTTAAGAAAAGAGACAACAATGAAAAATACACTTCCACCTTTTATCCCAAAAGCTGTACCTTCCCTAAGCCTAACCAGCAAAGAAAATAAGGTCAGACCATTATCTAATGGAATTCCAGGTCAGGTGGCAGACTTGCATGAAGACTAGATTCCAGCTTAGAACGTGTTCCTTAGAGGTCAGGCTAGTTCCCTGCTCTCTCAAGGATAATCACTAACAAAGGATTTTGCAGGGCAATGTTGTCCTCTGAATAACACAACCCTTAGAAATAAACCTTAAGGAAGTTAAAAAAGCATCATGCAAAAGCAGCAAGGATAGAACACAGTTCAAAACACTAATTGCTCTCTAAGACATGAGAAAGAAAAAGAGTGGCTTGACAGCTGCTACAGAAGAAAAGCTACAGGGTGAATCTTACCTGGGGAGAAGAATCAATAAATGTGCAGTCCTATGCTTTCATTAAGGTCCTTCTTGCTATTCCTAGAAAAGCACCGATTTACTGAAAACAAACACCTAGTGGCAGAAGAGACTGGCAGAGACTCCTTGCCTCACAGTTGTCCCTACATGGGACACAGGTGAAGGAGAGAAAAGAGGATATATATTAAATGCTCCACACTGTTGGATTCTAATACTGACAGCAGAGCAACCCCAAGCTGCCTAGACATCACAGCACCCAAACACAACTTTAAAAGCTTCATTTCCTTCATCTTCTCTCTACTTCCTCTGTTTTAACACTGCTCATCAATGTTTCATGGGAGGAAAACATAAGGGCTGAAAAGGGTACACCAGAGTTACCAAATAATATCAAGATAACAAGCTCAAATTATGGCAATAGAAAGAAAGAAGTGTGAAAAGGGACCAACCGGAACAACAAAGAGCTCTTCAGTGATCTCAAAAGAAAAAAGCACGGAAGTAATGGAAATGAGGACAGATTGTTCAGTAATTATTAGGTAGCAGTAACAAGAAAACACAGAACCAAGGGACAAAAACAAAATCAGCAGTAGTTGACAGGAGTAAGAGGAGACTGCACTGCAAGTGCACCAACATTAAAACAAAAAAAAAAACCCTGAACAATGGAAGCGTTAGTCATGCAAGATGGAAGAAAACAACTGACAGCTGATGACACTGGTAATGAACTGTTCAGTATCTGTTTCCATTTCAGTATTCCCTAGTGATGGCACCTACAAGTAACTGTTTTCACATCACTGACAAAGAAAGATCTCCGCCTAGTAAAAGAGAAGAATGAGCTAGAACCTAAGTTTCCTGAAACTGATGTTCACAGGCTCTCTGGACCCCAAAGACTTATACTCTAAATATTAAAAACTGGTATGTTAACCTTATACTAATATTAAAGTTATTAAAATTATATATAAATTTATATAAATAAAATTATTTTAAAAGTAGCTTCAGAAGCAACAGTAGTTGATATGACAACTGGCAAGCTGAAATGTCTATTTTTAAACAAAACAACAAGGAAGAAGAGAAGCAGCAAGAACTTCTTGACTAGTGTCATAACCCTTAATTTTCAATCCTAAAAAATCTTGGAAAAAGTACTCAAGCTATATTAATTTATGCTTTCCACAGCAACTGACATAAGTATTGCCAAGTACAAGTCATGTTAAAACGTTCTGACAGTATAATGAAAAAGCAGTAAATCAAGTGTCTTTATCTTGATGTGTGACTGTCACCGGACATCCTTATAAGCAAAACACAGCTCAGATTAAACAATTACTTTATGAATGCAGAGCTACGCAGAGGTACTGGAAAGTAGAAAAAAAAAATAAAGTCACAGTCTACAGTCAAAGGGGAAAGCTGTAAGGATGTTCTGCAGAAGTAAGTCCTAGGATAAGTTCCCTCAATATTCTAACCACCTGGGTTATGGAAACAATAGACAATATGGAGTTTGAGTGTCTCAAAGATCTACCAGAGGACAATATGCAAACTTAAAAAATTACCTTGATGAATTAAAAGTTATCTGAAAAACATAATTTAATACTGATAAGTAAAAGAATAATTCAAAACTCAAGTCTGAATCCATCACTGTAGCAAACGTCATCTCAGATTTTTGAGACCTTGAATGCTGTAACATAGCAAAGGGCTATGAAGTATTCCACAGTTTAATTGCTTCACACTTTATATTACTTATGTAACTTCCCCCCTCTCCAGCACGATAGGGTTAAAACCACTGTAGAGTGTGTTGGATTAAAAAAAAAAAAAGAAAAAAATCCTCTTCTCTCCCCAGAAAGGATTTTTTACTTGCTTCACATCTATGAATCTTCTCCATGTTTTATTCAACTCTTCAGTTCAGAAATTTGGAAGTCTTTAACAATTTAGAAAGAAAAAACACTGCCATCTCCTGGAGCAGGTGAAGCTGGCAGTTCTCTGAATACCTGCATTCTGCTCTCCTTCTTGCATTGTTTTCTATGCACTGAGAAGTAACTTCAGTAACTCCAGATCTTATATTTAAGAATAAAAGCAAAAGTCTACAGTAGCCTATCATCCGCAAGATAAATCTTGGTGGCTGAAGTTCAGTAGCAACATAAAATCAGGTCTACTCATCCACCTCACCAAATTCTACAAGCTCGAAAAACTTCATCAGCCCTCCTCCACTTGCACAAATCCTGAACTGAAATCTCTGTAAAAGTAGCAGTGTGGACAAAACCCAACGATGACAGCTTATTTTCATTAAGAGCACAGCACAGCTGTGCAGAGTTGTAGTTTACTCTTGGCCTACAGTTTCAAATCTTTCTGCCATCATCTTGCTTTTCCTTTTGAAGGTCCCTAATCCAATCACCTGTTTTCATACAACAGCTTTCAAAAACCAGCTTTTGACAATGTACCACATGGTTTATTAGTNTAAAAAAAAAAAAAAAACCATGAACAATGGAAGCGTTAGTCATGCAAGATGGAAGAAAACAACTGACAGCTGATGACACTGGTAATGAACTGTTCAGTATCTGTTTCCATTTCAGTATTCCCTAGTGATGGCACCTACAAGTAACTGTTTTCACATCACTGACAAAGAAAGATCTCCGCCTAGTAAAAGAGAAGAATGAGCTAGAACCTAAGTTTCCTGAAACTGATGTTCACAGGCTCTCTGGACCCCAAAGACTTATACTCTAAATATTAAAAACTGGTATGTTAACCTTATACTAATATTAAAGTTATTAAAATTATATATAAATTTATATAAATAAAATTATTTTAAAAGTAGCTTCAGAAGCAACAGTAGTTGATATGACAACTGGCAAGCTGAAATGTCTATTTTTAAACAAAACAACAAGGAAGAAGAGAAGCAGCAAGAACTTCTTGACTAGTGTCATAACCCTTAATTTTCAATCCTAAAAAATCTTGGAAAAAGTACTCAAGCTATATTAATTTATGCTTTCCACAGCAACTGACATAAGTATTGCCAAGTACAAGTCATGTTAAAACTTTCTGACAGTATAATGAAAAAGCAGTAAATCAAGTGTCTTTATCTTGATGTGTGACTGTCACCGGACATCCTTATAAGCAAAACACAGCTCAGATTAAACAATTACTTTATGAATGCAGAGCTACGCAGAGGTACTGGAAAGTAGAAAAAAAAAATAAAGTCACAGTCTACAGTCAAAGGGGAAAGCTGTAAGGATGTTCTGCAGAAGTAAGTCCTAGGATAAGTTCCCTCAATATTCTAACCACCTGGGTTATGGAAACAATAGACAATATGGAGTTTGAGTGTCTCAAAGATCTACCAGAGGACAATATGCAAACTTAAAAAATTACCTTGATGAATTAAAAGTTATCTGAAAAACATAATTTAATACTGATAAGTAAAAGAATAATTCAAAACTCAAGTCTGAATCCATCACTGTAGCAAACGTCATCTCAGATTTTTGAGACCTTGAATGCTGTAACATAGCAAAGGGCTATGAAGTATTCCACAGTTTAATTGCTTCACACTTTATATTACTTATGTAACTTCCCCCCTCTCCAGCACGATAGGGTTAAAACCACTGTAGAGTGTGTTGGATTAAAAAAAAAAAAGAAAAAAATCCTCTTCTCTCCCCAGAAAGGATTTTTTACTTGCTTCACATCTATGAATCTTCTCCATGTTTTATTCAACTCTTCAGTTCAGAAATTTGGAAGTCTTTAACAATTTAGAAAGAAAAAACACTGCCATCTCCTGGAGCAGGTGAAGCTGGCAGTTCTCTGAATACCTGCATTCTGCTCTCCTTCTTGCATTGTTTTCTATGCACTGAGAAGTAACTTCAGTAACTCCAGATCTTATATTTAAGAATAAAAGCAAAAGTCTACAGTAGCCTATCATCCGCAAGATAAATCTTGGTGGCTGAAGTTCAGTAGCAACATAAAATCAGGTCTACTCATCCACCTCACCAAATTCTACAAGCTCGAAAAACTTCATCAGCCCTCCTCCACTTGCACAAATCCTGAACTGAAATCTCTGTAAAAGTAGCAGTGTGGACAAAACCCAACGATGACAGCTTATTTTCATTAAGAGCACAGCACAGCTGTGCAGAGTTGTAGTTTACTCTTGGCCTACAGTTTCAAATCTTTCTGCCATCATCTTGCTTTTCCTTTTGAAGGTCCCTAATCCAATCACCTGTTTTCTTACAACAGCTTTCAAAAACCAGCTTTTGACAATGTACCACATGGTTTATTAGTATAACCTAGTTAAAAAAACACCTCTGCTGTACACTGAACTACTTGTAACAGTCCATAGGAAGGTACACTGTATCTACAAAATCTGTACCTATAAAATTACTCAGGTAACTACTCTATCCCCCACCATCTATTAGTTACAGCAGTATCTCCAGTACCTTATCTGAAGTGCTTTACAATAAGGGAAATAGCCCATTATCAGTAACTTGGGACACACCTAGTAATAACAATTCTTACTGCAAGTAGCCTGCAAGCAGTCTTATATAAAGGCTCTTCCGTGACTCCAGTTGCACCGTCTGCTCTGGTGCTCAGTTCCAGGGCTAATTGGAAGCTACCTTAGGGATCCTGTGCTAACGTCATTTCCGTCAATTGCCACCAAGCCAGAGGATGTAGCTCAGTTATGTTTTTTTTTTTTTTTAACTGGATTATATCTAAACTAGGACATAACATAGCTGCAAATGTCTTAAAATTAATTTTCTAATACTGACTACATAGAAGACATTTACACCTTTTCCTACTAATACACGTTGGGAGTTTGAAGTCTTTTTGAATGCTATAGCTGTTAAATCACTCCTCTGAAAAACAGCACAACTACCAAACCAAAACATTCAGAGAAGCATGAGGACATCACAAGGGCTGAATCAGGATGAAAGCAAACTGGCAGGATATTAGCATCTGCAGGATGTTCCAGCCAGCAGTTAAGCTTAGAGATACAGGCAAATTTTTAGACACCACCACTTGGATACTACAGCTAAATTTTAGAGTATACTTCACAAGTGCTGTTATTTCCTCCTGGTCATGTGAACAGTACACGTAATTTATGACGCCTAATGATCGCTCTTATCTGAGAATTTCAGTTAATGTCATGCTTTTGCCTTCTACTGTTGAGGTATTTTGCTTAGCCTCCTGAGTCGTCTTAAGGGGTTTACCTGGTCAGGAGCAACTGACCCACGAGCTTAAGTTTCACCACATTATTTTAAAAGTACTCTTGAAAGAAGACAGAAAGTGTTTTTCTTTTAACTTTTAGTTTAATTCTACAGTATTTGTCTTCCTTCTATTCTGCAATTACAGTTGAGGTTCACAGGAAAAGGTTCAGAGGTTCTCAGCTACCAATATCTAAAAGTGGAGTTTTAGCATATTCAAGTAAAAATTCTGGAATTTTCTTGCCATTATACCTCAGGTTCACTTTGCACAGCACAAGTTCTGACGTGATGGATCTTTACAGAAGAGTGATTTAGGCACCTTAATAAAAAAATTCCTTAAAAATATAGTATCTTCAACATTCAGTTTATTTTCTAAAATAAAAACCCCATGCATAATTCTAATATACAGCATTTGATTCTTACCAAAGACATGTTTACAAATATTTTTTTCCTTTTAATAAAGATCTCTATCTACAGTCCAAATCCTGAATGCCAATCTGCCCCACTGTTTTTCAGGCAAACAGACTCCACAGAAGAAAATGTAGATCCATATTTTTTCAGGTACTGGAAAACAAGTGTATTGCAGACCTAAATAATGATCTCTTCAGGCACTTGCCATTTGGCTAACCCAAGTTTAAGAGTTTCATTATTTACAAAAAGCAACAAAATTCCAGTCTCTATAGATTTCTTAGCTGATTTCCACATGAAAAAAAGTGCAAATCCAGACATTTACGTCAGCCATCTTGCTAAGAGAAAATGCCGTATTTCTTCTTCAATTCTTCAACAGAAGCATCTTTTAATCCCACGTGGTTCACATGATTGAATAATACCTGTGTAACTGAAACAGAAAATCCCAACATGAACTGTTATTTTTGTGATTCACTCTCTTAAGGTAAATTAGTCCAATTCTTTCCTTGGTGAGAGTAAGGGATGTATGGATTATATAGCTGAAATTCGAACACATTTTTAGAACTACTGGGAGGATGAACAAAAGTAGCAAAGCAAAACTCTCACTTTGTTTCAATGCCCAGGAGCTGCCTAACAACACTTCCTTAAACAAGTGTATAACCCAGGCCACAGACAGCTTTTAGTTTGTTTACTATCTTGACACTATGCCACTACATGCAGAAGACAAAAGCTGATGGCAGATAAAGCTTCCATCAGGTAAAGGCGTGAATGCCACTTGTAAGAGGCACTGCACTTCAGTAAGTCATTTTCTTTTAAGGAGATTCGCATTTCAAAAATTTTTAAGTATAATGGATATTAGTGAAACTCAGCTGTAGACAGTAAATTTAAATTTACATGGTCCCAGAGAAATGTTTTGCTTGTGTCTCATTATTACATTAGTCTGTCTGCTGTGCTAAGTAAAGAAAAAGTTTGAGACAAAACCCACTTTTATAAACCATGAATTCAAGCCAATGTCAATGCAAACTGCAAACTAATATGAGTGATGCCGCCAGAACAGAACAGACAACCAGGCTGAGTGCTTTAGAGATGTCTGCATTCTTTTGCCAACAGAAAAGTCAGGATTCGTCAAGAAATAGTTGTAAATTGTGGAAACTGTATAATCCGGATACCTTGGATCTCAGATGTATGATTTCATACAACTTCATAAATTTTTAACATTACCAGCTACAAACTGACATGCTGGCAAAGCTTATTTTATCAGAATAAAATGCAGTGGTAATTCTGATTAAAATAAGACAATTTAGCTGTAGTTTTCTAGTCTAAACAATAAATAAGGAATCAAAGGATTACGAAAAATTACATGACATTCATATTAACTTCTAAAACAATAAAATGCTAGACAACTAAAGTGATTATTACATGGAATAAACAAGAATAGCACTGAGTTTTACATATTTTTTGCTAGACTCTACAGTATCACAAAGTAAGTTTACAAAGACACTACCAAATTACTTACTTTTTTTTTCTGAATCTGACATAAACATTACTGCCATATCAAATCTTTTTAATTCAGAGAGCCTCTGGAGGATTTCAAAGATGAGCGATGGCTCCTCTTTCCTGAAGAAGATTATAACAAAATATAAAAATAACTACTGTTGATTAGAAAGATTCAGTAGCTGCAAGCAATATTAAAGAATTCAGGAACAAGAAATTAAAGGACCAACAGAATTTCCTTCTCTTTCATATTCCTTGTCTTTCTTGTTCTTTTGTCCATTCACAAAGCAAAAAGTCAATACCCAGAAACCTTTATGTAGGTATTATTGCTCTACTGAGAAAGAGTGAAGAAATACAAAAACCTAGACCGATGCAAACTGACTGCTGGTCATGTACAGAATACCTACTACATGATTTAATGCTTACCCCTGGCCACTACATCACCATTTTTATATGTGTCAGGTAGTGTGAAAGGAAGCAGCACCTGTGGCCATAGGAAGCTCATCAAAAACCTGAGCCAATTACAGCTGCCTTAATTTTCATCCATACAGAAAATTCCTAGATTGTGTTCATTTTACATTTTTCTGGTCAACAGTAAACAGGCACTGCCTTTCTTACAAATACTAACCAATAATATTTTTCTTTCATAACTTCACATTTCTTTTGGAGGGAGACAGGACTTTTTACCTTACAGTAAACAATTTCAACTTCCTAGCCTTTTTATGCTGTATCACCAAATGCAGGACTGTATCTCTAAGACAGCATTTTTCACCCATATGATGGATATTTTACTTTTTAAGGAAACCAATGGAAAGGCTAACATTGATTAATGCTTGCTCTTCTCCATAAAACAACACTGAAAAACATCGAGTGTGTGCTTCTCAGACAGTGTAATTCAGAAAAGCAGTACAATGTCTCTGACAAACAAAATGAACTTTAGGACTCAAATGGCAGCATGGACAGAAATTTCAAAAATAATTTGCCAGGTCCTGTCTTATCAGAACCTCAGTCTCCAAAACACATTTGCCGCAGGCCACTGTAAAATGCTAGCAGATAACTAAGTCTGAATGCATCACAATAAGCATGGCATAAAACCAAAACTCTCCAAATTTCTCAGCTTTAGAAAGCTAAAATAGAGGACAATGTGCAATTTCATGCGTTCACAGAATATACACATAGTAATATGAACAAAAGTTATTTCATACAGTCTAATGCTAGTTTCTGATGCTCTTTAGCAGAGTACAGTTCAACAACACTCAGAAAAAGTATTTTTTCACTTCTTTTCTACCTGATTTTTCAAGATGAGTTTCACTTCTTAAGGAACTATTGAGTAATTCCAATGATTTCACTATGCTCATGTAATGTTGTGTGCTGAAAACAATTTTGTATGCCTGAGGTTGGGACTAGAGAGAACATTAGGAAAACCCCAAACACATAACAAAATACCAACCCCTCCCCCACACCAAAAGAACCCCAGACATTTCAGAACAGCAATAAACAAGCAACGTAAAACAAAGGAAGACTTAAACTTACTCAATGTAGAAGTCATGTAAAATTTTCAGGATCTGGTTAAACAAATCTGGATCTAAGGATTTCTGAAACAGCTTTGCATAAAGCGAGGGCTCTATTTGCTGTGGAAAAATTAAAAAGGTTTTTTTTAGACAAAAAAATACAATTGAGTCATGAAAATTACATATGCATTTTTAGAATGTCATGGACAATACTGAAGTGCATGAAAGTAAAAAAACCAAATCACACTATTTGACATTAAACAAAACAATTTTTGCTTGTTTGTTTGGGGCTTTTTGGTGATGGCAATTTCTAACTTCTCTTCAAAGAATTCTAAGTGATTTTTTTTTCAAAATATATGTAAGCAAAACCACACATTAAGTAGATTGATGTGTTTCAAGCATTTGCTTGGTTTAAAAATGTCGCTATGTCTAATTACCTCAGAAGCACTCATTTGAAAAATTAGAATTTATTAGAGTTACTAATGTATTTAAGTCTTTAAAGAACAAGGGCCTGTATTTGAAAAAAAAATGCAGAGACTGTACTTAAAGCAAGTAAAAAGGCACAAAAGAAACACACAAATGAGCATCAGACTACTTAGTGTTATGTGAAGACAATTTAAAAAAGGGACTATTGTACACTCAGGACACTCTAAACACAGCTATGCCTTCCACGTAAGTGTACTGTTTCTTCAACTGATGTTGAAGAAACTGCCCAAATACTGTTGATATACTTTGTTTCATACCTTCAGGTACAAGTACATGTTTTCTGGGCAGTCTTTCAACTTCCTGAAGTCAGATTCAAGCTGGAAAGAATTTGCAGGAATGGGAGGAACTGGAGAAGCAGACATAAATGACATTCTGATTTCTTTTTCTCTCTGCTTGCTTGCAGGAAAAGAAGGATGCAATGTTGATGAAATTCCTTTCACATTTACAGGCAGCCTGCAAAGGTATTTTGAAACACATAATCAAACTTTTTAAGGAAGTCCTGTCGTGAGACCTAATTGGAGACCTTTCTATTCATTAAAAGCTAAAATACTGAATTTTTTTTTAAATAATGGGTTTTAGTTTAAGCAGATATTTTAAAATCCCTTAAATTATAAAAGCTTTATATTTGATCCACCTTTTCTAAAAAATCACATCTGGAAACTTAAATTTACTTAGCCTCTCTCTACTTTGTTTCTGGAAATAACTGCATTTTATAGTAGGTTTCTCCCACATATAACTGGGAAAAAAAATCACATTTTCTGCAATTTCATAATGCAAAACAATAAACAATGCCAAATGGATAAACTAGTTTCAACACTGATAGCAGTAGATCTATTTTTTGTCCCATAATTTGTCATTTAAGTCCACTTATTTTCTAGAAATTAGGAAATGGCTAAGAACATACCTTTTTCTTCAACACTTCACAGTAAATCCATCTAACTGAGCAAGAAAAGGTGGGTGGGGCCAGTGTTTTTCATAGGAATTCTTTGATCAAGATTCCTTAAAAAGTATTTACTATTAACAGAACGAGGCAGTGTCGAAGCAGCAGACAACAAGCAGAGTTCTAACACTGAGTAAGGATAAAGCTTCTGTACTTCAGCCTAGTTTCAGCAGGATAGACTCGAGTTTGCCTAACTAACACAGTGTGACTTAGGAACCAAGCACATCTGAAGCTACCACCTGCCTCAGCAAAGCAAAGGGTGGTGACACTCATCTGCTCCTCTTCTCTCACACAACTGGGGTACAAAGAATGCTTGAACTCTGTTCAAAATTTATTCTAAAACACTACAAATGAAAGTCACAGCCAGGGAAGATGGAGTGCCCAAGCAAGAAAGAGTACAGCACACGGGAAAATGAATTTCTTTACATTTGCAATGCAAGACTGAGTTTTCCATCTGAAACCAAATAGATCATATTTGTCTCAACCACTACATGGACAAAGAGTCAGATGTGCAAGAACTGCAGTTTCTTTCAATATTTCCTTTTTAATTCAGATTTTCCAAAATATCTTCAATACCTCACGATATGTAGACATCTGGAAATGAAGATTACATTTTAACTACAATTACATTTTTAAAAGAGGATGAGAATTATTATACTTACTGTAATGGTGATCCATCACTGATTTCTTCTATTTTCAAGTGCTTTGCTTTTGGAATATCAACTGCAGTCAACAGATCATCCTGATCTAGAGTCTCTGTTGTTTCAACACTCACTGAATTCCTCCAGTTATTGACTAAAGAAGTAGTGCTGGGCAAGTCATCATCTGATGTATCATCATCAACTTCTTCAATATCTATTCTTCGCAATGGCTTCTAAACAGAGCACAGACCTCACGTCATGTGTGGACTCAACGTAAGTGTTTATACAGACCCCGGACACAGTGGAGTGTAACTTAAAATAATCTTATGATAACCAGTTACCTCTGTAGTGGTGCACAGAGAAGACACTCTGAATAAAGGTAAATGGCAAAACCAGGAAACCATAAAATTCTACATGAAGCCTGATATGATAATTGTATTGCTTTACTCTCATAAACCAGGTATATCCTTACCTTAGAGGATCTCAATATGCAGTCTGTTTTCCCAGTAATAACTAAAAATGTAAACTTTTTTCCCACTAAGGTTGAATAGGCAAGATCTATCATATACTTTGTCCCATTATGCGGTCAAGCTTTGTAATTTAGCAAAACAAAAAACATCCAGCAATACAGGCCTTGGCTTAAAATTTTAAAATTTAAAAACTTAAAGGAAATTCAAAACTTAAAATTTTGATGTAATAAGTATCTGTAACTCAACCCTGCTGACTGACCAAATTACATACATCCTAAGGTAATTAATTCCACCACATGCTAAAATGCTTCAGCTTGTTCAATCTCTGCATGATCCCCATTATTTTTGACCATCACCTAGTGCCACCTTCACAGGTCTTACAAAAAAACCTCTCATCACTTCTTACTTTAGAACTTAATTTCCTGAACACGAACATAGTGTATATTGCTCTAGAAATACAGATGCAAATACACATGATTAAACACACTCAACAATTTGGACCTCTAGGAAATGACAGTACTAAAAGCACAGATGTTTCATCTATACTTATTCTACCTTAACAGAGTAACAAGAGGAACACAACCAACCTAGCATCTTCACTTAATTTAGCAGCCAAACTGAACACTTAATAAATATAATTGTCTATAGTATTTCAGCTACTTCATAATAAATTAATTTAGGTTTAAAGAAATATTCTATCTAGTTATAGAGATGATATAATACTCCCCCCTCCCAAAGGATCAAAATAATCACACATTTTCTACTAAAACTATCCATCTTAATTATATTATTGATGAAGGTAAACAAAGGTTTTCAAATAGCATGAGTGCATACACATACAAAGTATGAACACACTTTGTATTTACACAACTCATTGCTGAGTATATAAAGATTAAATGTACTAAAAGAGGAAGCCTAATACATTAAGAAACCTGGTATTACATTTTTTCATTTATAACTCATTCATCTGACTATAACCACTGATAATTCATAGTCCAAATATATTGCTTACTGAAAACCAGTACCAGCTGTCCGACAGTTTACATGGATGAAAACGTATGCTCAGAGCTCTTTGAGAAGCAGCCCTATGTGACAGCAGCATATGACACAAGTAGGCAACGTGCCTTATAACCACTATGGCTGCTGTAAAAACTGTAAACAGCAGAAGAAATGAAGGAAAGTTTACCCAGAGCTTGTCAATCACACACCGAGATTCAACTCTCTCCCATTTTTACTCTCAACTGCAATGTTAGCTACAGACACACGACAGCGTTGTGGGGCTGCCTGCCTATTCCATGTTACAAATGTATGCATACACCACGTCTGCTGAGGGTGGTACTGCACGCTGAATGCTTACACCCCCACTGCTATTAACTTCAGCATTTCCATGTGTACACATGTTCTTGAAAAATATCAAAAGAGTAAATTTATACATTTTTGGCTTTCCACAGGCAAGGCTATCTATCAGGAGTTAGTCTACAAATATAGAAAGTAGATTTTAACTTCAAGCCCTACTTTTCTCATCATTATAGAAAGCAATTCACATAACAACTTACTGTTGATTTAATCTGTAATGGATTATCAATCAGCTTCACTATATTTTTAATTTCCGTTTCTTTTATCAATTCTGCAGGATATTCTTGCTGATTCTGCTGTTCTTTCTCAGATAATTCCTGAAAAAAATGGCAAGTTGTCCAAAAGATCAGGTGTTTGATGAATAAATACAAGGTATGTTAAAAATAATATAATAAAGAATAAAAACCTTCTGATACTATAGCCTTACAAAAAACTCCCAAACAAACAAAACCCCACTATACCCAAATAAGCATACATACATTCCTTATTTTAGTGAGTTCGTTTATTGCTTGTTTATTTCCAGGTTCCAGCTTCAGAACAGCTTCAAAATCTGAGTGAAAAACAACACATAAAATGTTGGTATTTCAAGTTACAATGTACACGTGACAGATTTCTAAACCTTGTATTTTCCTTTCATAGCTCTAAAAATAATTAAAGGCAGGTAAGTGACAAAATGCGCAGGGTTGGAAGGGACCACCAGTGGGTCATCTGGTCCAGCCTCCCTGCTCAAGCAGAGTCATCCTGGAGCATGTGGCACAGGACTGCATCCAGACAGTTCTTAAACATCTCCAGCGAGGGAGACTCCACCTCTCTGGACAATCTGTACCAGTGCTCAGTCACCTGCACAGTAAAGAAGTTCTTCCTCATATTCAGGTGGAACTCCCTGTACATCAGTTTCTGCCCATTGCCTCTTGTCCTATTGCTTGGCACCATCAAGAAGAGCCTGGCTCCCTCCGTTTGTTACCTTCCCTGCAGGTACTTGTAGACATTGGTGAGGTCACCCCTCAGTCATCTCAACACTGAACAGGCACAGCGCTCTCAGCCTTTCCTTATAAGAAAGTCACTCCATTCCCCTGATCATCTTTGTCACCCTCTGTGGGACCCACTCCAGGAACTCCATGTCTCACTTGTCCTGAGGAGCCCAGAACTGAGCACAGCACTCCACATGTGGCCTCACCAGGGCTGAGTGGAGGGGCAGGATCACCTCCCTCGACCTGTTGGCAATGCTCTTCTCAACACAGCCCAGGATTCTATTGGCCCTCTTGGCCACCAGGACACACTGCTGGCTCATGGACAGCTTGTTGTCCACCAGGACCCCTAGGTCCTTCTCCAAAGAGCTGCTTCCCAGCAGGTCAGCCCCCAACCTGTGCTGCTGCAGGGGTTATTCTTCCCCAGGTGCAGGACCGTGCATCTGCTTTTTGAATTTCAGAAGGTTCTTTTCTGTCCATCACTCCAATCCGTCCTTCTGGAAGGCTCACAGCCACCTGGGGTACGGGCCACTCCTTCCAGCTTTGTGTCATCAGTGAATTTGTTGAGGAGGCATCTGCCCCTTCACCAAGTCATTGATGAACAACTTAAACAATACTGGGCCCAGTATTGAACCTTGGGGGATATCACTAGTGACAGGCCTCCAACTAGACCCTGTGTAATTAATTAAGACCCTCTGGGATCTGCTGTTCAGCCAGCTCTCAATCTACCTCACTGCCCACCTGTAAGTCATCCTAACACCTATATTATGACCTACTTTTTAAACAAACTTTTCAAACTATTTCTTACTATTTATCATAAATAGCAACAGCTGTAATTTCACACAAAACTGTCCTCCTGTTATGTGGGTATCAACACCCGAGTTTTTATACATATTCAGTGAAATCCAACAGAAATCCCTTAATTCTTAACTTTTACACCGATAATCTCAAGTCAGAAGAAAAATATCAGGATGTCTTATACTTACCTATCACATTTAGACTATTTCAAAGTCATACCTTGAATAGCTTCCTTTAGCTTTCCAAGAGCAACTCTGGCAGCTCCTCTTCTGGCAAAAGCTTTAGAATAGGAAGCATCTAAGAGCAGAGCTTGTGTGCAGTCATCTTCTGCCTCTTTGTACCTCAGCAAAAGTATAGTACAAAATTAATAATCAGCTTCAACAGGCAGTTTCAACTGAAAAGACAGAGCTACCCAAACCAATTAAAATATAAAGGAAGATCTTCATTACCTACATACATAAAGACATCACTGAGTGAAAATGCGAAATAAAAAATTCCCATAAAATATGATTTTTCATCACCTTGAAATTTCAGCTGTATATTTTAGTATCTCATAACAAAGTGCTGAATCCTTTTAGCACCACAAAAATTCACATTCTCTGTAAAATAAAACCCACTTTAAACTTTTCAGAGCAGAGTCCACTTTAAAAATTCAACAAAGTCAGTACCATGGCTTTGTACTTCTGAAAACCAGAAATACCATTACAAACAAAGAAAACGTTCAAGAAAGAAGCAGCAAGCACACATGAGAATAAATTTCTCTACATTTGGAATTCTGTGAGTTGTCCTTAAGTATTTCAGAATGAGAATTCAGTATATCCTTGCATTAATGTCATTTGCTTCATTTTAAGATTAAATTTCCTCATCCCATTTATATTGTTACATTAGATCATGATTCCACTATATGCTTATTAAAAGTATTTTCATTCACTCCTCTTCTCCACTTTCAAACTATCATTAAATTTATGCAAATTAATTTTTATTTGCAGTTCTCACCAGTACTAGCAGTTTGTAAGAATACCAGTGGGCTTTTGTTGCATTTTATGTTTGCTCCTCTTTGAAATGTAAAGACCCATGATACAAGATTTCTCATAGAGAATCAGTTTTCTTGCTTGGTCACTCAAAGTATCACTTCTACTGAATCTCACAGAAGATTATTTGCATTAGGATGTCCTTTAAATTTCAAGTATTGTGTCAGAAATACTATCCATGCAACCTATCTTATCCTAATTTGAGATCAAGGTACTGTCTACAGATATTCAGCCATGTCACATTAAAACAGATGACCAACATAAGGCTCTGCTCTCTGCTTCTCATGCTACCAGCTTACAAGTTTTAAAATACCACAAGATCACAGAGTCAAAAGAAGTTCACACGTAAAAAATGGCCATATGGAACTTATCTAATTTGTTAGAAAGTATTAATTGCACTACAGTTTCTGGGTTATTTGGATAAAACTTAATTAAAAATAAATAAGCAACACATACGTGCCTCCATCAGTGAAGTAAAAAAAATATTTTAAAAGGAACAATTTCCAGAAAAAGCTTACATTCACTCCCTCTAAAGTCAGAAGTTATAATCCGCTTCTTTTTACAGTGCAACATTTAGTAGCTGACTGGGTTTCACAGTCAAAGACAAAGCTCTGGGCAGTTCCTTTCAGAAAGGTGAGTATCTGAATTTTGTACATAGAATAAATTAGCACCAGTATGAAATAATGGTTTCTGAAGTTGGATTTTTGTTTTTCTATCAGAACTTGTTTCATACAAATTGCATTTCAAGATCACACATACAGATTTATTCCCTCTCCTTTACTGCTTTCAACATGATTTATTCTATACTGAATTCTAACAAAAATTAGAATTGACAATAACTCGAGTGAAAATCTACTGGATCATTACTCCTCCTGATTTACAATGAACAAACAATACAGCATATGCAATTCCACTTACTTCTCAATCTTTAGGTAGGCCATGGCTCTGTTAGCTGGCAGTAGTGCATTGGTGCCATCTGCTGCAATACCACGGGTGTAACACTCTATTGCAGCCTCGTACTTTCCTTCTTTGAAATAACCGTTACCCTGGAATATTTAGGTCAGAAAAAAAACCCAGCATTGAGAAAGTCTAGTGCAATGAACTTTTTCTTATCCCTTTTAGCAGAGAGGATCACAACATTACAAAGATGAATCGCACACAACACCCACATAAGGGCAGACAGTTACGGTGTATTTCTTCCTACCTAAGTTTGGAGGCAGAACAGAAAAAGTACCTCAATACTTTAAGGATAAAAAAAACTTTGCTACATGCATAGTTCCAATGCACACTTGTAAGTCCACAACTTGTTATTTAACTTTATGCTTGATGTGCAGGATAACCTACCCCTGTTCCTGAATGTGAACACAAGCTGAACCTTTACAATTCCCCTTTCAAGATGATTTTTTGCACTGCACAAATTCATCTTTATCCTGCTCGATAAAACTTACCCTCAAATATTACTTGGGTCCAAATGTTGTTGTTGTTTTCTAATTAATGCTCCATACAAGAAAATTACGGTTTTTTGGTTTGTTTCTGGGGGACTAAAATTACCTTTTGCTTCTCAGTATTAATTTGAAGCTGCACATGGCCCTTTGCTACTACTCTACTGACTGAAAAATAAAAGAAAGGCCACAGTTCAGACTTGACAGGATCCATATTGTCAGGAACAAGCCTGCAGTGAGTCAGCTCTGCTGCCAATGAAGTACTGCATTAGACTGAAATTTCTCTTCTGTGACCTATTCAAACTCTTGTTCCTTAATACATACTTTCATTCTTATCTGACTAATTACCTCTTACAACCAGTACAGCAAACCTGAATAATGATAACGAGTCAGAACTTACATAGCTAGGCAAGTTAACAGAAAAATTTTGGATTATGGAATGGAATGGAATTTTGGTTTTGGTAATGGAATAACTACTATTCATCATGTAGTAAGTTTCAAAACAAGAAATAGTCCACAACTCCACTTGGACAAGCAAGCATCAAAATGCTTATAATAATGGAGATACGGGATCTTTGCAAAGTACAGTTTAAGTTCTACGTGTCTTACCATGTATTTGAAATTTAGCTCATACAGTTTGGGCTGTAAAAGCTACCTTTTATATTTATTCCTCCAGATGAATTCAAACAGAACTCACTGTCCCACTCACCTTCCTAGAGCCCAAAAAGGGAAACATGAAGGTAACATCAAGGACATTCCATTTATGAAGTTCAAGGCAGTGTCAGGTTTAATTTATACATTTGAATAACTAACAGCACAACACAACCCTTTTCTTTGCTAGGTCTCCTGCTCCACCACAACCTGTGACTTACAAGATCTTTTTCTGCAATTGCCTTCTGCTTGCGTTGCTGGTCTTCAATGCACTGCTTCTCTTCATCTGTTAGTCCTGTTCTGATCACATCTTCAAACTCTTTTTGTTCTGAACTTTCTTTTGATGAAAGAGCCTGTGAAGATGTAATTTTTCCCCCTCAGTAAGTATTTTCCCCTACTTAAACATTTTCAGAACATAAATGACAATAATTTCTAAACTTTTAAGATAAGAAAATCTGCCAAGCTTTTTAACTGAAGTGCCTATGTTGTAAATTGAATGCAAATGGAAGAGAAATTTAAAAACAATTTTAAATTATTTCTTGAAAGTATTTCTATGAGGGACTATGAGTCAGAATAATGCTTGGTAATAAGAAGTATGTAACTTCTGAAGCACAATGTGAAATGACTCATGGAACCTGTTTGTACACAGTCCAATTCAGATATCATTTATTTCTTCAGCTACTGGAGACTTTGTGTCTTCATTCTGTAAATAAATTTTTCAAGCACCTTCAAAAATACAGTTTTTTAAGGTGTAAGTACATTCATACAGTAGTGACAGGTGAGCTTATATTTACTAAGGTCACCATAATCAACATTCTCCTCCCTGTCATGAAAGGGATCTGACTTACACAAAAGTATTTTGTTCTGTTTTTAGAACAGATTTCTGGTTTGGCTGACCACAGCAACCAGTGGGACTACAAGCAGGCTAGCAGTGTAGTTTTATGGCCAAGAGAATACAGGGGTTCGCTCATGTCCTGTGCTTCATTATACCAAAATACTAAGCATGATTGAAAAAAGCATTAACACAGGGGGTAGAAAACGGGGGAAAATTAAAATATAAACCAACCAGCCAACCCACCAAAACCCAACCAACCACCCAAAGAAAACCAACCAACCAACAACAACAAAAAACTCCAAAAATCCCAGATGGTGCACACATACAGTCTTAGTCCGCCGACCCACTATTACACTGATGTTTGCAAATGTGTGAGTTTCTCCAAAAGAAACTCCATTAAAGATTTTGACCTCAGTGAACTTCACATGCCAGAAAAAGCATGTGAGAATTTGTCGAATCAGTTCTTGTTACAAATAAAAATTGACACAGATATAAACTGAACAGGGTGTATTAATTTATGTTAGGGCCTATTAATCTTATTACCTGATCAATTTTCTTCAGTTCATTTTTTGCTTCAAAGTTGTTTGCATCCAGCTCCAAAACTTTTTCATAATCTATCAGAAGACCGGAAAAATATGTTTCAGGTAGGAAGCACAAACCAGTAAGCAAAGCATTCTTTTGCGATAGTCCTTTTCTGTAGCTACCCAAGAAGCCTGAGGTGTTTCAAGGAATACATTATTCTGTAACAGTTAAAGCTGAATTATTCTAGAACTAACATCTACAGCTATCATTTGGACTTGCTACTTGAATTTTACCTTGCCAGAAGAATATGCAACATGGTATTTCATTTCTTTGTTTATACGAAATGAAAACTAAATTCCTACAGCAAAGAAGCAGATCCCACAAGTTTCTTTGTATTTTAAGAAAACAATTTTAAAAAGACCCACCTTCTTTAGCACCTTGAAAATTTTTCAAAGCAAAGCGAGCAGCCCCTCTTCTTGCATAAGCCTTGATGTAAGTTTTATCTAAAGCGAGTGCTAAATTGCAGTCAGATTCCGCAACAGAAAACCTATCAAAAAAATGATTGAGTAGTTTGGACACATCTAGGTAACAAACCCCAAAACTTCAGTAGTTTATCTTACTCTGAGCCTCTCCAGGTTCTTGGTAACATGGAAATCTTACATGCTTCAGAAGGGGCACAAACCATTTCTTTTTTTTACATTTACATATTTCTTGATTCAGAATACATCAAAACAAGAAAGGAAAACAGTGGTCAAGAATCTTTACTGCCACAGAAAGAATAACCAACTCCCCTGTATCCTTTCTTCACTCAAAACAAATCAAAGCCTTAGAAACAGAGCTCACTGAACCTGAAAGGCAACTTCACTTTCTCTTCCTCTTTTTTCTTCAAGTCTTACACACTCTAACACAGAAGATGGCAAGCTTCTAGTGTGCAAGCAGAGGAAAAATTGATGAGGGAGACTACCAGTTTACTCCTCCTGGCAATTCCTATTTTACTTTGTAACTGGAAGGCAGGTTGCAACAACAGCCTTACACAGACTGCAACACAGCATGATGTATAAATCAAGAATTAAAACTAGATCAAATATCTGAAGGTAGCATTTCAAGTAAGAAAATATTACAGATTTAACAGTGCAAGTCTTACTTTTTCATTCTATAAAAAGCTGATGCTCTGTTTGTGGGCAATACTGGATTGTACGGATCAGAATGCATCCCTCTAGTATAGCACTTTATAGCTTCATCAAAATTTCCTTGTTTAAAGTAGTTATTACCCTGTGAATAGAAAAAAAGCCTTTTCAGCAAGTTACTGTACATTGGCAGACACATTGCTAATTTAAAACCCTAAAAAATCAAAGTTTTTATTTTAGAATGCTTAAATATTTAACATTTCTCATGAAGTACTGCTTTACCTTGAAATATGCTTTCTAACTAATATATTCTAAGTGTCCCATATTAAATAATTCTCATGATACATTCTATAACATGGGTCTATAAAATATTGATTTTCAGTATCTGTAGGTCATTTCCAGAAACCTGTAACAAGCACATACATCACTACTTAAAGTACTGTTTTTTTTTTTTTTTTTAAAGTTTTTAGTAACTAGATTTGTCATCTTTGCTTTCCAAGTCAATATTCTCATTTCTGCCTCCTCTGGGACACAACTTTTATCTCATGCACCCTCAACGACTCCACTGCAGCCGAGATAATAATGGCTAAAGATAAGTCAATTTCTTAGTGTAGGCTGCAGATTACAAGTCAAGGAATTTCCACAGCAGCAGGGACAGAACACAGATATCGCCCATGCAGACAATTTAAAACAAACAAACACACAACCAACCCTGCAAAAACTCAAACCAAAGCTAAAACTACTAAAGTCAAGTATTGACTGACAGATGCGTTAGGTGATTGCTTACAAACAAAGAAGTTTTTCAAAAACACAGAAGCTGCTACACAACTTCGCCTCCTTCTCGTGGCAATGAAGCCTAAGACAGATCTCTCTCTGTATCCTACCTTATTCAGTAAAACTGAACCAATATGAACTTGCCATTACTAAAGCAAAGAAGTTCACCCATCATTCCCAGATGTACTGGCCTCACAAAGGGACTATTTTTAAATTCTTGCAGATTTAGTTTGGGGCATTCAGATGTTGTGTTCAGGTAAAAAACAGTTTGCTCTATATCAAAGCAAAAAATCATGAATACATTTATCATCAAAAGCATACATTAATTAGAATCTGACAGGCTTGCTGCTACCGCCAATGAGAAGGAATAGAACTGCAGTGAGACTTTTCTATTTTGGAATAATGGGCAGGAAAACAGACAGAAAGACTTCCAAACAGGCAACTTTTTTACCAGATGTCTCAGTGGATGATCTTTTAAAAGAATATTGCAAATGCTCCTATACCTAAATTGCTACTTTACCAATAATAAACATCTGTAATTCTGTAACCTTTTCCTTCTCTGCAAGAGCCTTTTCTGCATCTATACGAATTCCATCTTCTTCAGAGTCTGATTCTGGAGACACAGAGTCATGAGTACTATCTTCTTTATCAAGTTCTTCAAGTATTTTATCCTGGAATCAGAAAGAAAACCAAAACAACCCGTTGTCTTCATTATAATTTAACAGTGCAAAATAATACAAGTAAGATTTTAGGAGAATTATTAATGTGTCCTCCAATACTCACAGTTGTGTTTAGTGTTACATTCTACTATAATTATAACCTTTTAATAGGCTTATTGTTAAAACAGATTTTTTTCCCCTTAAACTCAAATTCAATCTGCTGCGTGAAAGCACAGTCAACAGAAAACCAAGTATTTATCAATATTAAACACAAAACCTTTTTGGCAGAAAGCTACCCTATGTTCATACAGTACCCAGCACAGTAAGATACTGACTGGTGGACTGAACTCTCAGCACTGCAACAAAATCTTATTTAACACAGAATCAAGCGGGGACAAGACTCAGGTAACAAAGCTATGACTCACCACATCAAGTTTTCCCCATGCTTCATAATCGTAAGACTTGATCTTGTTTTTCTTGTTTTCCTCAGAGGTTATCTTTGAAGGGACTTTATTTTTGCTTTTCTTCTTTTTCTTAAAAGCTTTGTTTCGAATTGGTGGCAAATTCTAGATTGAATTAAGTAATTTATTATAAAACAGATGTGTGAAAATCACTTGCACTGAAGAATCTACAGTACCTGTATCTAGACAGTGTATCCATCTATCAGCAAGCTGTTCTCATGAACTCTACAAAACCACTAAGAACAATAAGCATAAATCTTTCAACACATAAAAGCAAATATTACATGTATGATATGAAGCTGAGTTTTGCAAGACGACTCTCTTCAGAGTATCGCTGAAGAATAACTTCAACATACTAAATGTCAGCAGCAAATTAGCAATACTGATGCTGCAAACAGAAATATTCTCATAGATCTACCCAGAACCAATAAAAAAATTTACTGACCTCATCACCTCCAGAGGCTACTGCCCCACAGCTCTACTGGTGGTGCAGTTTACAGAGGAATCTCTGGTTTACTTCAGATGAAGGACACATCATGGATTAGTTCGTGCCTTCTATTCAGATATTTTAAGTCAACAATAGTAATTCTGCTAAAGCAAAACGTAATTATTATGAAAACTACCCCAGTATGAATAGCTGTGTTGACACTGGTCTTGTGTTTTTTACCTCTTCTGGGACCCCACTCTGTTTCCTGAGTTCAGAATCCACTTCTTTAATATCTTTTTCCCAGCTCTCCAATTCTCTCATAAAATCCTGCAGCTCTTCAGCATTTTGCTTCACTTGCAGCTGCAGTTCTATCGCTTTATTTGGTGTGCTCATCGTAATCTGCCAAAATTCAAGGAAAAAAGCCTTCTAAAAAGAAGTTGGAAGTATGCAGTGAAGGAAGCTAGCTACTTCAAAATTACAATTCAGAACCCCCCCCTCCCTTGTGAACTGTGNACAAAAATCTGAAAGGATGAAGCAAACGTTTTGAAAACAATCATGATTATGTAACTTGTGATGAGCTAAATACAAACTTAGACAAAGAGAGTTATGAATGGTTGCTAACTATAACCTCTTGACAGTAAGCTTCAGGATCTGTTACAAGCCTCATGGAAGTATAAATAAGCTATTTGTAGAGACACTACACATAAAGTTTTTAAGGAAGAAAAAGGTCTAGATTATTTAACATGCTTTATTAACTTTATTTTTCACACCTAATAAGGCAATAATCTAGTAGAACAGCAATATAAAAATTTATGAGCCAAACACAGTTAATGATTTCTGTGGTACAACGTGCTATCTGTATTACAGACAAGGGCCTCAAAGAGATGGAAAAACACACTGCATCATTACTACTGAACTAATGCTACCAAAGCAGAAATGTTTTTACACACTCAGGAATAAGCAGCTGAGCAGATACTTTGCTGCAGCAGTTGTACTTCTCTCTAGTTCATACATATGGGGTGACATGCTTACCCTGAGCAACATACTAGGTCTATTTGAAAGGAAGCAGAAACAAAACTTTCAGTGAAGTGAAAAATACATAGCTTTCATCAGCTTTCCAATTAAAGAGCTTACTATACTCTTTTCCACCTTCAACTGTTGTACCATATCGAACTACCTCTGTAATCCGTCTGTTAATTTCATGCAACCTGGGCATGGACACAACAAATATTCCATCCAGCCTAACACACCTACGTAGCTAGAACAAGACACTTAAAAAGATGCAAGAAAATACTTTGTGATCTGCTGAACTTTTCTTTTTCCTGTCACTGACTAAAATAGTATTCTCATGAATCCGAAAATCTAACATGAAATCTGTCTGTTTGTTCTCTGCCATTCTAAAGCATCTTGCTCAGGTGTACAAAGTCAGCCTGCTCCATCACCCACCAGCCGGATACAACTTAGCAACGACCTTAACCCACGCACCGACAGCAGCCTCTTTGCGGCACAGCTCTCACACCCTTCAGGGCACTTTTATTCGAATCTCAACGCTGGGCCCTTCCAACACCCGAGGGCTGCTGGTTCCAGTGATTCCCTTGGAGCGGCGGCACCACGCCGGCGGCCTGGCCGGCAGCACGGGCCCGCCCTGGAGCGGGTCCCGAGGCCGTGCCTCAGGAGGCCCCGAGGCAGAGCAGCCCCTTTGAGCCTCAACATCCGCCTCTGCACCGCCCGCAACTTGCAAGCGAGGCCTTGACTCCATCGGGGTGAGCTCCCCCTCGCCTCGCCTCGCCACCCAACGCGGCCAAGCCGCCCGTGGACCACAAGGGATGGGAATGCGGCTGCGGGACGGCGCCGCCAGGGGGTTCAGGCATCGCACACCCCGCTTGTCCCGTGCCGCCGCGGCCTCACCTGCGCCGTGCCGCGGCTCCTCCC